>JABELC010000008.1:0-545000 GCA_028455995.1 Scleromitrula shiraiana
CCAGCTCCGGCCATTAGGACAAGCACTAATGACAGTCCCAATAAACCATCTGGTAAGGTTGATGCTTTGGCTATGGTTGCCGACACGGATAGAAATGAATCTATGTATGGTGGATCATCAACTATTGCTTTAGTATCCCGGGTTAGAGAAGCTGCATCAATTCCATCGTCTTCGAAATCTTCTATGAATCGAGCAGATGAATCAAATTCCAATGCACCCGTTGAGATCCTTTACAAGCAAGATATCAATAATTATATTTTACCTCAACGTCATCATGCTGATAAATTCCTGAGATGTTATTGGGAATTTGTTCATCCGGTTTTTCCGATCTTACATGTTCAAACATTCATGGCCTCTTATGAGAAATTATGGGTCTCCTCACCAAGAGATATTGATGAAAGTAGAGACGATCTGGATGAAACAATTTTTCATGCTACATTAAACTTGGTATTTGCACTTGGGTGTCAATATAGTCGAGATACTCTCCCTGAGAACAAGTCCAGTTCCGCAGCATCATATTATCAACGTTCCCGAAAGCTTGTAAATTTCGAGATATTAGATGCGATGAAACTATCGCTGGTTCAATTGTTCCTCCTTACCGGTGTTTACTTACAATGTACAGAGCATGTAAGTAGATATTGGAATGTGGTGGGATTGGCTATACGATCGGCTCAAGGATTAGGTCTGCATGCCGAAACTTCTTCACAGAAAAATAATCAGCTTGAACGGGAGATGAAGAGAAGGGTCTGGCATAACTGTGTTCTTCTTGACAGGCAAGTATAATATCATGAATAATTGCTTTTGTCTAACAGACACTTAGATTACTAGCAATAACTTTTGGTCGACCAGCGATGATCAAAACTTGGAATACTCAAATTCCTACAATAATTGATGATGAATACCTCTTAAGAAATGGTGAAGGTATTCAACCTGTTGAGAAGCATTCCCGAATGGCTCTATTTGTCTATTCTTTACAACTATTTGATATCATGGATAAGATATTGTCATCATTCTACATTGAGGATAATTTGAAGAAAGGAAAACAATCAAATTCAAACATCGACCCTTGGTCCGTAGGAAATCTATCCAACGTGCTGACCATCAATTCAAAGCTTGATCAATTCAAGAATAATTTACCTCAATATCTGACAGCTAACATCACATCTTCAATCGATCAACCCCATCTGATGTTGCAAGCGAAGATTCTAAGAAGCAGGTAAATTTCTCCTCCCTTCCTCACAGACTAGTTTGGTCCTAATCAAATGATTAGATTCTTCTACGTTCGTATTTTGCTACTACGACCCATCCTTTTGACATCCGTGTCAAATAAAAAGACCGGAGTATCAACCATAAAGCCAGAGCCTGGCTTGGAGCAAGAACTTGCAGTCAGTGCATGCGCTTTATGCGTGAAAACAGCCCATATGCTTGTTGAAATTCTCCATCAGAATCTCAACACCAAATACCGCAGTTCCGGGTGGCAGACTGTTTATTGTAAGTGTAAAAGATCGATTGCGGTGGTATCATCTAATGGAATCCAGTCATATTTGCAGCAGCCACTATTCTCCTAGCAGCAAATCTATCTCCTCTAATTCAACTGAACACCCAAGATCAATCATTCCAGACATCTTGGGCATGGTGTATCGCGATCCTCGAACATTACAAAATCCAAATTCGATCCGCCGAACGAGCAATTCAAATCTTGAGGATATTGAAAGAAAAGGTTCAAAGTATTAATGAGGTGGACCATCCAAATACGTGTGATCTTGCCAATATTCTCGAGCCACTCGGAACAACTCACGTAGATATCTCTGGAATGAATGGAGTTCCTAACGTATCCATGGAAAATCCAGGCTTGGATATGTTTACGATGGATTCCATGGATGATGCGTGGTTTACACAACAACTGTCTGATCTGAATTGGTTGGAGTTTCAGTAATTGATTTGAAGAGTACTATTACACATGGCGTCACGAATTTGTATTTTATTAATTACATTTAGAACCAGATGTATTGATGAGTTTTGAGGGAGGAACGCAACAGTAGAATAGATGGAATGGCAGATTTATCCATCTAATCAGTTTCTCACTGTTCTCCATTATGTATGAAACTATCTATCCATGCCTCATACAGCGTGCAATAATCCAAAAAAGCACCCAAATTCTCCAGAAATTTGACGATTGAAAACGTAGCACAAAGAAACCACAAAATTTGAGAGAAGGGGGTGTTTTTTACATCTATGAGACAGTAGATACAATATGATAACATAGATTTGTCTTCGTTCTATGCATTAAAGTTGATTCAATAACTCCTCAACGAATGCCCTCAACTGATCAAAGGCCACATCCTTTTTAACATTCAATCTCCTACATTGAACCTCACACATTCTGTCTTTCCACCCTTTCCCTACCACGACAATAATAGGATATCCTACTAAATCCGCATCACCCATCTTCCAAGCAAAGGATTGCGACCTATCATCAAGTATAACATCAAAATTCGGTTCAGTAGAAAAAGAATCATAGACTTCCTCAGCCCCCCTTTCCTTATTCTTGCTTGCAATCACAATAATTTCATATGGAGCCATAACTCGTGGCCAATTGAGACCCTTTTCATCCGCAAGTGTTTCGGCAACAGCTCCAATCATTCGGGTTACACCTATACCATGACAACCCATTTCCATAGGAATTTCTACACTGGTTCCAGTAGCTTTCTTTGGTTCTGTATTGTTGACAAGCTCTGAAGGTATAGTAATAGTCGCTTGCATTGGTTTGCTATATCGTGTACCTAAATGAAAAGTGTGACCGAGTTCGATAGCTTTTTGAACCTTCAATGTCTTGTTCTTGCATTGATGACATATATCGCCGGTTTTTATTCGCTGAAAGCTTAAATTGCCAGAGTCAGGGAATTCATTTGGTAGGTCTCTGCGGGGATGAATCGATTCAAATAAATGGTCTATAGAAGGATCACCAGCTATTATCTTCTCCTTTAGATTTTTTGGAAATCGGCCATCAAATAAATTAATGACCCGTGACGCATCTCCTATTATTAACTTTTTGCTCCAAGATTCTATTACAGCCCCAATGTGAATGGATGGATCGTAATCCGGTATAATTCTCTGGATAGAGTGGTGAGACACCTCTATCTCCAAAGGTATTCTAGATGATGTCCAATACCAAACCCTAATAAGAGTATCATTGTCCAGAGAAGTACCACGATGAGTGATTACATTCTCTTGTTCCTGAAACGGAATCGAAGCATCAAATTCCGATACATCAGGTGATAAGGATTCGGCCTTTTCCTCATTGGCCACATAATCACAGCTGGTGCAATTAATGATATTATCCTCCCCTTTCGCCGTAGGAAAATGAAATTCATGGCTCAAATCACCACCCATATCTCCAGAGTCAGCTTTGGCAACCAAATAAGGAATCTTTAGTTCATCAAATAAATTCTTGTATGCCTTGCGGACATCTTCATATGTTGCAAGTGCTAAAGAGTTGCTGTAATCGAAAGTATATAGATCTTTCATCAAGAATTCTCGTGATCGTAACAAACCATGTCGTGGTCTTAACTCATCTCGATATTTGCGACCTGAGATTCTATTAGCTGGAAGCAGTGTATGAAAGGAAATGAATATTACCAATTTGATATAGACGGACAGGAAGTTCCTTATACGACGTGACAGTCTTCGAAACTAATTCTGTAATCTCTTCTTCATGAGTTGGAGCAAGAAGATATTCAGCACCCCTCCGATCTTCGAGAGTGAAAAGCTAATGAAAATTGTTAAATGATGCATTAAAGATAAGCGATTAGTGATATACTTCAGAACTAGATTTGAGGCGTCCACTTCTTTCCCAGAGCTCTTCTGATGATATAGAAGATAAATCAAGTCTAGATGCACCTGGAATGTTGGTAAGTCAGAAGACTGAAAAATGGTGATGAGTGATCTATGCTTACCCAAAGTAGACATGTGCTTGTCTATTAAAGCCTCCACTTTATCTTGCACTCTCCGCCCAAGAGGTAACATATGAAAGATACCTGAATGGGCCTAATAAGGTGTGAGGTTAATCCTTTTAAGGGATGAAGGTAAAAAGGACCAACTTTACGTATAAATCCGGCTCGAACAAGCTTTGCGTGGGAGTCTTGCGGAGTTAGACAGATATACAAACTCTTGATATGAGAGAGAATTCACCTTCATCAGCACTTTCAGCTATACCACCGGTTGGTATCCAAAACTTTGATAAACGAGTTCTGTCATCATTCTTGTTATCGATCAGTAGTTAGTCCACATGATTATGATATTAATTTTGAAACGTACGAAGGCAGTGACAGCACTTGATTGATACCGTGGAGATGGAGATCTTATGGATAATAAAGCGTATTTACCTCTTCCGCATAGATATTGAGGAAAATGAAAGGACCCTCCTTTAGTCCAAGGTAAAATACGATTCATCCTCAAAACCGGCGTGCTCAGACGAGCAACGAGACTAATAGAAATATCGTTAGAGATTGATCAAATCTCACAAGGAATTGATTCTCTTTCATACATGTTGACTTGTGTGTGATTGGTATACTCAAGTTGTCAAATAATGATATCTTCGGACTACATAGGAAGAAATATACAATCCCCCAGCTAGCTCGGCAAAACTTTGTTCCGATCCACCCTTCGCAAAAAAAAAGTTTTGTATCTTATCGAAGCTGTTGAATCTTCTTGAATCAATTTCTTCCTATTTTCAAATTAAGAATTGAACAAATTTTTGTGCGAACAACTTTTCTCTCTGGATATTAGTAGTCGCATTCTTCGTCATGGGAAAACATAGGAAGCCAAACAAAGCTCCTGGAGCAAAAATTTCCTCAAAATCAAACGATCTAGATATCCCCTCCTTCGATGAAAATGCTCTATCGGCATTGACCCAGAAAATTGAGAAGGGTTTTACAAAAGGAAACGGATCACAAGAACTAGAAGCATCTGCAACAAAGCCTGCGAAACAAGGAAAACTGAACAATTTTTCTAAACCTACCGACTCGAAACAAAAGACTAGGCCTCAAGAATCACGCCGAGGAACGAAAAGAGATGCGCAAGGTAATGCGAAGGAAAAGACAAATGGATCAACTAGTAAATCGAAAGATGCTGGAAGTGAAAGGGAAATCTTATTGCAGGAAATATTGGCATTGGGAGGAACAGAAGAAGATTTAGATCTTGTACTCGATGCTCAATCCGATTCCGAAAATGAAGAAGAGAAGAAGTCAACCTCGGTAGACAAATCATTCAAGAATGAATTCTCAAAATTTGTGGCCAGCCTGGGTATAGAGGGTCAGGCTCCTGAGGTAGAGGAGGAAGAAGAAGATGAAGAAGAAATAGAGGAAGAAGAGGACAGTTGGGAAGAGGCTGAAGAAGAAGAAGAAGAAGAAGAAGAAGAAGAAGAAGAAGAACAAGAAAGCGAACCAGAAGAGACTCCCAAAGTTCCAGAGAAAGCTCCAATCAGCGTGAAGGAACCCACCAAGGATCAAAATCCAAACCGCCTGGTTAGTAAATTCTCTTCTTACTTGTGAGTCCACTGACCCATTTCAGACTTTTGAAGCCCGAGCAGATTGGCATGCTGTAGATCTCCCAGCCCTCCCTCCACCGGATTTCAGCGAATCAGGACCATACCAAGAGTCAATTCGAAATCTCAAAGAATATGCTACAACATTGTTAGAAGCGGATAGTACTCTTTATGCCTCGAAACATCTCTCTGCGACCTCATCCCATCGTTTCCTCTCCACGATCATGACCTCTGGTACATTGTCTGACAAAATTTCTGCTTTAACTTTGGTGGTCCAAGAATCGCCAGTTCATACCACCAAATCATTCGAAAGTCTTTTGGGGTTGGCAAAGAAGAGAAGTAGAGGACAAGCTGTTACGGCATTAGGAGCAATGAAGGATTTACTTGGAGCTGGTGTAGTTTTACCGGCCGATAGACGTCTTCGAACATTCGCTGCTCAGCCAGGACTTTTGGGAGCTCTTCAAGAAAGTGAAATCTCGGTATGGAGACCAGGACAGGAATTACCTGGGAACATGACCAAGGCACACCTCATCTCGTGGGCCTATGAAGACTGGCTCAAAGATTCATATTTTGAGATGCTCAAAATTTTGGAAGTCTGGTGTAACGATGAAGTCGAATATGCTCGTTCAAGAGCAGTCACATATGTCTATGAGTTGTTGAAGGATAAGCCAGAACAGGAATCAAATTTACTTCGATTATTGGTGAACAAGCTTGGAGATCCAGATAAGAAAATTGCTTCTCGAGCATCGTATCTTCTCCTACAACTTCAAACCTCTCATCCATTGATGAAACCCATCATTGTAAACTCGATCGAAAACGAACTTCTTTTACGCCCTGGTCAAAGTTCCCACGCAAAGTATTACGCCATCAATACTCTGAATCAAACCATTCTCAGTGCCAAGGAGGAGGAAGTTGCCAAGAAACTCTTGAGTATCTACTTTGCTCTTTTTGTATCACTTCTGAAGAAACCCGAACCCGTCAAGCCAGCCACAGGAGTAAAACTTAATAAGAAGGGAGAAATTCAAGGAGGTGGAGGTGCTGCGGGTAAGAAAGCCAAAGCAAAGTTAACAGAGGAAGAAGAGGCGAAACAAGCAAGTGAAGAAACCACAGAAAAGATGATTTCAGCTGTGCTGACTGGTGTGAATCGTGCATTCCCATTCTCGAAGAATGATGATTTAACGTAAGTTCTATGACATTCACCTGTATAGCTTTTTGCTGATCAAATAGCCTCGAGAAACATATGGACACTTTGTTCCGTATCACACATTCATCCAACTTTAACACCAGTATTCAGGCATTAATGTTGATTGAACAACTATCAACGACAAAACATCTTGCTGTTGATCGATTCTACAGAACTCTTTACGAGTCTTTACTAGATCCTCGTCTTGTTACTTCTTCGAAACATGCACTTTATCTCAACTTACTCTACAGAGCGCTCAAGAATGATATCAACATCAGGCGTGTGAAATCTTTCGCCAAGCGAATGTTACAAATCGTTACTCTTCACCAGCCACCATTTATCTGCGGTATCATCTATCTCATGAGAGAACTGGAGGTTACATTCCCAGGAATCAAATCTCTATTGAAAGATCCTGAAGCAAATGACGAAGATGAAGAGGAAGTATACCGTGACGTTCCTGAAGACACTGATGCCATTGAAGCTCCAGCCACGGAGTCCTCATCGATCAAACGAGAGCAATATGATGGAAGGAAACGTGATCCAGAACATAGCAATGCAGACAAGAGTTGTCTATGGGAAATCGTAAGTTACTTCAAACTTCCCTCCTAGCAGTGAGACTCACAAAGATTGAATAGATACCATTCCTCGTTCACTTCCATCCTTCCGTTTCATTATTCGCCGACAGACTTTTAAATGACGAAAAGATGCCACCTAAACCCGACCTTACTACGCACACTCTTACTCACTTCCTCGACCGATTCGTATACCGTAACGCCAAAGCCGCTGCCGGTGGACCCAAAGGAAGCTCCATCATGCAACCTCTCGCTGGTGGTGATAGCCGTAGCGTATTACTATCGAACCGTGGAGCCCAAAGCCAAGGATCCGTCAACTCTGAAGCATTTTGGAAGAAGAAGGCTGAGGATGTTGCGGTTGATGAGGTATTCTTCCATAAATACTTTAACACGATTGGAAAGGGTAAACAAGGATCCAAGAAGAAGGATACGAAGAAGAAGGGGGCTGATGGGGATGAGAGTGATGAGGATGAGATTTGGCAGGCTTTGGTTGAATCTAAACCTGATATTGAGGGTGAGATTGATGATGATGATGATGATGATTTGGATCTGGATGATTTCGATATGTCTTCTGATAATGATGAGGGAGAGGATGAATCAGATGGTGGAGTCGATATTGAAGGTTCTGATGAGGATGTAGATATGGAAGATGCAACCGAACAAGACGAGGAAGAGGACGACGATGAGGCGGGTATCTTCGATGAGGAAGAAGACGATCTTAGGGATAGTGATGATGATGCTGATATGGATGCATTATTTGAGAAGGAATTACAGACAGCTGGTGGTGAGGCAGAGGAAGAAAAGAAGCAAGATGGAAAGAAGAAGAAGGAGACGGGTAGGGAGAAGAAGAAGAAGTTGAAGAATCTTCCTACTTTTGCTTCGGCGGATGATTATGCTAAATTATTGGACGGGGATGATGCGGATGAAGATATGGGTATGGGCAGATAGATCAGAAAGAGAGGAGGTGAATTGGTTATTGACTGTGTGTAATTTTCGGAGTATCAATGGTGGTATATCAAAAGTATTAGTTTCACCTGCGAGGTTTAATCAATGTAGTTATATCAAACAACCCAATCTATTTCCGAATGTTTGTTCTCAATAGAATTTTTAAAACAAAGTGATTGTATATTGACTGAATGGGCATCTGCAATTGACAGAGCTCGCAGTTGTGTTTGCAAAACGATTTCATTTAATGTTCCTATTCTAGATATTTAATTCGTTCATTCGTTGACTCGTTTCCTAAATTTGGTTGCTACTTCTTACTTCCCTTTCTTCCACCTTGACATTCATTTCTCTTCAGCGATTCCATTCCATGCCCATGTTCATAACATCTAATCCAGCACCAAAAGCATAAAATAACTCCTTCCTTCCTTCCTTCCTTCCTTCCTTCCTTCCTTCCTTCCTTCCTTCCTTCCTTCCTTTCTACCAGCAGTCTTCTACCACTGTAAAACTCCCCACTCCAAATCCCAATCTGAAGCAATATCAACGCACTCCCAAAATTTACTCATCAAACCAAATCAACTCATCTCCCTCACTGAAAATAGCCTTAAATTCCTTCTCCTTCCCATCCTCCGAATCCCTCTCCTCCATATGCAAACTATGAAACTTTGCTCTCTCCGGTTCACCCTCTGATGGTATAAATGCCCTAAACATGATAAATTTTTTGTCTGTATCCTCTGCGCCCTCTGGTTCAGGAATATGGACTTTTCCAAAGAGATGGAGGCCATAGGCGGAGGTGGCTAGGCGCACACTGTGCAGATGGTTGGAGGTGAAAGATGTGAGGTTGTGGTCTGAGAGGTGGGAGACGGGGGCGAAGTAGGAAGGTTCGTGTTCTGTGTATAGGGAATGAGAGGTTAGTTTTTGGGAGTTTAGATAGGAAGGGGGGGAAGTACTGTTTGTTTCGTGACGGAGATGTTGGAGAGTTCGTTTGAGATCTTGCTCGACTGCTTTGAAGACTATGATGCTACTTTCTTTTGGGGGATGGACAGGACCAAGTTGGACGGTATCTACAGTTGCCATTTTCGCGTTGGTGATGGATTTTTATTTGTGTTTGGTTTGATTTGTATTTTGAAGGGGGTTGGAGTTAGAAGAAGGGAGTTGAGGTATGATATAAGGCGAGGCTGGGTAGAGACTTTATGCTTTTGCTTAGATGGTGACTCAGTAGTGAATATGAAGAAGAGGGGAAAAGAAGAATAAAATGGCCTGTTTATTTATTTTTATACCTCGATTTGATGGTCACGACTGTTTGAGACGATGTAGGCTCGGTAGGGTATTTGAAATGCGGGGCTTCAATGGTTTGATTGTTGATCATTATGCAGCTTGTATTCAAATCTTGCGCTCGTATTTTCTCCTGATTACTTCAAGGATTGTTTCCAATGGTTACATACGTAGGTATGATGTGTGTTACCCGATTGAATTTCTATTATCTTGCTTTTGAGCTGATAGGCGGGGAGAGCTATGATGAGTGTGCCTTGTTCCCTGATACATAGAATACTTGGATTGTACATATTGATTGCATGGCTGCGGACGCAAGGGAGATCGGGAGTTCCAAGATATCTACTCCAGATATTGAGGCTATTCTGTTGAATTGGTCGAACTGTTCTCGTTCTTACTCCTTGATTGATCAACTTGGTCTTAAAGATACGAAAATGACGTCGCCAGTGTTCAGCACGTATCAATTAGCATTACGACAGCGATATCTTCCTTGCAAAATTCGCAGTCTTGGAGAGTCCCGTATCGCAAAGCCATCTTCAACGAAAAGAAGCCAGGATATTCCAAAAATGAGGCTGTCGTACACAAATTTTAGATCTAGACATAGTTTCAATTACTTCATAGTTCCATATAGATTGTACCTGACGATTGATAAGATAAGAATATCGGAATAACAAAAGACCGATCCATATCAATCACCATTCATCCTCGGCAATATTTTTATATGCTGTTCAATGTAAGGACTTATTTTCTCTTCATTAGGAACTTCATAATCAGGAGTGGTGCATAATAGACTCTTTTGTTTTCTTTCTCAGCATGCAGATATAGATATTACAATAAAATAGATACCAACCAACATGTCATTCTCTCCAAGATTCATATTGCCTCCGGCAAGTATACATAGGACTTTGACGCGGAATACGAAACTGTCTCAAAATTACAGAATAACTGCCAAGAGCAGTTCATTATTTTCCCCTTCACAATCACTCTCTACAGGTCGCAGATTATGCAATGTGCAAAGTTAGTTGCGCTCCCTCAATCCTTAATCCTCCTCACTTAAAGATCCCAAAATGCTAATACTCCTTCCTCTCAGCAACCATTTCCCCACCCCAACCACCACCAAAGTCCCGCCTCAGACGATCAATCAACCTTTTCGGAATCGCCCTAATCTTCACAACAACCGGTTTCTTGATTGGCGGCCGCCCCGCCTTCGCTGTCGCAAACGAAATCCTCGAACCCCCCAGCGATGCCGAAACCCTCCTCTTATACAAGCCCACCTCTCCAAAAGCAATTGAGATCGACCATTATATAAACAATCATCCTTTAGTACTCGAATTACGATCCCGACCCGAATTCACAGAATCCCGTCCTCATTTGAGGATTCCCGCGTCGCAGAGAAATCACAATTTAACGGGTGGAACATTACTTGGACCGGGACGGGTGGAGGTTCCTCCTCTTGTGTTCACGGAGGCGGGTGGGAAGTCTTTGGTTTCTATATCCTACTTGGGAGAGGATCTCTGCGGACATCCGGGAATCGTACATGGTGGGTTTTTGGCAACGATGTTAGATGAGGGGTTGGCGAGGTGTTGTTTCGGGGCACTTCCTAATAAGATTGGGATGACTGCTACGTTGAAGGTAAATTACAAGAAGCCGACGATGGCGGGGAACTTTGTTGTGTTGAAGGCGAAGACTACGAAGGTGGAGGGGAGGAAGGCCTGGGTTGAAGGGAGGATTGAAATGTTAGAGAAAGAGGGGGGTGGTGTGGAGCCAACGATTCTTTGTGAGGCGGAAGCGTTGTTTATTGAGCCGAGACAGGCGGCTACTATGGCTAGAATATACCCGGTTTCGTAAATGGGGTGGAGTGAAAGAAAGTAGAATTTTAGATAATAGATATTGAGAGATGCATATATAGATAGAACCAATAGCATAGATTTAGGCATAATGAAGCTTCACGTGTATGATCACAAAGTTGTCTAATTGTGATATATCTATTTAATCTCCACCCATATAGGATTCCTCTAAAACGATTCAAGTATACACAAAGAAGCTGCTCCCCCGCACCCCATACTCATAACCAAGCCTCAAGCCAATCTATACCTTGATCAACTTGTTAGCTTGCAAGTATTCCACAATCTTCTGAACACACTCCTCCACAGTAGACTCGTGTGTCTTGAGATGAATTTCTGGGTTCTCAGGCGCCTCATACGGCGCACTGATGCCCGTGAAATCCTTGATCTCCCCCGCTCTGGCCTTCTTGTACAATCCCTTAGGATCTCTCTTCTCCGCCTCCTCAACAGGAATATCTACATAAACTTCCACAAACGGAATATCTAAGTCCCCCTGTCCATTAGTCTGCGCATGTAAATCCCTCGCGATCTTTCGGTCCGCCTTATACGGCGAGATGAAACTAGTAAGGGCGATCGTGCAACTATCTGCGAACAGTTTTGCAACCTCAGCTATACGACGAATATTCTCATTGCGGTCTTTTTCGCTGAATCCGAGGTCTTTGTTGAGACCGAAACGCACGTTGTCGCCGTCGAGACGGTAGGCAGCGAGGTGGAGGTGGAGGAGATGTTGTTCAAGGGCGGTGGCGATGGTGGATTTTCCGGAGGCGGAGAGTCCAGTGAACCAGATTGTTAGGCCTCGTTGACCGCGGGCTTCGCTACGCTCGGAGCGGCTGAGGGATGGGTGCCAGACGATGTTGCTGTGGTGGGATTGCGGTTAGTGATCTTTTTCTTGAAGGGGATTGAAGGGTGTTTGGGTTCATTCTGCTGCGATCTGGCATTGGGGGTTGAATTGGGTGAAAAAGTAATGGTTGGGGGATTTGAAGAAGGGAAAACTTACGTTGCCATTTTGAGAGATTGAAGTAGATAGTTATTGGTGGAGTGATATGTTGAGTTGTATAACTTCGCAGAAGTTTCCTTATTTATAAAGAATCCGAAGTAAAGGAGTTCAAAAAGAGTGAATTGAAAAGATCAAAGGAAAAGAAAACCTTGCAACTCTTGGAAGGTCGTCGTTCATCTCTCCCCTTAGCTCATCTACTATAAAATCTGCCCCGCACTACATATAAATCAGATTCAAAATGCGTAATGGTGGGGCATGAGCACGTGCTTTCACGTTTTTTAAGTGGCTGCTTTGTGTCTCTTTGATTGGTTTCCCTAGCTCAGGTCTAGTTCATTGTGCTTGCTTAGGTACATGTTACTATTTCAGCTGCTGACAATGAATCTTTTGAGTAATATAGTAAGATGACTTCGTTAATTGATATCTTTTGAATGATACGATACAATAATACAGATGGATTACTCTGATATGCGTGCTGTGCTTCAATCATATGAACAACCCCTTATGCCATACGCCAACTTCCAATAGAAAAGACTATTCATGTTTTCCTCAAAAACTATCTATATGATCTCGAATTCGTAATACACGTAGGCCGTGTATTCATTACCTTCGCCTCCACCAACACCTGCTGCTGCTATTTCTGATGATAATGCCGAATCATCTTTCAATGCTTTTCCTTTCTTATCTCTTCCAAATGCATTTCCGCCCAAGTAGGAATACGTTGAATCGAGGGAAGACTTGGCTTTCTTTGCTCCTTTTGGAGTTGACTGGGTCATGTTAGTAGATTGCTAGCAATTAGACAATTGAAGAGAAACTAACCTTGACCAAACCACAAACAAAATCTAAGGGTAATCCATATCTCAGGACTGTTTCTACAAATACCCTCAATGTAAGAACATGTATCCATATCATGACACTTTCACTCCAACCCGTTCTACTAAGTCTTAAAGCTTCACCCCATACTTTTCGTTCATCTTTTGCTACACGTTCCACTTCTCTCTTTTCTTCCTCCTTTCCTCCTTCAACATACTTGTAATCACGAGGAGTCCATTTCATCTCCCTACACTTATGTTGGAACTCTGCGCTGTGCTTCTTGAACGTTGTGACAGCATATAATGTAAATTCATCATCATGTGTAACTTCGACTGAGGATCTTGGAACCACCATCGGTGATACGGTTTCGTAGGTCTTGAGAAACTCCTTCTTGACATTTGTAGGGACAACAACGAGATGAGTTTCGAGGTATTCGGAATCTTGTACCAATAATTTGGGATCGACCACTGGGGTGAGAGATTTGGTTGAAAGGTTGCCACTTTCTCATGTCAGTATACTTCTAGACCTCCACTCCAACCATTCCATAAACTCACGTTTGTTTCCTTTGTAACGCGGTAAGGTTCGACTTAACCTGATTATATTGATTCATCTTTCCCTTGACATCATTATCGATACTAACGAGTTCCTAAATGCTCTCGAATCAGTTCCAAATCCCACTCTCTATAAACAAGAGGGATGCCAACCTTCTGCAACGAGTCGATAAGCTCCGCAAGTGGCTTATCCGCACGATATTTGACCTTGTTCCAGGAAAATGTTCGTAAATATTGATCCGCGGGTTCTATCAAGGAATGAACAATTAGCCAGCCATTCATTCATTCATGACCGTCTCGCCCCTAGGAATTCTTCAAAACTCACTATCATTAACCGTCTTCTGTTGAGCAATCTTGCCCTCATCCCCCTCTAATAAATTGCGCAAAGATTCCCCAACCTTAGCTACTACACCTTGGCAGGCGCTCTCCAGCTTTGCTAAATCATCTGCCTGTCCTACCAACGCATCTAGTGTACCAATTTTGAATTCGGGGATCTTGAAAGGAATGGTCGTTCCATTGTCATTGGTGATGGTCGATTTTAAAGCTGTTAATGCTTCTTCTTTATCATTGGATTGGGTTATGGAGGTTGGTAGGGACACCAGCATATATTTCGTGGGGTTGGACATGGTTGGTTATAAGGTCGGGGGATCTGGTGGATGGGCTTGAAGGTGATCTGCGCAAGAGAGAGAAAACCAGATACTCTGCTGCAACTCGATATCTGAGGAGTTTCAAGTATCTCTATCTCGAGGGAATGGGTATCTTTGGTTGTTGGGTGGTTAATCTTCCTTGGTGTTTGGATCAGTTTGGGTGATTGAGCTTCGAGCTTGTTGCTTGATTGAGGATTGGGTCCGTGCACGATAATGTAGGAAGCTGCATTGTTACAAGAGCACCATCGTACCTCACTTGACCCTCGCTCGACTTCAATATAACATCATATTCACAAAAAACAATCTTTTAGTAATCATGATGCCTTTTTTATATGCTTGATAACGTATATTGTGCTGTGTAGTCTTTTAATATATCTATTGTCATGCTCTTGAGCATTGGGACTCCAGTGCTATTCATCCAATTCACTCAAACTCTTAACTATACCTCATCAACTAATTCAAGAGAGAAGACTAATATATACTAGCAATACTGGTTCCTGAGGTTGAGGGCGAGTTGCGGAAGGAATCCATCCTATTCAACCGGTGAAACAGCGACGTCAGGAATGAATTCTATAATACAAAAATCTACTGGCAGTATCTCACACTTGTAAAACTTGTATTCAGCAGTGGTTACTTGAGGGTCTACCTACCAATTACTATACACATTCTCAAATGCAAGCTGCAAGGATAGTTCCCAGCTCATGGTTGACATCACATCTGCTCCTTTGGCTGCAGATCGCTAAATACTCCCTACTACCATATCAATCGTTTGCATTGCCTTCCTACAGCCCTTACCCTCTCCTATATCACATATATATCCTTCTCCTAGTCGCATCTAATCTTGGTGTTGATCTTCAACTATTCTTGTGTTGTGTAGCTCCCTCGCAGTTAATCTTCGTCAATCTTCTTTGCTACCGATTATATTTGTTTCGGCGCTTCCTGGCCTGTTGTTGTTATTCATCGGTAGCTCCAGCTCAATTGCAGAGTGCCTGTGTATATAAATACCGGATAATCTCTTCTGATCTTGCCATTATATCTGCAACGAACTCAAGAGTTGTTTAGGTTTCGTGTGTTGGATTACGTCGCGGGATTCGCGCGAAGTTATCAGAGCAAAGCTGGACGATAATACCAATAGATAGTCGACGAAGACCAAATATCAAGTGGCACTGTTCCAACATGACAGGATCTATATGTATATATTAGCCGAACTTACTCATAACGATGAGCGGTTATAAAATGGCAGTCCTGGGGTGAAGGGGGACAAAGTGGTAGGAAAGATAGCTGCTGCGTGATTTGTCCTTGAAGAAAACAGCACAAGTATTGTATCAACAAACGCGGGGACTCCACTCATCGCCTAGTACCCGCCAACAATTTTCATTTGCTTCATTGATCCTCATTTTGCCTGTGTGCTCTGATGTTCTGCAATGGTTTCCTTTCGAGGGAAATTAAGGTAACTTGATGAATGCATATCAAAGAATTCTTTTGAATTTGTAAGTCTTCAGAAAATATTCAAGTTTGTTTTTCATATTCCCTTATTGCATAGTAATGAAAGGAGTGACAGGGGTGAATGATTGATATCAATAATCAAGTGAATATTAAGTTGGATGGATTACATTCAATCGAAGCTGTTGTCGTATCACTCCAGTACAAAACACCATAGCAACACCGAAGCTTAAGGAACATGAATATCACAACTGTATTTATGTTGGTGAATTAGGAGTACTTACTCTACAGGAAGTAGACTATGTTTCTTTTGTATCTAGAGTATTTACAGGTGTTTGTAGGTATAAATATCTTTCCATGAGAGCTGTGCTTTCAAATGTTTTCCTTCGGAATTTTTACTACCATGCAACAAGAACGACCTCTCTACGTCTTCTTTTCAACTGTGATCAAAGTCTCCAGCGGTCATTTTCTGCAACTTACAAGCTACCTCTCTTCTTGGTAACCAGAATAATACTTCTGTCTTCTAGAGATTGCGATCTTTCGAGTTCTTTTGTTTTTACTTCGATACAACATCCTCTTTGAGGAACACCAGCGAGCGTTGCCGCTTCCTATCACTCAATCCACTCGTATTCTTGCACTCTACCACAAACATCAAGATGCGCTTTAACGGAGTTAAACTTATCTCCAACATCTGGAACAGCCATAAATCCAACAATCGACTTCAAAAGAGGCAAACTTGTGTTGTTTCATCCTCTGCTTTCGACTCCAACACAATCAAGAATAGCAAGCGGTTCAGTGTCGGATACGCACTTAATAAAGCCAAGTCTGTATTCCATTTACACCGTCACGATGTGAACTTGTCAACTGAGAGCAACATCAAATCTGTCACTGAAAACTCCAACCACGACACATCACCACTCGACACCTTGGAGCACTTACTACCTCGCCAGACTATCAGAAATAGTATCCAAGCGGACATCAATTTCGTCAGT
Source organism: Scleromitrula shiraiana (assembly GCA_028455995.1). NCBI lineage: Eukaryota > Fungi > Ascomycota > Leotiomycetes > Helotiales > Sclerotiniaceae > Scleromitrula > Scleromitrula shiraiana. Next base: position 16,799 of record JABELC010000008.1, read on the forward strand.
TATAAGTCCGGCACTAGGATTAACACGAAATTTATCCCAGATTGTCACTTGTGGGATATCGAAGAGGATGTGTCTGATGAGCTAGAAGCTGGCATCTCGGAACCACTGTCTCTCCCAAAGAAAGCTACACCATCCTGTGAGGTCATCAATACCGGCAGCAGACCAGAAATTCAAGAAATTAGCCTTGCCAACAATGAGCCAGAAATCATCTCAAATAGAGAGATTACCGCCATTGATAGCATGCAGGAACCTGTCTTGATGGAAGAGAGTAGCGATACTAACAACATGCCATATCTTTTCTACACGGAGAACAATAGTTACGTATCCATTCCGCCGACCTCCCCACCGACCTCTCCACACATCTCTCCACTTGCTCAAGATATTGAAGAGGAGAGCGAGGAACTAGTTAGCGAAAACATACATATTGGGTTCCTAAGCGCGGCCTTGGCACTCAGTGACTTCAATGGTGAATTCTCGCCTTTCGATCTCCGTTTCACCCCTTACGACTTTTTGGAAGGGGTACAATCAGTCGATACACTTCCCATAATTGGCACGGTTTCTCAAGACTTTCCCATCAATCTCCCTCATGTCAGTGTTACGGATCTTGACCTTCGAGAGACTCCGTTATTCCCACCCGGCCTCGTCGTTCCTCCCAAGGAACAAGCAGCCAACAACATTTATCTTGAGAAGGGGAACGAACAGTCAGTTCATGAGAACAATGATTCTCGATCTGATATCTCGATATCAGGCAAGAGTTTCGCTATTGGCGACTTGCTCTTGGGGCATATTGATGGCTCCATTCTTGATTGCATAGAGTCTTATGATGATTTGACAGACGATCCGTTCAATTACAACAATTCAAATCCTCGTCTCTCTAACCGCCTTGATGTTCCTACTGCAGATATAAAAACTAAGAATATTTTGTGTCCCCCTTCTAAGTCTAGTAACGCAGATTTTACGAAAGAATTCAAGGACATTGCGGAGTTTTGGAGTGAGATTATCAACCCATCGCTTGGAACTGTTGTTCACACATCTACTGATCCATCTACGCTTCCTGATGATGCCGAACCAGCATTTGGTCCAGTCCCTCCGAACTCACCAGTATTTGGATTTCAACATCCTACCATTATTCAAATTCCAATTCAGCGACCCTCCAATGCTAATGTCGAACGTCGAGAGTTTTCTCCCGGGTATGATTTCAAAGTCGAAGATCAAGAGTGTTATGACTTGAGCAACGACTATTTCTCAAGGAATTACGGTGGTCGTGGTCCTATTCTCAAACTGCCAAACATTTCAGACTCCCAAGCTCGAAAGCTATATGTGGAGCTGGTAACCAAGGTTCCAACGGATCGTATTCTCAATAGCGATGGTGAAGTTGATACCAGAATCGTGGCAATTAAAAGTCTCGATGCGCATGGGGGAATAGATCGTTGGAGCCAGTTATGCAAGTCGGCGAATCAATGCCTTCATGAGGATTGTAAAAAGGGATACGGCCATAATGGCGCTCCTCCTAATGATGCTTTCTATTGGTTGCATAAGGCTGGTTATGAGCTTCGATTGCAAGAAGACGAGGAGCGTAGAGAAGGAGAAAAAATGAAAGAGAAAGATCATTATGACTCTAACGGATTTCTCAATGAAGACTTGGTTTCAGGTGACAAATCGGACGGGAGTGTGCAAAATCCAACTGCGAATCAAAGTATCCCTACTGATGAAACTCCTGCTCCCATTGTTCCTGCAGGACCAGCAAATGCGGTTGTTGAAAATAACCATCTGGGACCAATTCAAGACTTTCCTACGTACAAACCTCCTACATGCCATGGCGGAGACGGTATTGGTACATGTTCTGGCTGTACAAATTGCGGATTACCGGACTTCAGCATCTCGGCATCGAATCCCGATATGGCCCATATCATACATGGGCTGCATGACTTACTGGATTCATCTTATAGACCTCCTCGTAAGGTGGTTAATCGACTAGAGTCCAGCATCTCGTCGTCAAACCCCGATATGTCTCATATCATCGATGGGTTGAATGATCTGGTAAATTCATCTGAAGGATCTCTTGTTGAGGTGGTTGATCAGCCAACACCATTCACGCAATCTACCGCTGAAAATCCTTTCCCAAAGCGCAAGGCCGCTGAGTTCCCTCAAACTTCGCAGTACATATCTCTTCTTTCCTGGGGGGTAAAAAACGGGCCAACAAAACGCCCATATGTCAAAAAGGCTCCTGCTCCTCTTGTCAAGAAGACGGAGGCTGATCCCAATACCATAATGCCTATATTAACGTCCGACGGTATTTATATTATTCCTGCAGCTGCCATTCACCATGGGAGATAATGGTCGTTTTCTTGTTTTGCGATGGGCTTGATGAGAGGTCAGTCTTGTTCATGGGTCAGGTTCAAGGTTTCTTGGTGTTCTGGTGCTGAAGCTGGATTTTGCTCTAGGATATGGAGCTCTATGTGGGTTTTTTTGGTCACATATAAGGATCGGTTTTTCACTATTTTTTTGTTTATTCTGCGACGCGATGATACCCTTTTGTGTTTCCTTCCATGGGCTGGCGATTTTGAGATTGGAGTTTCGGGATATGGATAATGATTTTCCCTCAGGTCTGACAGATTTCTCAGTATTAGGATAGGGTGATTGATTTAAACATCAATTTTTTCGCTTGTAATGGAGGCCATAAGAAAAGAATTTAGTAGAAAAAAAAATAGAAATATATCTATCCAAATCAACTCCCTCAATACCGAACTGATTATACCAAAATCCTTACAGGGAAACAATATGATCAAAGATATACAAATATAGAAAAGTAGCAATACACAAATTTGCTCCTTGTAAAAACCTTCCTTCCCATGTGAATCCTACAAATTTGCTCTGACACCTTCTGGGCTAGATTCTGAGACCGTATCTAATTCGTATTCCTCAATCATCTTCTCTGCAGCCGTCTCTCCAACCAAATAAGCTGTGGATTGTGTGTGATTACTATTACAAGAATAAGTCAGCCATATTCATTTATCACAACCCCAATTCGTCTTCCCACTCATGATATTCCACGCTACAATCTTGGGGAAAATACTCACTTAGGTAATAAAGGAATGACACTCAAATCCACCACTCTCAATCCTTCCACCCCATGAACCCTAAATTGAGTATCTACACAAGATGTATCATCAGATTGGCCCATGCGAACAGTACTGCACATATGCCAACTACTGAAGAGATCAGAAGAGCAATGTTCCTAAATTTTCAATATTAGCAAACACTCGGCATGAAATCAGTGGCAGGGAAGACCAACCCAAATCTCTTCATCACTTTTTCCTGAAGGAACACCTATCATCTTCACAGTATTCTCTCTAAAAACAGGGGCATCTAAGAATTCCAAAGTTTTTCTCATGGCTTCAATCATGACTCTTTTATCGAATGGATGACTGAGGAGCTTGGGATCAATTATGGGCGCATCGGTGGGAGATGAAGAGCGTAATGACACTGTGCCTGTAGATTGGGGATTCATTACGAACGAGAGAGCTGTTAGGTAAGAGTCTGTTTTTTGAAGTGTATGATCGCCAGTAAAGAGGGGTGGGACATGCTAGTTAAATGTTAGTCGGAGTAGTACTTTTTTCGCTTTCTGGGGCCAATAAAGAATTGAAGATATAACGAACCGTAGCAATTTCAAAAACCGGAACATTGTCCTTCTTCAAGAATTCCTTTTTCTCATTACTTAGATCATCGAACTCCTTCGATTTATAGACCTCCTCATTTTTGAACCATCCCATCGGAACCCCACAGTACATTTCCGCCAATTTTCCACTTCGATCTTTGATATATCCCTCTTTTGCCGTTTTCTTCATCTGCTCATCCATTTCAAAAGTCATTCGTTCATTATAACCCTCCTTCAACAATAGTGTGGAAGTAGAAAAACAATGATCCTGAAGATTTTGTCCAACGTGTGGGAGAGGGTGGACAAGTGGGATTGAATGTTTTTCCAATTCTGAAGGTGGGCCTATTCCCGAAAGCATAAGAAGTTGAGGTGAATTTAATGCTCCAGCACTTAGGATTACGTCTCTCTTGGCGTAATATTCTTGACCGTCAACTGTGCGTACTCCAATGGATCTTTTGCCATCGAAAATGACCTTTGCGATAGGAGAATTCACTTTAGTGGTTAGGTTTGGGCCAGAAATTGAAAGATAAGATGATGCAGTGGTTCTCAATCCAGAATACATGCATGAGGCTCCCATTCCCATTCCTAAAGGATTGCCGCTATTGATGTCGGTGTTTAGACCTAAACCAGTTTGTTCGGCTGCGATAAATACGTCGGTTAGACCCTTTTCCCAGGTATCCGCGTAGCTTAAATTGATGGGACCAGTAGTTCCATGGTCTATAATTTTAGTTAGTTATTTAAGCTGCAATACCTACTTTTTTGTTAAGGGGGCTTGAAAAGACTAGCATACCTTCAGGTTTTGGATTGATCCACTTTCGATTTTCGTCGGATATCTTATCATGATAATGTTCAATTTTCTTGATTCGTTCTTTGACGTTCCTCCATGACCATGCATCATCTTTCACTCTATCTGCCCATAAATCATAATCTTCTGCTCCACCCACTACCCAGCAACTGAAATTTATTGCCGTGCCTGTACTATCGGTTACTACACCTGCACCTGCACTAAAGGCCGACACCGGATAACTTACTACCACCCACTCCTCTCCCCCTCGAATAATCAATTTCCTGACCTTTCAAATGTTTTTGTGGTTCTGTCTTATATCCCCAATTCAGAGAAGGTTCGGTTGCGAATAAAGTAAATCGTTCTGCTGGGACAAGATATGCAGCATCGGTATTGGGTCCACCTGCTTCAAGAAGAAGAACTCGTGGCGAGGAGGAAGTTGCTGAGAGTCGTGCTGCGAGGGATAGACCAGATGGGCCAGCTACGAGAGCATTAGTTTTGAGTCAGTTGAATTGGATTCTATAGGAGGGTTATACATACCACCGACAATTATAAAATCATATTCATTTTCCGAGATAAAATCCATTTTTTGGATTCTGGATATATATCAGAGTCTTCTACTTCCGATTCTTTCCTAAGAAAATCAACCTTTCCCGTCCTTTCCAAGACAAGGTTTTGGGGAGTAATAGAAACAGAGATTGAAGCAACTAGCTGATTTGCTTCCGAATTAGGATATGCAAGTAGGTGACAGATCACTTTGCGATTTTGATACAACTCAATTTCTTATTTTGGTATATCACCGGCCTTGTGGTATTACGATTGTATATCGTTTTGGATGTGACAATTCCAATGGATGGACAAGTTACTGTGTATTTTGAATCTCAGAATGTGTAACAAGCTGTACTGTTATGTACCTGGGCTCGTGGGAAGTATAAATACGTTTCTTCTATTGCATGAATACCCCGCGATTTGTTCCAAAGATGCAAGAAGAAGGAATATCCCTGGTTTGCAATTGCTGCAAAGACTAATGCGAGGCTTAACATCAAAAGCGGGGTAGTTAGCTCGTGGGGTAGAACATTAGGGACGGAGCCAAACTCGATAGTGTGACGCTGGCGTCAATTAGTTTCATTCGGGAAACGAAACGGTATATATAGTAAAATCACTCTCTGAACTCGTTCAATATGTAAGAAGTGGCATGTATTTCTTAAGATGGGTACGGAGGATTCTGTCCTAAAGACCGATCCATAGCTGACTAATCTACGCTTAACTACAAACGAAGGTTTACTGATATATATTAGAAATGATGTTGGTTAGATAGAATATGAAGACTAAGGGAAGGTTACTGAACTATAATCTTTGAACAGTACTTGGGGTATCAATTGAGATGGAAAATTGATGTATCATCGAGTCATGATATTTCGGGATGACGAACGGGAGTTATCCCTTATTTTTTAGTCCAGAGGTAGCATTAACCTTTTGTTCGAATAACATGTTGATTATTAAAATGAAGGCTCTATGATAAGATGTGTTTCAGGTATGATATCTGGACTTTTTTTCTTTGTTTTAGTCGCGAAGCTTGTATGAGATCACCTTCTGCTACAAACTCGGAGAGCCTTGGCGATTATAGCAAGCCAGACGCTACATACAAAGAATGAGATAACAAACCTTTATATTGAAGATGTATCATTATGCCTGGAGGTATCCCATAGTCGGACTAATTGTTTTGAAAATCACATAGGTTTCCTTCCATATCCGACATCCGGTTCCCATTAAACAATTGATTTGATCAATCAATTCTGTTATCCGATTTCTGTTATGAAGTCAAATCTGTGGAGAATTAAAGAAGTGATCAGCGTATTGCCATTGAAAGTTCTCATCCAGGATACCCGTCGTTTCGATACTCGATCTCCAGAATCCAACCCTTTCACATAAGCAACGATAGTCTAAGTAGACATCCGAGAGACCTTGTGGTGAGATAGGGTCTTTTCAGCAGCGGAGATATATCTGCTGAAATGGGTATCAAAAGCTGATGCAAGCGGTGTGTATACAAATGCACCCCCAACTTCTATCAAGAGCGACCGATTGCTGCATTGCTCATAACCAGTTGAAACACTCTAACTACATTCTTTCTTCCTAACGAATTTCAAGCAATGAAGGTGGAACCCATATCTGAGTTTAACAAGTTTGACCTCATTAGCTGATGGTTATAACTGCCGTTTCTGCGTATTTGCCGACACACGCAGCGTGCTTATCATAGACGATTAAAAGATAGATATCTTTGGGTTCCTATTGAACAGTGACTATATCAGTTCTGCCTGTTGAAGGATTTCGCCTGCATCAACACGAAAAATAGATGCGTTAAGAAATATAGAGAGAATAGGAGTTATTGAATAGCGGTGAACCTGTTGTACATACTTATACCTTGTTGCCATCGCAAAAACTCTGCAGTCATCAAATAAGCAGCTGAAAGTACCTACTCAATACATTTTGAAGTGATTTGGAATATCAATCTTGTACACACGACTGGGAATAATCGGATCGACATTGATAGTTTGCTGAAACTGTCGCTTGTAGGCGACAGCATCGGGTGATCGAAACGACTAGGATTTTCGGGATCATTTGAATTTATTCCCAATCATCCTTGGTTTATGTTCATATCTACAAACCTTCTGCAAAAGTCCAAGTCCGATCAATTTATTAAATTTCCTCCTACCAGTGAGAGGGCTACTATGATCAACCCTGATTAGATAATGCGCAAGCGATGAAATTCGGATAAGAAACCATCATTCAGTGATTGTATATCTCTTTAAAATCTAGCGGAATAATTCACTTGAAGTATTCATGGCTGAAAAGATATTTATCTGATCGAATCAATAAGAAATATTCCTCGTTCTCAATTTGATAGAGATCACAAACATTCTGACAATGGAAGTACAATCTCTTAGGGTCTAGCATTCTTGGCACAAAAGAATAAGAATGATATGATCACCCTACAAGGCGCTGATATGGTAAGCAAATTCGAATCACCCCGAAAATATTTCGTCGGGTAGTGAGATTGTCAGATCTGATCTATTAAACTAGACCTGAATCTAGCTTTCCGGATCTCATTCTGGAATATGATCCAATCAAAAAGAAACATAAGCTAGAGCTTTACCTAAGTACTGAGGTAGCAGTGCAGTGGGGAAAACACATGTACCGTGCACCAAACTCGGACAACTCAAGTGGTGGCGTCGATGGAAGTTTGGTTCACTCGTCTTTTAATAGCGACATCTAACTACATACGTAGTTTAATAGGCTTCCTAGGCACTTAACGACTCAGCAAGAACAAACACAATATCAAGCTCAGAAGGCAACAGTCAGAATGAGGAGAATGTTAATGAACATGCAATGCAAGTAGAGTAAGTAAGAAGAGTGAAATGAGATGGTTGGTAAGAAAAAGTATGAAATATGCATAGAAACTAATGTTTGTATCGGCTAATCCCCATGTGGAAAACCCGACCGGGTGGCTGACCCTTTTCGAGACCTTAAAGTGCATAGAATTAATCTATTTAGCGTGGTATTCATGCATATTATGTTTCTATTTTAAGAGAAGTATTTCATGACCTTCATCTGGAATTTGGTGAAGTTGTAAAATGTTGATGAACTTTCTTGTGGTTCCGATTTTCTTCCCTGTAAATTTTTAAAATCTTGGCCTAACCCCTTCATTTGATACGATGTTGAATGAGAGCTAAAACTCCTCGGCCTTCACAATCATGGAATACTTGCATGATTCTAAGAAGTTCGAATGAAAAGGATGGTATGATACTACTGTTGATTGGTATAGGTAAGATAGTTGTCAGTGACTCTGGTCCCGCCTATCCATATCCCTACCTACGCTCAGGGATATGACTATACATCCATATAGAACTACTACCCCCCAATTATCGAAATATCTAAACACAATCCCTTAAGCGCATACTTCTAAAAGGTCGAGGAAGAAGTTTTCGAAATCAAAGCGAGAGGGAGATATAAAAGGTATGTATATGTTCCTGATCTCCCTATGCTTCTCTTTTTCTCTGCTATCTCTTTATCATCTTCCCCACTTTCAACCCCTCATCATGAAGTTGTCAAATTTACCTTTTGACTCCGCCACATCGATATACCACAACACACAACTATGATCATCATTGAAAAAAAACCACTTGTGATTTTATTACCTTCTCCATCTTATCATGTACCTGGCGCGTACCTTGATTAATGGTATGACACCGCAGATTGTTCTCAAGTAATATTACTTTGGTTTCATCCGAACTTTCTTCTGAACTGATCAAAAAAGTATCCATTATTGAAAAGCTCCCGAAGCTTCTATATCTACGATAGCCTTCATCGAACGTTAACAATATGGCACTTTCAACCCCATCCCCCCGATTACACTTCGAGCCTGATACTATTCCAGTATCAGCTACACCTAACGCAGAACAAGCGCCTGCTTTGTCGTCATCCACGGCCCTTGCACGATTCGAATTCGAGTCCGGTCGAGGAAATGAAGGAACTAAAATTTTAATGGTAGAATGGGAAGATGATGATGAAGGAAACGATGGCGCAAAAAACATGGGAGATTGGGAGGTATCATGGGAAGGAAAGACGACGGTTTTATCCGCACGAGATGGAGCCGAAGGAAAACTTCATCGACTTTATTTCTTACTAACCCCCGGAGCTAGCATCCCGAGAATAGTTAAACTATCGCAAGTGGGAGGGAAAACCATGCAAACAAATCCATTACCTGCGATATTTCCACCTGAACTGGGATTGACTGCGCGACAATCTGGAAGAAAAGGTGTATTGCACACAATATGGGCGAAGAAGCGAATATCTGTGCTACAAAAGGAAATTGAGGCGGAAATGAAAACAAATGGGGAGGGAATTGGTTTGGAAATCGCGATGCAAGAGAAACAATGGATCGAGGAGAATTTTGGCGTTGGTCCAAGAACTATTCCCGACATACAATATAATGCTACACCGAGTAGTCCAAAAACACCGGGTGGGGGAAGATTATCTGAAAAATTGAAGGGACTCAAATTAGGTACTAGCGCTGCGGAACTAAGTACTCCATCAGGTTTGTCATACTATTCATATTTTCGTTCCACGACAAGAAGAGTGAAAGAATCAAAACATTTACTAAACGTATGATATGAACAGAACCTAAACATGAAACTTTTTCGAATCCCTTATCACCAGAACAAGGTGACGTAGCAGTCTCATCATTCTCACTGTTCCACGGTGGAACCACCCGTCCACAGCAGCAACAACAACAACAACAACAACAACAACAACGGATAGTTGCCCAAGCCCCTCCACCAGGTCACGGTCAAACTTTCCACAGCATTGGCGGCATGAGCTCGCTGAATGCCGTTGCTAGTGGTCATATACCACCACCATCATTAACACCAAAATCTTCTGACGAAACGGAAGATGAATTGTTTGCTGTAAAAATGAGTCCGAGAAGTCCGGAAATGACCAAAAGTCCTTTTAGTTTTGCATAGATCCAAAACTGACGTAACGGAAAATGTTTAATAACGATATCATGATAAGATGAAAATATGAGAAGATTTAGGCTTTCTAGGACCTGCGAGTAGCATTTGGAGGCTGAGAATTAGATTGGGAGGATTACGCTCGCTTTATACCCTTTATTATTATTGGATCTTCTAGTCAAATGGTGAAGTGTCTTTCAAGGTTCATACTCTTCTTGTCTTTTGGACAATTTATGATACTCATTGATACATACGACGTCTCTTTGAAACTTGGATATTTGGAAATATTTTGAGCAAACCCATTTTCAAAATCTGTTTAAAACATAAATCTTCATATCCTTCTGAAGCTAGTTTGCTTGAAATATCTGTGTATGATACAAATATTTGGAGATCAGATATATATGATTAGTTGTATGCAAACTGAATGGATATTCGGAATTTCAAGGGCTCGATTCCTATGAGTAATGTTGGCCCTGCTTCATAAAAGGTACCGGTCAACAGTGCATTGGAAATTTTCAAACGTTTAATCAACAGTTCAGTCAATTATTAATCGTTCTAAATTCATCTCAAATTGATTCAGTTCCCTCATATCATGCCCTCAAGCGTTTGCGACCGCGTCTTCGAGCTTAATGGGCAACGACTCTGACTCCTTTCGTTCCAATCTCCGGTTCTGGTATGAAGAAGTCATGAATAAGCTTTACGTCCCTCTCTGTAGTCTCAATTAGTTCCAGCTTTGGCGCATTTTGTCGGTGAAGTACAGCAAGAACTAAACTCAACTCTGCATATGCCAAACCAAACGATATTAATATTCATATCTGTTTACTCATTGAAATGAGTCACATACTGCATGCCTAAACAATTACGAGAACCTCAAAAAAGGGCACATAGTTTCGATGTATGACAGGATCGCCATTTCATAGCCAGCGCTCTGGTATGAATCTAAATGGTTCTGGATAAGTATCCGGATCAGTAGCCATCAGGTAGGCCGACATTCCAACTGGCGTCTTTCGTATCTCATGTTATAGAGTTCCATCCTGAGGTTAAAATTTGCAAAAACCTACCCCAGTGGGAATTGTCCACTCTTTGTATTGGATTTTCTGGTCTGGAGAGATGCGGGGTAATCTACGCATGGTTCCGTAGCTAAGTCTAAATTCATTAGAAAGAAACTTATGTCAAAAGTATACAGCACGACTTACATAGAGAGATGGAGGAAGAGATTGAGTTACTGGAAAGAACTGCAGGAGTTGGGGAGAACTGGATTTGAGGTTGATGCTTTATCGTCTAAATGTTTGAGGGTATTGAAGGCACCATAAACTATTTCATGGCTTCAAGGGTGGAAAATTCAGCTCATGAAGAATAATGAGTATCTAAGCCAGCTAATGCCGACAATATACCTCTTTTCAGATTGGTGCATATCGATTAAATCGCACTACTTTCCGCATTTACCAATGGTGTCGGAAATCCCATGGACCCCGCGGGTCCGCCTATTGATAATCAGATTCTTAGATGCTGGTGATGTAATCTGGGGTTGAAACCAAATCAAATGTTACACTTGATGGACGCATACTATTTAATTGACGGCGAATCTAACCGCTTTGGAGGATTGCAACATCTAAGCTTGCTATGCCAGTAAACTGTGAACCCAGATCGCAGTGTTAACTACAACGAACCCCCATATATTTATATCATCGGTGGAGATTTATGAAGACTAGACCAGGGCTCAAATCAATTTTTCTATATCAAACACCACTAGTCCCTCGTAAGGATACGCCTGGCGTCGTCACATTATTGCTTGCACGAGATTCAAGAGCTTACGATGTTTAGAACCTTTACCGGTAAGTCAGAAAAACATTATATAGGGAACAGCATCCTCTTAGATCTCAAGCTGTTGTAGATTAGGAGGGGTTTCCTACTCAACTTTATGAAGAGGCAATGAATGAATCCCCCAACTTTGGATGATTGTTAAGCCCCGAAAGCTTAAACAGGAGAACAATACTCAAGGGGCAACGTTAGTAAATATAATTAAAACAACAAGTTTATCTCGCAATATTGGATGTTGACAAATATCAACGTAAATATGTTGTTTGTGATTCAATTATTGCTTAGTAAGCGAGATTTATTCACCCACCTGGTGCTGCAAGGTTGTGCCAGGAGTTTATATCCTCATATCTCCCTTCCTTTAAACCCTAATACTCAAACAAACATAACAGTTAGGTGATGTCCTACCAGAAAAGGGAATCTTACTTTCTCTCGAGTTCCTCTAGCGGAAATTATTCCGCGCGGAGATAGACTTTTCGTAGTGGTGGGAAATATCCATATTTGGATTAAGTCTTTGTCTTCACCAAGTCCCTCCCAACTTTCGGAGTCGATAGAAGACAATGTCAAAAATTCAAGTATTCGTCGTTCATACTTACATCTTCAACAATATCCTGGCAAGCGTATTCTGGGTTCTTCGCGATCAGTCTGAGAATCCCTGCTCCCGCATTCCTCTTCCCCTCATCTTAAACTTCCACCAAAGGTTTTCGCACAGACTATAGTAGAGGCTACATTCATTTTCATAACATGCTTCCTTTTTCGCAAATTTTGATAAAAACCATTTTTTATTATATCCAACTTCAACGTTTTCACCTGGGGTTTAATACTTCAATCTCTTCTCGGATTTCTATCGACAATGGATGTATCTGATGTTCATATATATCCCTTGGTATATCTCGACATTGATCTTCAATTTTAGGTTTCCGCCATCTCGCATTTTCAATTTGTTATATATGCGAGGATGATGATTTATACCCCTTTAAGACAGACTACTGCAACTACTAATTAGGAAATAAGGAACCCAAGTCAGCTCGCGGTCGATGCTCAATATTGCCAAGTTCTGACTTTTGTTTCGTCGTCTTATGCTAATTGATATGTTCGACTCGTTTGCTTGGTCCCGTAAAATGGTATATATACCACTAACTTCCACCTTTCACTCCCGGTCTCATGTCTTATTTCAAAATTTACCGATGATTTATCGGATGAGAAAATAGACACGGGCTCCCAGAATACCTCTCTTTGCTCAAGAGATAAAGTAGCAGAGTTCTGTTTTGATTCGAATTGTATCCAATTCTCCTCGGTATCCGGGAAAAGAATACCGAGCCAAAGATCAAAACCAGCCGATCAAATTAGATCAAACCCTATCTAACTTGCTCTGTCCTTACGTTGTTGTACTCAGCAACACCTCTTTATTTGAGAGCAACGGTTACCTTCATCCTCCTATCCGGGAAAAGAATGCCGATCCAAAGCTCAAATCAACAGCGATCGAGATTCTACATTTCACCAGATTAAACAACAAAGTCATAGATATTGTCTCAAAACATGTCTTCCAATATGTCTTCAAACACCACCACCTTCTTCACAAAACCCTCTCCTCTATCCCCCACCTCCAACTTTTCCACCACCACCATCCTTCTCTTTCTAGTCCCAGCTTATCTCCTCGTTGTGAACCGTCTCCGCTTCTCTCGCCTGCATAGCAAAACTAAGGAGTTCGGTTACACCACCCGTGCAAGTCTTCAAAAAATGACAAACGAGGATGCACAGAAGATTTCGGAATACGTGTCCGAGTTAGAGTTTCCAGCGTTCTATGTGATGGCTTTAAACTTTGCGCTTTTCAAGGTGAGCATGGTACTCCAGAGGTTTTGGAGCTTTGTTTGAATCGATTAATTGGGACGTCAAAGACTAAGTAAAGCTTGAAAATAGACATATGGGATTCCTACTATCTCCAAGCTTCTTATCGAGACCAAACAATTTGGCACAAAAGCAACCGCTGATAAACGATTTTCCGACACTGCGGTATTAGTTGCGGAGTAAGTATCCCCTACCTATATATAACTCCTATATATTTACTCTTCGCATCTTACCTTACTAACACCACTTCCAAGATTCATGTCATCTCCCCCGCAACACCCCAGAACCCTCCGAGCCCTATCCCGGATGAACTACCTCCATGCACCGTACACTAAAGCCGGTAAGATTTCTAACGACGATTACCTCTATACACTTAGTGTATTTATTACGGACCCTATAGAGTGGATAACACTGTATGAATGGCGATCACTCAGTGATATGGAAGTATGCGCCATTGCTACTTTTTGGAAAAGTATTGGAGATGCAATGGGCATTTCTTATTCCGAGTTGAAAGGTGGAAAAAATGGAGATGAATGGAAAGATGGGTTAGAATTTTACGAAGACATCAAAAGTTGGGCAAAAGATTACGAGAAAAAGTGTATGGTTCCCGATGCTTACAACAAAAAGCTCGCGGATGAACTAGTTCCTCTCCTTCTATTCCATACACCCTCATTTCTTCTGCCGTTTGCAAGGCAAGCAGTAGGTTATCTTATGGGGTCTCGTCTTCGAAAAGCTATGATATATCCTGAGCCTAGCGTTTTCGCTTCTTCTGTTACATATTTCCTTCTTTGTCTTCATTCCTGGATACTTAGATATTTGTCACCACCAAGACCAACATGGTTACGTATACGAGAGGTCTCGGGGGATACAAATACAGATAAAATGGGAGACAGTGCGGAACAAAAAGAAAGATATCACAAAACGACCTATATGGTTCATCCCTATTATAATAAAGCAACTTTTTGGAGTCGATGGGGTCCAACGGGGTTAATCACCAGAGCATCGGGTGGATTCGTCCCGGAAGAAGGGAAATACTTGTCAGAAGGATATTTCATTGAGGAGGTGGGTCCGGAGAGATTTAAGGGGAAAGGTAGTGAAGAGATGAAGAGGGTGGGTTCTTTCTTTGTTTGCTCCAATATTATGTTGGGATGGCTGTGGAAAGATTGAGATCAATTTTTATACAATTGAAACTAATCAGTGTACAGACCGAAGAAAAATTAAGAGCAGAACGTCCAATTGGTTGTCCTTTTGCTTTCGCTGGGAAATGATTCCTTCATGCATATTCATTCACATGCCATGGAAAAACCTCAAGATCTCATTCAAAAAACTTTCTACCTAGAGCTCCCTCTGCTCTCATGATCTCTTCCAAATACGCACCTTTCAAACACACACACTTTCGATCTTCTGTTCATTATCCAGAAGATACAAGTCTTATTCTCCGATCAAGCATCTCTCGTTCAGAACCACCTTTTCGATAAACCTCTGTACAAATTTTGAAGCGTACACATTCCCCAATTATCCTTCTTCAAACGAGGCATCTCTTTTTCAGAGCCATCTTTTCAGTTGAGAAATTCTTGTCCTAATCTTTCAGACACATCCTTGGAGTCTTCTATCATCATTCAGAAGATACAATTCTGTATCTTCCAGCCAAGCACCTCTCGTTCAAAGGCATCTTTTCAAGCAACAAAACTTTTTACCCATCTTCCAAGCACATACATTCCCGGTCTTCTGAATGTTTGGTCATCGTCCATAAGATACAATTCTTAATCTTCTAATCAAACATCTCTCAATCAAATCCGTCTTTTCAACCAACAAATTCGTTCGAATCCGCCGAGCAGATAATCTTCTCTCTCACTCTCGGTTCTATAAAGCTGTATAAATCGCCCACAAGATACAATTCTTTATCTTCCCATCGAGAATTATCTAGTCAATCATGAAAGTCAAACCCGCCCTGGCAGATTTGGTATTTTTGATTCCATCTTATTTCTATCAAAGTCTTCCTATCCGTCTCGTCGGCTCAAATTCTTCACTTTGTCGCCGCCCAATCATATTTCATTTCCTTGTCAAACAGGTAATCAACTATTGCAACCTTCTGTCCGTCACATCTCTTTTGGTACTACGGAACTTCATACCATAAATGTTGTCTCCTAATACACACTTATCTACCACCTTCAATTATCTATCAGCCGTCTTTTGGCTCTATATACATCCGATAATACAATTCCCACTACTTGACTGGTATTTGTCCAGTTGATTATTATCTCTACTAAGCGATACCCAGCATAATATTGAAGTCCTAGAAAAGCTATTCCATGTATAGATCAAGATGAGGTTAGATCCATCCGAAGACTTGGTACTTTTATTCTCATGATGATCATTTTCATACCGTTCGTGGCGATGAAAGATAAAGCTTGCCCGTCAAATTGAACATCAAGACCAGGAGCTCAAAGATCTCTGCATATCAACTCGTCTTCTACCAAAACCATCGCAATCGGTAGATCTTCGTACCAACTCATCTTCTAACAATATATTTCTTAACCGGGACGGGAAATCAGCCAACTCCTTGACTTCCACAGGACATTGAAACTTACAGCGCTATCTTCAAACATCATCTATCAGCCATAACCTTGTTTCTACGTCATGAATGATGACCATCACATTTCTATATCCCGTGGACTTAGGGTGTGTATTTAAGAACTTATCATCGCACTTTCATTCAAACTTCATTCTGAAAACCTTAGTTATCTCTCAAGCTACATTTACTTTAAAAATCAAATCGTTGTCAAAGATGGAGCCCAACACCAAAGAGTTGGCTGACAGGAAATACCTGCTATATATCATGGAGCTTATTCTTTTTTTCCATGGTGCTACTCCGTATGTGTGTGTTCTATATGGCTTTCCGTGACTTTTTCAAGCCTCATCTGTCCGAGCGACAAATGCGAGCCCAGATACTTTGGGAGGTCCTTGAGACTCCCCCCGAAAAACGATCCGAGCGAGTCCTTGACCTATGTCTCTTCACTGTTGCTGACACTAAACTCAGAGCTTCGGATATCCATACCAATCCAGAAGTCATCGAACACCTATGACGAAGGATAAGCGACAGCTCCGGAGCAACTCAAGTCAGATCAAGCTGGTGGCCTCAAAGCATTGATAAACAGCGAATATTTACAATTTAGGCATGGGTTGAAGTTATGTATTCATCAAGAACCTTTAGATAACAAAGAGTGCGATATTTCTACAATAAATTCTCCAAAGGGATTTGAGAAAGAATTGGCCAAGGTCCAGGACTGCATTCGGAAATACGACGAGGAAATTCAGGAAAAAGAATTGGCCAGGGTCCAGGAGTCCGTTCGAAAATACGATGAGGAAATTCGGGAAAAGTTGAAGGCGATGGATAGAATGTTCGACGATGAGGTGATGAGAGAGATTCAGAACAAGATTGGAAATAGGGGGGACTTCGAAAAGGGTCTGAGGGAACCTGCACTGTTTGCGGAAGCTTAAGTTGTACGACTGTATTTGAGCATTTATTTAATTTAAGTCATCACATTTTGTTGGAGTCAGGCGAAGGGCTTGAAATCAGTGGACTTCGATATTCATCAATCCGAGTGTCAACAATCAGATCTCACGGATTATGTTCATAGTTATACTTCAGTGAGGTGCATTGTATATATTGTATTTTAGTTATAAAAGTTACATGAAACCATGCATTGATTCGTCATCTATACTTCGGAATTCTTCCCTTCAAATCCTGGTCATATCTCTTGATTTCATCTTCGACCTAACCCATTTCTGAATATTCGTTCAAAAGATGAACATTCAAATATATTTTGAACTTATCCATTTTGAATGTTTGTTTGCAATAGAAACATTGAGATATCTTCTAAATTTATTACAATTTTAATGTTTATTCGATTTAGAAATATTCAAACTAGAATAGAAAGAAAAAGAAAGGAATTGCGTGTCAACTGTACAGACATTCAGAATTTCCACAACTTGCTTGAGTATTATCATTTCTAATTCTTATAGGATATCCCCAAAAAGGGAAGTTATCTCAGATACAGCGCCACCAGCCGCCGTTGTCGATGCCGAAGTCGAGGGCCCACTTGTAATAGATGCATCATCTAGTGTCTTCGTCGCACTACTCTTAGTGGATAAACCACCCGTGCTAACTGGTACAATGACTGAAGAAGTGATACTTGCAGCCGTCGCCGTTAAACTTGCTCCACTAACAGCCCCGCCCGAAGTAGACACAACTACAGTACTTAATCCAGAAGTCTCTGTTTCCGCTGCACTAAAAGCTGCGAGTTGACTTTTTAACCCCGCCACACCTTGAGCATACCAATTTGGATTTCCCTTCTCTGCACTAATGACGGGATCTCCAAAGCCTGTTGGGATAGGGATCTTAGAGATAGATGCAGAGGATGAGATGGTAGAAGTGGCTGTTGTACCAGTACATGCAAGAACTTTTGTTGATATGGTCGAGATGGTTGTATAGCTGCGTGATATGGTAGATCCGAGTGTGTTTGTTGCGGGACGAACAAGATATGTTACATCTGTTACGGTAACAGATACGGAGCAGGATAATGCGGTGGAGGAACTAGAGCTAGAACTTGATGAGGTTATGGATCCGGTTGAAGAAATGGAGTTTGAGCTAGATATTAAGCTTGAGCTAATAGATCCGGTTTGAGTTCCTGTGGATGATGATCCGGATGCTGTGCTTGAGGAAATTCCGGATGAAATAGATCCTGAGCCAGAGCTTAAGCTTGTTGCTGATGAACGAGGCACGCTACTAGTAATAGACCCGGATTGACTTGATGAACCTGTAATTGATGTGATAGAGTTTGCCGAGGATATTGTTGCACTAAAACTGCCAGTACTAGTGGCTGATTTTCCAGTACTGGTTAATGAGCCCGAGGATGTTTTACTCGGAATAGAAGAAGAATCAATGCTTGAGACTATAGAACTCTTCGAGGAAGCAGATGAGCTAACCGAAATCGAGGAAGATACGATTGGAGATGTGACTGCAGTACTCGTAACCTTACTTGATACTGATGATATATGAGTAGAAGAAACTGGACTTGATGATGCCAGGGAAGAAGTCGGACTGGAAGAAGTTGAGACAATGGAAGAGCTTGAGATAATGGAAGAAGTCGAGGCAATCGAGGAACTTGATAAGGATGATTTGGAAGTAGAGGACGATGGGGTTAAGGAAGTAGTTGATTTTGATGTCGTTTGAGACGTAGTTTGAGACGTAGTTTGAGACGTAGTTTTCACGGAAGTTGTACTAGGTGAAGTTGATGGGGTTAAGGAAGTAGTTGATTTTGATGTCGTTTGAGACGTAGTTTTCACGGAAGTTGTACTAGGTGAAGTTGATGGGGTTAAGGAAGTAGTTGATTTTGATGTCGTTTGAGACGTAGTTTTCACGGAAGTTGTACTAGGTGAAGTTGATGGGGTTAAGGAAGTAGTTGATTTTGATGTCGTTTGAGACGTAGTTTTCACGGAAGTTGTACTAGGTGGAGTTGTAGTTGGTTTGACTTCAGTAGTTTTTACTGTTGTGGGTGCAGGTGGTGTGGTTTCAACGGCTGTCGTTTTAGGGGGTGTAGTTTTTGGAGGGGTAGTTGCTGGAGGGGGTGTGGTTTTGGGAGTAGTCTTCGCTGTGGTTTTCTTTAATGCTCTGGCAAAGAACTTAAATAGCTCTACTTTTTCGAAGATTCCTCCTTCCGGAGGAGGTGTGGTCTCCACAACTAGAGCGGCAGTTGTTGTTGTAAGGTCAGAGTTGACTAGATCTTGTTGAAGTCCTGGATATGCCTGGACTGCAGAAATAAGAAGTATAGAAGCAATTAATGAGCGTGATGAAAAATACATGTTGGAAATATAAATAAATAAATGAATGAATGACTGGAACAATTGAAAAGACTGCAAGGACTGTAAAAACAGAACAGGACTGAATAAAATGCTTCCACAAAGTTATGTTTTTAACATGAAAGAGAACTACAACATCTTATATGACGGAAACGAAACTTGATCGCCATCTCGAATATTCGTATGGACTATTTGCCGTGTTTGAGATGTAAAGGATCAGGATCGTTTCTATAATTAACGTGGCAGGATTAACATTAAATGAAAACATTAGCGAGATCCCGTCGATCAGTAACACTATTACTTATATCAGATGAGTAATCAGCAAGCTATCTAGATTTTGAACATTCATTCAGTTGATAGATAATCACTATATATATAATTAAATATCTAGATCTAAAATAGACATTAATAACCATATTGATTTAGAACAATTTAAATGTTTGAATCTTATACAGACATTCAATATGAATTTGTTTAAAATGTGTTTAAATGTTTCTCACTTGAGTAGACATTAAAAAATGGATTAGCTCGGTATTACCCCAGCATTGCTTACATCAAGTGAGTAATCAGTATTTTGGATGAGATTTAAATTGACTTCGCCCGAAAACAAAATGACTATAAAATCCTTCCATTTGTTGTCCATCAGAGATTCGGTAATTGGCCCCCAGATTTCACGAGGAAGGATGGATTGGGATCAAATCAGGATTGTAAGAAAAAGTCTTGGTACATATTTTTGGTTTAGATACGAGATTTTCCTAAGCAAAGATACGAGCTGACTGGTATATGAAACTTACAAATACTTTGCCTTCGATATCAAAACATTTAGATATAACTCCAATGCCCATGTGTCCTTGATATTCTTCATCAACACACTCATTTCTTTAATCTTTTCTTGTTCAGCAGCAGTCAGTCTTTACCTTACCTTACCTTTCCTTTTCATTCTTTTGATACTTTCATCGCCCATTAGCTTCGGAACAGCATATACACATTCTTTCTTGCGATCCGAAAATTCAAAATGCAACTTCTACCATATTTTTTGGCTGCCGGCCTCTTTGGTCAAGCTTTAGGTGTAAGCATGAGCAGTCGTTTCACAGTTTCATCTACATGTTCCACATCTAAAGTCAATGCCATGTTATCAGAAACGATCGACATGGTAAACACTGCCATTGCAGGCATCGACACACTTTTGAATGCCGGAATAAGAATCAAGCCTTCTCTTGCAACTCCTGCTATCAAGTCTCTCCTAAAAGCAGCCAACACTGTATGGGGTGTCAGTGCTCCAGGAGTTTTCAGCATATCGCTAAGTGCAGCAGATACTGCTCAGTTGAAAGCAGCGCAAGGTATGATTTAACTTTACTACGAACCCCTTCATCTCAATAGCCAAAATGCTAATACGGCTGATCATAGTAAATTATCAAAAGCTTTATGCTGCTTTAAACTCTGGGACTGGCATGGATCCTAGCAAGAACACGTTGTTCTGTGATGATTCAACTTTGAAATGGACTACTGTAGGTTGAATTCATAAATGAGAGGTATACATTGAATAACATTATGAATAGAAAGCATTGGACATCTTCCCAGACGCCACCGCAACTATGACAACATTACAATATTGTATGTGATTACACGAGCCCTCGCGCTTGCATAGCACTTGCTAACACATGATATAGTCCAAGCTCAAGGAGCAAAAAACGTCGACGTGGTCAAGGGACTATGGAAAGATCCCGACCACAAACGCGGAAACTATTTCAATTTCATCATTGATGAATACGACGGAAGTCCAATGTGTGGCAGTTCAGCAGCTGAGGCCACTACATACTGGCAATCTGGAAACATGATCCTTTGTCCAAATGCATTCAACGCGGCCAACTACAAGACTAGTTTGAGTAGCATGAGAACCTCCACCGATGATGTAGAATGGAAGGATGTTCGATCGCTCCCAGGAGTATTCCTTCATGAAATGATGCATTTCTTGGATTTGCAACCACATGGTATTGTTCCTCTTACGTTTGACTAGAATTCTGCTGACAATCGAAATAGTTATCGACCAGAAGGTTTCCGGAGATCTAGGACGACCTATCCCTGCTTATGGTTTAATTGCATGCTGGATTTTGGGAGGTCGTGCAGGAGCAGATACTAGTGTGGATAGATCAAAGGCGTTGACAAATGCCGATTCTTACAATGTTTTCGCAACAATGGCATATTTACAATCAGCGGAGTTTGTTGGGTAGATAAAACTGCTATGAGAGAATGATTCGAATTGAAAATGAAGAAGTTCGTTATGACAGCAAGTATTTATAGCCTGCTTCGTGTTTTCCGGCGCTGTATCACAACACCTGCTAGACTCATTCGCGTCCAAACTATAGATTGATTCCTAAGCCGAAAATCAGACGCCCCTCCATACGTCCCCATACATGCCCAGACACATAAATACCGATAAGGGGCTGTGAGTTTACCTTTTGCCTTATCTTCAAAACAGACATTCAAAACGAATTTACTTAAAATCTATTTGAATATCTCTTCTTTAAATAAACATTTATTTGATATATACTTCAATATCTATATTCTAGGTAGACATCCAAAATAAATTTACTTAAAATCTATTTGAATATCTGTATCTCAGATAGACATTAACTTAATATATGTTTCAATATCTGTATTCTAGATAAACATCTACTCAAAATATGTCTAGATATTTATATTCTAGACGAACATTCGGAATGAATTTCCTGAAGATATGATTGAATGTTTACTTTCTGAACAGACAATGAGAATGGATCAGCGAGCTACATGGCCACTTAGAGGAGTGAATGAGGGGTCCCGTAGTTCTAAATACCACATCCGTGGCTCATGAGAACGGTGGGTGCAAACACATGAACGTCTCGATATCCTGAGAACATTCACCACCCAACATCATTCCAGTAATGGGGATGTGTGGAGGTGAAATCATGTACCGCAAATTAGGGCTATATAAGTTCTTCTATCATGGTTCTGGTCTCTCGTTTCCCCATCATCTCTTTCAATCACTGAATTCGACAAGTCGTACCTAGATCTCATCCTTTATCCAGTAATAACTTACTCATGGAATAACTTCGTTATGGCCGATAAGAAAAGAAAGCGTGAAGCAGGTTCTAAACTTAGCACTCGACTTAGAGATCCAAGTACTGGTCGCCTACTTCCTGCCTCTGACAATCAATCTGCGAATGCCATATCAGATCTGGGTGGAACCAACCACAAGCAAACGGAGAAACCAAATAAGAAACAAAAGACTATAATCACCAAAGAATTGAATGGGTACCAAACGCACATCAAGAAGCTTTGAAGGGAGAGTCGAGGAACTAGAGAAGACTAAAACAGAAAAAGAGAAGCTCGAGAAGAAATTTGGGGAATGGAAGAATTCCGAGAAAGACCAACTTAGAACTGGATTCCTCAGCCGGCGCCCGAACAGCTATACACGAGTCAAAGTATTAATCGTTCGCTGGGAGTCAGATGATTTGGGTGTATATCAGGAAGTGGACAAACTTGCCTATGTTTTTACAACCAAATATCGCTTCAGTTGATAAATTCAACATACCCGAGAATCAACCTACACAGAAATTGGCGCACCGGGTTATTCAGTTCATAGAAGACAACTCCTCCGATACACTCCTTATCTTTTCTTATAATGGACACGGAAACTTTCATCATTCAAGATATGATCAAATATGGGCCGCGTAAATGTTTACATGACCCCCAGAATATATGTGCTAATACTTTTATAGCAACCAAGGACCTAATTCCCCAACGATGCCATCGATTAGTATCCAAACTCTTTTCGAGGAAGCTGATTCGGACAGCCTTTTGTTTTATGATGCGTGTTTCTCTGCAGATACTGCGATGACACTCGGCTCCACTAAAGGAAGTGTTACCGAATTAATTGCGGCATGCAGGTTTGAAAGCACAGCGCCAGGTGTTGGGAAAACCTCTCTTAGCTATGTTCTGATTAGAGAGTTGTCTTTGGCAGCAAAAGAAAAAGAGTCCATTTCTGTATCACAATTGTATAATCGAATCCTTGGACAGTTAAGAAACACCTCAAGTCGTGAGAAGAATACAACATCCGTCCACTGCACTCTGACTTCAGATGGAGACCGCAGATCTATCATACTGAAGCGTTTAGATCGGCCTAAGAAAACCTCCGAATCCAAAACTACAGATCCAGTTAAAGATAGTGCTTTGGTTCTCAACCTTGGGCTTTTATTAGCAAATGGTGATTGTCGCAGCGATATGAGCAAATGGCTTATGAAGGCCCCCTTACAGGTCATCGATATTTGCTTCAACGATACTGTATCTGAGTCGTTCCGTATTAATAAGGACAAATCAATATCCCAAAACGCTACCAACTTGTAGTTCGTTATAGGAATGATCTGAAAAACGCTTTATCTGTTTTTATGGATAGTAGAGGAATATAGTATAGTCTAAAAATGAAAATGAATGTATTTTTCCATCAATGGAATATTCAATTGCTTTCGAGGTGACGAGTATGATCTGTATCGACCGAGCTATTCAAATTCTGAATGTCCATCTAACTGACAAACAATCAAGAAATATATTCTGATATAAATGATAAATATCCATGTTTTGTAAAGACATTTAATATAGATCTGTACAAAATATGTTTGAATATCTGAATTTTATATAAAGATTTAATGTGAATTTATTCAAAATATATTGGAATGTCTAGTATTTGAATGGACATTAGAAAGTGCTTCACTGATATCAAATTACGTAATCACGTTTATTAAGCTGTTGAACAACCAGAATGTTACTTTTTGTGATGTCCTAGTCAGCTTTCACTATATCAAGTCTATCAATAACGGTGGAGCAGTAGAACATTGAAGATGTCAGATAACGTACGATATGATCGCGAGAATATTCGCAAAAGAGATTCTCGTTCTAGATCACCTCGTCGGCATCACTCGCATTCACATTCACATTCGCACCCACATTCTTATCGAAAACGGTCACCACATGATAGCAGCCACCATAAACACAAACGAGCACCAGAACCTCTTCCATATAATTGCCGACAGCTCACAAAACATGATTATGATTATTACAAGCCTATGTTTGGATTATATTTGGATATACAGAAGGGTATCTTCATAGATGAACTAGGAGACACTGAGATTCGAGGAAGATGGAAGAGTTTCATGGGGAAATGGTAATTATTTCGATTTCTGGCGCATATT
This sequence comes from Scleromitrula shiraiana, assembly GCA_028455995.1. Taxonomy (NCBI): domain Eukaryota; kingdom Fungi; phylum Ascomycota; class Leotiomycetes; order Helotiales; family Sclerotiniaceae; genus Scleromitrula; species Scleromitrula shiraiana. Next base: position 41,507 of record JABELC010000008.1, read on the forward strand.
CATAGCCAAACAGTTCTTGGGGCAATGGCTAACATATTTGAGGAATCGTGGAGAACTTTCAGAAGGATGGTATGATCCTTCGACTTTACAAAAGGCTTTAAATTCTGCGAAAGAGGCTGAAGAGGAAGCTGCACGAGAATCGCATGCCAAACTTCCATTTGAAGAACAATCCTCGAACAATGCGCGCGCATTCGATCATACAGAGTCCGGCAGAGTAGCAGATGATGGGAGTGATAGTGATGATTCGATAGGTCCAGCATTACCAGGTCAAATGGAGAAGTCTAGGGGAAATAAAAAGGGACCAAGTATACCGAACCTGGAAGATTTGGAGCTAAAGAGGGGTATGCGACTATACTACGTTTCGATTTATTGTCACTAGCTAATTAGGTCACAGAAATGGATACAGAGGATCAGTTGGCTTATCGGGAAGATATGAGATTTGCGCGAAAGCTCGACCGAAAAGAACAAAAGGCAGCTCTAGATGAATTAGTTCCACGAGCAGAAGCTGGCACTCGTGAACGACAATTGGAGAAGAAGAAAGAGATCAATGAAAAGATGAAATCATTCAGGGAGAGATCACCAGGTGCTGCCGAAGTTCCAGATACTGAATTAATGGGTGGAGATGATGGCATTGAGGGATTCAAGAAGAAGAAAGAGGAATTTGAACGGAAGAAGAATGAGAGGGAGCTGAGGAAGGAAGAGATTATGAGGGCTAGACAAGCTGAGAGGGAGGAGAGATTACAGGAGTATAGGCAGAAGGAGGAGGGTACTATGGCTATGCTTAAGGCTTTGGCAAAGCAAAACTTTGGCTAATGAAGCAATGCAATGCGAGATAGGATATCAAATTTATCTTGGGGAGAAGAATAGTATTAATTGGGTATTCTAATAACAACTTTTCGTATTAGCAGAAGTATGCAAAAGTCCATGACAGTTGCTCAGCCTCGTACGTAGCCTTGTGACCCAAGCGCAGAAAGGCTAAAAAATAGCATCAGATTAGTAGTAAGTTTAAGAAAAGCCACAACGAACCCCAGTATATCTAACATTCTGAGGATTATGAATGACTGTAATATCTGATTGGCATTATTTTAGCTGATCGACAGACCGGCCTACATAATCAATTGGTGGTAGTCGACAACCTGGGAAGTTAACAAAGACGATTTTTCCGAAACCGCCATACAATTAGAGGGGTTCATATTCATATCCGAATCCATGGAGATTTTAGGAAAAAGAATCATACATGCCAGGCTGAGGATAAGCAGTACTTGCTATAAGCAAGGACTGCAATATACTACGCCAAGAAGTTCGAGGAAATTAAGCACAACATGTTCACTAGGCGCAAAACAAAAATCGCAACCACAAGTCTCGAAGAAGATACACAAGGCTCCGCAACAATATAAGTATAATTTACTGATCTCCCGAATATGAAAAACGTCTTCTGATATCATCTCAGGACTCACACACCAAGACGGCCTCTCAATGATACATTAGAAAACGTATCTTCTTCCTCCTCACCTCCCCCACCACCTCCCAACCCACTCCGGTACCGAAAATATCCCCTAATAATCTGTTCGATTCTCGCATTTGGAATCGCATCATCATGTTCCTACCTAATCGCCCAATCCTATCAAAGCCCAGCTCCCTCATGCGAATCGAAATCAAAACCAAGGCCAAGCTCTCTTCCTTCCAAACAAGAAGATGTCTCGTCCCGATATGATAGCATAGCGATGAAGTTCGACCAGGAAGTCGATTGGACGGAGTGGTCTATGGGTCTTACAAAAGCTAGACGGAAGATGGTAGAGAGGGCTTATGGGGATGTCCTTGAGGTATCGATCGGGACGGGACGAAATCTCGAATTTTACGATTGGGATTTTGGCACCGCAAAAGGGAAACGGAAAGGGAAGGGGAAAGTTAAGAGTTTCACTGCAGTGGATAAAAGTAAAGAGATGTTGGAGATTGCGCACGAGAAGTTCTCGACGCTGTTTCCGGGTATATTGGGCGTGAGGTGGATAGTGCAGGATGCGGTTACGGAGAAAATTCCTGGACCGCCTATAAGTGCGGATGAGAGAAGTGGGAATAAAGAGGGGGGATATGATACGGTGGTTCAGACGATGGGGTTATGTTCTGTTTCTGATCCGGTGGGATTATTGCGGAATTTGGGGGAATGTGTGAAGGATGATGGGAGGATATTGTTATTGGAGCATGGGAAGGGTCGGTGGGATTGGTTGAATAGATTGTTGGATGGAAGTGCGGAGGGTCATGCGAAACAGTGGGGGTGTTGGTGGAATAGGGATTTGGGACAGGTGGTAGAAGAGAGTGGGTTGGAGGTTGTGGCGATTGATAGGTGGCACGGTGGAACTACTTGGAGAATTGAACTGAAAAAGGCGAGCTCGAAGGAGAAGAAGACTGATGGGGAGAAGGAGGTTGTAACAGAAAAGCAGGACGTAAAGAAGGGATGGTGGTGAAGGTATTCCATATCGAAAATTCTACTCATCAAAGAACTCGGCCCTTGGCTACCCAGATCAAATCAATCATTGGATATTGATATCCATCCATATCTATGGAAACAATCTAGTGTTCATGTGGCAACAATTACCAGCAATATGTCATGATCTCCATTCCCAAACAGGTGGCGCGGCACAGCAGTTTCAATCTCATCCATTCATTCATTCTTCCCCGGTTCCATCACCTACTCACTCAACATACGATATGCAGAAGTTATTCTGTATATCGAGTCAAGGGATTGAATTCGGAAAGGAGCAACATGTCGGTATGGATAATTGTCTATCAAAGTCTAGACGGCTCTACTCGATTCGATGGACTCGAACGGCCTGTTGTCTGGATGGTGGATATTCCGAGCATATGTATATAGGTACATAGTATGTAGATCCTCGAATCAAAAGATTACCACCGTAGGTCTTTTGCAAGTTCAAAAGATGCTAGGCATTTTTCTCTCGATAGAGTGATTTGCTAATGGAGATGGGTGGATATCATTCCATCATAATGTAATTTGTTTCGCTAGGTCTAGATCGCCCTAGAAGTGAGGGGTTAGTCGGAATTAAAAAACCCCAGTTACCATATCATAGTACGATCCTTGTGGGTGTATATCTTCCCGGGAGTAAGGGGCGATATAATACGTACGACGACTTCCCGTTCTCTCACAGAATGACGACTCCACGAATAGCGATCATTTCTATTCTACCAATATGAACTCCAGATGGGTCGGAATAAAAACATCATTCATTCATTCGTCATTCATGATAGTTCAATTCTTGGGTACAATCTCCATCGCTTTAAAGTGGCGGGGTTACATACATACATACATACATACAAATGAGCAAGATCTGCATTGGCTCATTGCTATGTAATTATCCTCACTAAAAACCTCATTTAGAGAGTCGCAACTTGCTTTTCCCTTCTATCATCCATCTATTATTATCCATTCATCATCATCATTAGTCCAGTCGATCTCCCGCCCCGCGGATAAGATCTTCCCATATCCCATATACACTACCCCGCCACCACCCGTCATCTCATCACCCGTCATCTCACCACCCGTCATCTCATCACCCGTCATCCCATCACCTGTCATCCCATCTTATCTCATCCTATCCCATCCCATCCCATCCCCTCCCATCTCAAGCATCACTAGCCATGCCACTTACCGTCGATCACCGCATCCATCCATACATACATACATACATACATACATACATACATACATACATACATACATACATACATACATAACAGACCAAACCAGACATATAGTATGATTATCTAGATAAACTTTATTTCACCCATATCTTTTCCATCTTTTCCATCTTTTCCATCTTTTCCATCTTTTCCATCTTTTCCATCTTTTCCATCTTTTCCATCTTTTCCATCTTTTCCATCTTTTCCATCTTTTCCATCTTTTCCATCTTTTCCATCTTTTCTATCATAAACATGTAAATATTTCCGCAAACTCTCTTTTAGCGATATTACTGTGATTGGAGGCCTCGGGAAATTTAACTTCCTTTAGCTTATTTTATTTTTTTTTTAGCTTATTTTTATTTTTATTTTTTTTGGCTTATTTTTTTTTTTTTTTTTGGAAAATTCTTGGATTTCCCCGGATTGGGGACTCGGAAGCTTAATTGGGTTTGTTTTGTTTTGGTTTGTTGTGCTTTGATTGATTGATTGATTGGTTGATTAGTTGATTGATTGGTTGATTGCTTGGTTGATAGATGATAATATCAGACGAACGACTCGGACTTTCCCCATCCTTGTCGATAAATATGGGAATTTTTTTTTTTTTTTTTTTTTTTTTGAAACTATTCTCGAAGTCGATGTTGATCTGTTCTGTTCTGTTCTGTTATGTTATGTTATGTTCTGGCCGTTTTTGTTTTGTTGAGATTGTTAGGATTGTTAGATGCTTGGATTTAGTGGTACTTTTAGTTGTATTGGGGATTGTGTGTATGTTTATCTATTTATATGATTATCTATATCTATATCTAATTGGCTATCTATTTATTTGTATATTTATATGTATACTATGTATATGTATATGTATATATATATATATATATATTTCCAAAGATCACTAGTCTAGTCCAGTCTATAAAATTGGAAGTAATTACATTACACAAGATAGATGATGATAGGATCGATATAGATATGAATATGATAACTAGAGTTCAATGGGCACACAATCACAAGATTCCAAGATCGTGATCAACATTAATGATTCTATAATAGCTAGATGCATAACCTCACCACTGGGTGGAAGGAGATGAGGGATTTGAAGTATTTCATTCTCTTATACTTATTATACTTATACTTGTTATACTTATACTTGTTTAAATGATACATAACATACTCGAGTACCGTTAGTATTATAGTAATCTCGTGTTGGCCACACACTTGTTGGGATTGGAATGGATTGGGATGGAATGGAGGGAATGGAAGTTATTAGTGAATACACTCATTTGATCTGCCTGGTCATATCTATTGAGAATTCGAGATGAATAGTTTCAGAGTAAATTTATGACGTTGTTGCTTTAGTGAGCTAGCTAATTGAATGGAAGAAAGCAAGAAAGAAAGAAAGAAAGAAAGAAAAGATGAGCGCAGTAGAATATTACCTCGCTAAACCATCAGCTCAAGGAAAATATCAAAGATCGACATTTCCCTAGTCTAATCGATGAGGACTGGAGCACTCTCATCATTCAAGAATTCACCACATGACATCAAGCTAACTATTGATTGATTGATTGATTGATATCAGTTATGATTGATTGCACGTGGATGGCGGGATATGATATTCTTGATGCTGTTGGTTTTTGTGCTATTAGTCCTCAATCTCAATATCGATCTCAATGTCAATAGCAATATGAATGGCAATCAACGTCATACAAAACACAACAGGAAAGACCTCACTAGACTCACTAGACTCACTAGACCCACTAGACTCACTAGACCGTTTCCAATAATCCGGATTTAAGGTTAGCATTTTCTCTGCAGGTAACAGCGGGATCGTGCATGATTAAGTTTCCGTGGATCATGTTCCGGGAGATCAAGGAATCAATCGATAAATCAATCCATCCATTAATCGATGGATAAATCAATCAATCAATCAATCAAAAGTTGGGGAAGGTTTTTGACCGAGCTAGTAGGATTTCACAAGATCTAGATCTAGATCGCGGATCTGGGTAGGTGGTTATGAGTGGGTAATTAATGGGTAATGGGTAATGGGTAATGGGTAATGAGTATCCGATATTAATGGGTAATTGGAAGATTTATTTATTTGTTTGTTTGTTTATTTGTTTATTTACTTATTTATTTACTTTTGATTTTGATTCTACGTAATTAAAAACAATTCTTTGCATGTTTCATATGATACTAGTACTCGTATTGGAATGTAAAGAAATTGGATCTAGAATTTCTTGATCGTAAAGTAATTAAGTTTACCTAGGAAATAAGGTAAGGTAATTTTGATTCATTCATTCATATAAACCGAGCCGCTTTTTTTTTTCTTTGAATAAAGATAGATGATGATGATGGTGATGATGATGATGATGATGATGATGGTTCTATCCTTGTGAAGTTATGATACTCGTGGGACTACTTACTTGTGGGACTACTAGTAACGACTGCTTGTAACTACTACTACTACTGCTACTACTACTAGTATTATTATTATTATTACCAATTCCAGCCGCATTTCTGAGGGATATCTTGCCAAGGTATATATCTATGTATGTATGTATATATGTACTAGTATTACTTAATCATTAATTATTCTATCCAAGTAATTTATGGAATCTTTCTATTATAACTCGATTTACTATATTCACTTTATTAACTTCTATTCAATCACTTCTCATTCATTCACTTTCAAGAGGCAAGACGGGAAAAGAAAATAAAAGAAGAGAAAAGAAAAGAGAAAACTTTATTTCTTTTTTAATCTTTTAGGGGATTTTCTACTAGTAAGATCGACTGGTTGATCTTGATATTGATATTATTATTATTATTATTATTACTATTCATATTCATATTTATATTTATATTCCTATTTCTATTTCTATTACTATTTCTATTAATATTCATATTTTCATTATAATTTCAGCTACTAGTACAGAGTAAACAACAAATTTTATTAGTTTCTTATTACTCAATATAAACTTGATTTTTATAATTTTACATTCCTCCTCACTTTCCCCCTTTGCTTCCTTCCTATCCCTTGATCAAAAGTATAAAGTCAACAACAATATATTCCAATTCATATTCTTCTTCTTCTTCTTTTTTTAATTTACTTCTTCTATTCATCAGATATCTCTTCGTTGAACAAAATATCTACTGTATTATCTAATTCAGTTTTTCTCCTCTCTTCTCTTTTCTTCTCTTCTCTTCTCTTCTACTGTCTATCTAAATTCAAGATTCAAGATCAAAACATCCCCCCAAACAAAAAAAACTTCAATACTTTTGCTTCTCATCGAATATATTCGTTGAATAAAGTTTTCACATACTGTCTACTGTCTACTGGCTTTTGCAATTCAATTTCTCTTCTACTGGCTACTTTCTACATAGATCGAATATCCAACTACAACCTCGTTGATTTGATTTGAGTTGAGTTGAGTGAGTGAAGAAAAACAAAACACTCAAGCATCAACTTTCAAGATGCGTTTTTCAATTTTTATTACAATCCTCTTTGCCTACACGGCAACCGCTTCACCAATTGGCGATCTATACAGGTTTGTCAAGAGACAAATCGTACAGACTTACGACGTCACCCAAGTGATCTATTCCAATGGGAAACCAGTCAAAACAACTACACTTCACATCACCACAACCGTTTACCCATCTACAACTGCTGCATCATTCCCAACGGCTACCCCTACGGATTATGTCAGCTCGGCTCTGTATCATCACAATATTCATCGCGTCAACCATTCGGTTCCATTGCTTAAGTGGGATACAAGTCTTGTGGCTTCGGCTCAGGTTTTGGCTGCAACTTGCCATTGGGGTCACAATATGTATGTATATTTTTTTGGACCTTGAACATTGCATTGCATTTTTGTTACATTACATTCACCTTTTTTGTACTTCCTTATTACATGCATCCTTCTCATTTCCTTTTTTCCTCTTGTACTACTTTGTGTTATATCACATTATATTACATTGCATTACATCACTTACTTCACTTCATAAACTTTGAACCTCATAATCTCAACAAATAAGTAAAAAAATCCCAGCTAACCAAAATTTTTCTTCCACTCAACAGGGCAGTGAATGGAGGAGGCTACGGTCAAAACATTGCCGTCTACGGAGCCAGCAATGCACAAACCTTAACTGCCATGAAAGAAGTTGCCGTCGCCGCAACTAACATGTGGTACAATGCAGAACAACCCTTCTACAAACAATCATACTATGGACAAAACAACCCCGATTTAACTACTTTTGATAAGTGGGGTCATTATTCACAGATGGTATGGTTGTCCACTACTAATGTGGGTTGTGTTACTCAATATTGTTCCGGGATGGATATTTGGCCTACTATGCCTTCTTGGTATACTGTTTGTAATTATTCTCCTCCTGGTGAGTTATTTCTATCATTTTCTTTCTCTCTTCTGAACATGTTCCTTCTTTCATTCCTTCCTTACCTTCCTCTTGCCTATTACTCTCATTTTCTCTACCTTTTATTCCCTCATCTTCGCCCCTCGACAAATGTTTCCGTCAACTGACATGATCACTCCTAGGTAACATGGGAGGTCAATACGGAATCAATGTATTCCCGCCAAGGAATTACCCCAATGTTGTGGTTGCTAATCAACAAGGCTAAACTGGACTGAAAAAACAACTTTGGCGATTCTGATTCCGATTTACATACGTACATGTCACGCGAATCCGAATTCGGATTTATACGTTCGCTTCATTCAATCGATTTCAAATTAATTCCTAGTTTTGTTTTTGCTTTCGTTTATGAAACAAGTTTAAAACCAGAGTTGGTATCTACATCTATCGATACATCCATCCATCATACTTTCGTTTTTCCAAATCTGTTTCGCTCTCCTTTCGACGAGTTTCAATCAAATCGAATCGACCGGACTTTCAATCATAAGCAACGAGTAATAGACAACTTTTATTTGCATCATCTGGTCTAGCATCTATTTAGCATGTTTATTTCTTCAAATTAGCTATTCCACAGAAATTTGACTGGATGATTTCTTCTTTTACGATTTCTTCTTTTATGTTTCCTGGGTGGCAATAGTGTGAGCGAACGAGCGATATTGAATTTTTCTTTTTTGTTTTTTTTTTATTAGCAAATTGAGCGTTGGTTTTTACTTTTGATTTTTATGGATGGATGGATGGATGAGGGGATAAGGGGATGAATATGGAAAGTGTTACGATACGATAGGATAGATAGATGATATATAGATGAATAGAAAACAGACTATTCATTTATTCATTCATTCATTCATTCATTCATGCATGTCACACAAAAAGGAGCATAGTCAAGAACTTGTTAATTGATCTATCTAGAGGGGGAGCGAACTTGAAGCTCCCTCTATATATACTATGATATGACACTAAGACTCGGAGTGAGGAGTAATATGATATCCAGTTGATCGATCACCTGATCACCTGATCTCATTCTTTTGTGACAATGTATTTATTTATTTATTTATTTGCTGTTATATCATGATGGTTCAAGTTGATGGTGATTGTTTTGTATATTCAGTTCGAACTTCCGAGTCCCAACTTCCAATTATATTACTACCTTTAGCATCATGATCGATATTATATTATCATAACTACTACTACTAGTAGTAGTACATATATATATATATTAAAATCCCCGAACTTGAATATACTAATTATAGTAGAATATATTATTATTATTATTATTATTATTATTATTATTATTATTATTATTATTATTATTATTATTATTATTATTATTATTATTATTATTATTATTATTATTATTATTATTATTATTATTATTATTATTATTATTATTATTATTATTATTATTATTATTATTATTATTATTATTATTATTATTATATAGTTTGAGTGATTGTGATAGAAAATACTGGTAGTCTGTTAGTGAGATACCTAGTAGTATGGAGTTTACTTAAATCATGATAGATTTGTATTTGGACTCGTATTTAGATTCGGATTTAGATTTGGAGTTGGAGTAAAGTTGAATATGAATATTAATATTAATATTAATATTAATAGTATTGTTATGTTCAAAGTTTCAAGTTAGTATTTCCTACTACTAATAATATATTTATCCCATCCCATCCCATCCCATCCCACTCGCTTATATCTGTCCTCAACCCCCCCCAATAAACCATACCCAAACTATACCTAATAAATTCCCACCCCCCTCTCAAACCACACACACACACACACACACACACACACCTAAACCAACCCACTAGTATCGAAGATATCGATGATGAAAAACCCCGCTCGTGCGAGACGTAGATGTAGATGTAGATGTAGACGTAGATGTAGACAACCGTTACTACTCTTTCAAGTTATTATTGCTTTGGTTGATGTTTATGATTGGTCGTAAGGAAGGAAGGAAGGAGATTCGAGGGAAGTAAGGAGCTGTTTTGCGGTTTGGTGAGATAATGAGGTGGGAGATTTAGCTTTTTAATGGTGTGGTGTGGTGTGGTGTGGTATTGTATGGTATGGTATGGTATGGTGGGGGGGGGATTGAGGGATAGGGGATAGATTGATAGGGGAATTCGTAATAGTCGATAGGAGATAGTCGATAGTCGATAGGGGGATTCGTAATGGATATATCGATGGCGTTGAAGATATGTTTTTGGTTACTCGTAAGTTGTAGATTAGATTTTGATTTTGATTTTGATTTCGGGTATGGATATGGATAGGGGTATGGGGATGGAGATGAGGTTATGTCGCTGTGGAAGGGGATTACATGGGGATGGGGATGGAGATGGGAAGACTACGGGATAGTTATTGGAGGAGTTAAGGGGTAAGAAAAATAAGATTGATAGTTAATATTGGGGAAAATTGTATAAGTGTTTAATTTAGACGGTGGTTGAGATTGTTGGGGTTAATTATGTTAATTATACATAATTGTATATCCCACACCATCATGATTTTGGTTTTAGTTTTCGATTTAGGATTTTAAACTTTTAAGTTAGAGTCGATATGATATTGATATTTGTTGTGATTTGGTAGATGAATAAATTGGATGGATAGATGGATAGGTGGATAGGTGAGGGGATAGAGAGATGATGTATGAGCTAACTAATTTTCTAATGTCTCTTTGGAAAGTAGACATTTGAATGTATTTTGAGCAAATTCATTTTTAGTGTTTGTTTGAAAGGTAGTTATTTAGGTGTTTTGAATAGATTTATTTTGAATGTCTATATTCAATATAGACTTTAATAATAATAGTCTATTCATGAATTTAATTATATAGAGACATTCAAATTTTAAGCAGGTCTATACAAACAATTATGCATCATGATGAGATAACATTCGTTTGTTCATTGTATGTATATCTACAGTAGGTAGAGTATAGTGAATTAGAGTGAGATATGATATTCAGCTAGTGGCATTATAGGTATCTATACTATCTATCATGCTAGAAATTTGCATACTTTTTCGGCTTTTGGGTTCTCATAACACACTTATTCGTCCCTCCATTCGTGCATCAATGCTCCTTTACCATTCCATTCCATCCCATCCTCTACCCTATCCCAATCCAACCACAAATTACCTACTCAAAATCCCCCTAACAACCCCATCCACAACCACCCCCCTCCCAATCTTAACCTCCCCAATCCCACTCTCCTCCCCCGTCCCCTCCCTCAACCATCGTCCCAACAACGCATTACTCTCCTTCGGCTTAACATCATCCCCCCTCGTACCCACCGTAACATGCGCAACCTCATTAGCACATTCCCATTTCCCCTCCTCATCCACGATTCTCGCCACTAATGCCATAATCCTATCATCGAATACTATACTCTCGAGCATGATTTTGCATTCGCCTAGTTTATCGTTCCCTGCTACACTTCCGTTTCCATTTTCCGCTGAAATTTGAGCTTGAGATTCAGCGTGTAGATCGGAATAACGTTTCCATAACTCGGGATGATCTTTCGATGAAGCCCGATGGATAAGTGTGACGTGGAATTCGGGTTGGATCCTCCTGGTTCCTTCTAGTACTCTGTAGAATCGAGCTTTGTTTGATGATACGCTTGCGAATGCTTCGTCGAGGACTTGTTTGATTTCGTCGCGGCGAAGGTTGATGGATATATATTCTAATGGGCGTTTCTTTTTTGCGATTTGGGGTTGCTAGGTTGGGTGTTAGTGGGGACTCCATTGTATTGTGTTCTATGCGAATGTCATTCTTTTGGGGGGGAGCTTACAATTCTATCATTTTCCTTTTGGTTTCTTCCATTCTTTGGTGCACGTCCAACATCATGTCTTAAATCTGGTTTATAATCACTCAATGCGAAATTGATGGCCTCATCCAAATCATTACTAGTTGGCATCTCGGTAAAAAGTTTTGGATATTGAGATGCAAGTTGACCAATGACTGTTTCTAGATTTTGACGAGAATCCACGGTAGGATCGAGATCGATGTAGGAATCGAATCCATCATCTGGTGAAGCGAATATATTCATTGGTTCAAATCGATGGATAAATCCTTCCATAATACCAACTACTTTCTTCATATCCGTAGCAGCTTGAATGGTTTGATGATTGTCACCTCGGGCGAGGACTCGGTCTTGGGTGACTTGACGAACTTTATCGATGGTTTCACGATTGTGAGGGAAATTTAGAGCAACTAATCGAACATGTGGATGAGTGAGCTTAACACTATCAATGATTTGTTGGCGTTCATGTCTTTGGGCATTATTTCGGTCGGCAATAACGACTGGTTTGTCTTCGAGTTGGGTTAAAACTTCCTTGGTAAATCGAGGTGGTCGATTCTTTCCCATGATGTTATCATTTTGAACATGACCCCATCCGAATAAATGACCAAGAGCAAGTGCAATAGTTGTTTTTCCACAACCAATAGTAGCAATTGGAACTAGAATAATGTCCTTGGTTACTTCTTCTGGTGCACCTCCAGATTGAGCATATTCCTGACGAATGATATCCGAACCCTTGAGATTGATCTCCTTCAGAAAATCATTTCGTAGTTTGATGATACCATGATTGAGTTGATATTGTTTGCCCAACTGAGAATTTTCGGCGAGGCATCTTCGGACGTACAGAAGGTACTCCTCTGTAATCTTTACATGCTTCTTGAAACGAGGTGGCTTTCCAGAAATCAAAGCTTTCGTACATTCACGCCATTGTCGATACATCAGATATGGCTCTTCAAATTTATACTTGAAGAACCAATCTGAATATGGACCAGATAAATTGGCACGGGACTTGCATCGGATAACGAAACCTTCCACATCACGACCCTGATAAGATCCTGTCTCTGCTACTTGATCGAGGAAGGTTTTGGCTGTTTGAATATCGTCCATCACCAAGAAATCCGTCTTCTTAAACCCCCATTCGGCTGCGAAACTTTGAACTTGATCTCCCGAATAAGTCATGAACTCGGGAAGGTTAATGTTGATGCCATGAAGATATAATCCCGCATCATCCCCAGTATAAGCCAAGATATGCTCTTCAAAATCATCATCACAAAGTTCAGCCACGGCAGTAGCATTTCTCTTTCGTAACTCCCGAGCAAGGTCTTTTCTAGATTTACCAATGGCTTGAAGTTGTTTGTCAACCCATTTATCAGCCGCGCTAGCATGGCTCGTTTGCCCTTTCACTGATTGACCGGTAGAATGCTTGCTACAAACAAGAAGAGTATCATCATGAAGTCCACTGATGAAAACGATGCATCCATTCTCCTTGAGACTCAACTCGTAAGGGCCTTTGGTGTTATTTTCGATGTTTCTCCATCTCGTAGCATTGACTTCCTCGGTATTGAAGAATTTGTCGTAACCACGGACAGCAATTTCGTCTTGATTCTTCTCATTCTTACTTGTGAAAAGACCTCTGGCATAAGTTGGGAGATCATCTCGTTTGTAATCCCAATCTTGAAATCTCCAAGAATTGACAACAATTTTTGCTGGAGAATTTTCCACGTGAAAAGCTGTCTTCTTGCAACTGAATCCTTTCTTTCCTTCCTTCGAACCCTTCTTGGTGCTATCCTCAAGATTTCGAATTAGAGTTTGAACTTCTTGTACATCCTGAGATGCGTAAGGAATCTTCCCAAGGCCTTCTGAAGCCATGACTGTGTAGTACTGCCTTGATTTTGTGAATGTATTTGGAATATATCTGGGTTGGAGAATAGTAAAATAAACTGGAGATATAACCTCGAAATGAGATGGTGGAGATTTTATACTATAAAAGATTTTGTTTGCTATGGTATACATAAATCATTGAAGTTTTGTATCCTTCTCAATCTTGTGGAATCCTTCCCACTCTTGTCTAACCCGTTTATTCTTTTCTCTTTACTTTTTCCACAAAACAGTCATACGGCCAAGAAATGCTCAGAATGACTCTTCAGCCGAAGTTGATCTTTTTGTGGAGGATAGCCACTGGAGTAGTAGGCCTCCTTTTTAATCTATGGATATCTTGAAGAAGTAGAAAAGAGGCAGTGTAGCTAAAATGTTAGTAGTAGCTGTAAGGCTGAACCATAAAATTAATTAAAATTCTTACGGCGGCAAATGGGTGGCGGGAGTAAACGCGGGGCAAAGTAAGATATCGGTGTTCGGATAATTGCGGCCGCTCCAATGACTGATATAAAAATATTTAGGAAAATGTAATGCACATTCGACGACGACGGGGATAATAGAGTATAGGCTAGAAAGACTTCAACAGTATCACAGCTACATATCACCTTGATTGCAGAAGATCATATATTACAAAATGTCTCAAACAGAGCCAAATGTCTTTCTCTTAGCCGCCGATAACTCACCAAACCTCCTACCCCTCCTTCGATCAAACCCCTCACTAGCCTCATCTCAAGACGAACACGGCTACTCCCTCCTCCACGCTGCAGCATCCTACAACCACATTTCTCTCCTACGAACCCTCGTTCAAGAATTTGACGTTAATGTCAATCTCAAAGATGAAGATGGAGATACAGCTTTATTCGTTGCCGAAACGCTCGAATGTGCCAAACTCTTAGTCGAAGAATTAAAAGCAGATTTCACAATAAGAAGCGCAGAGGATGCATTAACCGCGGGAGAAAGGATAGAACAAGAGGGCGAATTTACAGAGGTTGCGGTATATTTGAGGATTAAACAATTAGAGTCTGAAGGTGGCGTTGTATCAAATGGGGGGTCGATTTCTACGGATTCCGGTTCGAATTCAAATACTGCTACGCATCCACCACCTATACCAGAAGGATTAAAAGTAAACGTTGGTACTATGAATCCTGAAGAAGATCTTGGAGAAGTGATAGATCCGGAGTTTAGACGAAAAATCGAGGAATTGGCAGCTCGAGACGATTTTCAGACGGAAGAAGGTCAGCAACAATTGAAGAATTTGGTATCGGAGCTTATTCATGGGGAAGTGGGACAGGCAAGGGATGTTCGTCAACGGACTGAATGATTTCAATTCAATTCTAAGCTACATCCCAAAGAATATACTCATTTGGAGCATCCGGTATCTTAAGTATCATGGAATTTTTACCTCCGCCATTCCAACTTTCGCCAAACCCCTTTACATAATACGAAAACCACGCATTCCTTGGTGCTGTCAGCAGAATTTGTACAAAGGTTTTATGAGCCCATGAAGGAGATATAAATCCCGTCCATGTTATTTTGACCAGGTTTTCCGTTATATCTGGATCTCCTCCCGGTGGAACATATCGAGATAGGAAAGGGTCGATTTTATCATCGGATTTGACTCGAGGACTCTCAAGAGATATCAGTGATAGCCATTCATGTGTCTCCACTGCAAAATCCCAAAAATCCCCACCATAGTTGTCATTCTTCTCTACCACAGGTTTGAGTGAAGGTCTCTTAACCTCAATGTCATGTAATATTTTGGGAGAGCAAATGATATTTTGTGGATGATGTTGTGATAATGGATCGGATGGTAGAACTGATAGGATTGTCAGTGAGACATGAACTTGTATATAATAGAGAGAGATTTAGATAATCCACTTACCGGTATCTCCTAAATCACAAAATAGCCACGTGAGGGGTTCATTGAGTGTATTTTTGCATGCATATACAATCCTATCAAAACCTTTCTTTCCATGTAACATTGATGGAAGTCGTAAATTGATTTCAACAACTAAAAGTGATCAGTATATGCAATATTTAAGGAAAGACTGAAAAGAGAAAGAACTTACTCCATCTCGGACGATGCTCGCGTTTCCCTTTCACTCCTTCAGGTTTCCCTACTAACCCTGACCTCTCATACGTTTCCTTATCCAGATGTAAAGTTAAAATTCCTATAGAAATCAGCAGTTGTCATATTTAAACCAGGGTGCCTTCATACCTTCTCTCAATGAAAACACATTATCAACACCCATTCTTCCCTCTGATAACATCAAAACATTTCCTAAAATAATGTGAGTAGAAAGACATATGAATTCGCATCACGTATCACGCGTCTCGCAACAAAACAAACCGAACATAAAAATTTGAACTTTCAAATCCAATGTTCCACACCAATTCACCACAACACAGAAACCCATCAAACAATCCATGACTCCCTACCTTTCTTAACAAACTCCGTAAAAAAATCCCCCATCAAGAGATCCCCCAACCTCAAAATCACCCTCCTATATCCTGGCGCACTCCCCTCACCCTCCAAATCCAATTCTATCTTCTGCGAAACAATCTCCCACACCTCCTTCGGCAAAATCATCTCCACAGTGCTAACAAATTCATGAGATAGAATACTAGCAAAGGGTTTTCTTCTCAAGGGTGGTTGTTTGGCGTCTAGATGGCCCATTGTTCCGTGGGTAATGTGGCATTTTGGTTGGTGTTTTGTTTCTGGGGGAAAACTGAGCATGTTTAGTATAAAGGGGAGATTTTTGTTGGATTTGAAATGGGTGTGTGGGAGGAGGAGGTATGTGGATGGTGGATGATGGGAATGGGGATTTTGATATTCAGGTGATATTTTTGAGATGGGATTGGTAGGGTGATTGATTGGGTTTAGCGTGTTTTTACTGTACTGTATGCGAATTAGAATCCGCTAGTGATGACCCTTGAAATTATTTTTGGAGGGGTATTTTTTGGATAGGTATGATACACGAGTGATCTCTATGCAACAGTGTTTATAATTTTATGATACTGAGTCCATTGTGAGATTAATTTGTCAAGTAAGTTCACAATAGTTGTATTTGGTTTTGCAAATTCTTCTAACATAATTACCAGAAAATCAACTCTGAGCGTAAACTTTTGACTCATCATACCAGAGATCTATTTTCCTACCAAACTGCCTTGAGCGTTTGCCATATGAATTTCCCACCTACACAAGTGTGATAGACCAGAAATTTGAATATTGGTGACCGGAAGATATCCCAAAAGAGCTACTTCATCAGAGACATTCTGTCTCATCTAAAGTAAAGATGAAGTATCTCATCAGATTCACACAAACGCACGAGACATTTCGACTTGCAGAAATAAAAGCATTAGCTTCACTCGCAAATATCCCTCTAGAAATTCTATCCTACAGTCCCAATGTAAGCACCCTATCATTTCATTCTCTCACCATACAGGAGTTAAATAGAAACCCAGTCACCATTTTGTTTTGTCGAGCTTCCATCCGAAGAAGCAGCCCGCAAACTGGTTCGAAGAAGTATCCTCGCGAAAGCAATCTATGAAGTATGGGGCTCAGGAACCACATATGAAGAACTTCACGCGGATATCAAATCATCCACTCAAGCACTATGGCCTTTGTATAAAGACTGTTCATTTAAATTCAGCATTGATTGTTTTCAAAATACACGATCGTCATCTCAACAACGAGAAATCATTAATGAATTTCGATATTTGGAATTTACAGGTCCTATAAAGATGAAATCTCCTGATCAGGAGTTCTTCATCTTTGAGGAATGGGCTCTTCAATCCCAATATTTATCTTCATCCAATTCTCCTTCAATATCATCATCAACATCATCACCTGCAAAACCCTCACCCATACCTACACCTACACCTACACCCTCCCCAACCCCCCAATCCATCCACTTCGGCCGTTTCATCTCCACCAGCGAACGCGACATAATAACCAAATACGACCTCAAAAAACGCACCTACATAAGCACCACATCTATGGACTCCGAACTCGCCCTCATAACCGCCAATATAACGCACGCCGCCCCCGGAAAACTCTTCTACGACCCCTTTGTCGGAACCGGAAGTTTCCCCATCGCATGTGCGCATTTTGGGGCCCTTGCATTCGGTTCTGATATCGATGGTCGGAGTATTAGGGGGAAGAATAAGAAGACTTTACATGGGAATTTTGTGCAATATGGGCTTACGGCACAATTTGGGGATACTTTTGTAGCCGATTTGACGAATTCGCCTCTTCAAATATCAAACTTCAGTTCTCAACCCAGAAGATTGTTTGATGGGATTGTCTGTGATCCGCCGTATGGAGTGCGAGAAGGGTTAAAAGTCCTCGGGAATAGAGATCCGACGAAACCGAAAGAACCGATTTATAAACCAGGAGAGGAATTACCTCATCATTTGTTTGTTTTCCCCTTCTTTTTCCATCCCCCCCGAAACTACAACTAACACTCCCTCCCTCCCAGACAAAGCGCCTACATCCCCCCCAAAAAACCCTACTCCTTCCACGCCATGTTAAACGATATCCTCGAGTTCGCAGCAACCAGTTTAGTGATAGGCGGACGACTTTCCTTCTGGATGCCCACGGCTAATGATGAGGATTTGGAGATTAAAATCCCGACGCATCCGGCGTTGAAGATTGAGAGTGTTTGTACGCAGAGTTTTAATCGGTGTATGTATTTCTTTTCTTCCCCTTTCTTCCTCCATTCTCTATTCCCTCTTCCCCCCCCCCCCCCCACCTCCATATTCTCCCATTCCGTATCTCGCTTTGCCTTACTTGATTCCCAAGTCATGCACCTTCTATTCCATTCCATTCTATTCTATTCCATTCCATTCTATAAAATTTATGCCACAAGCACCAAGCAAGTAGATAAAATATACTAACCACACATCTCTCCCCCAACCACAGGGTCCAGAAGACTAATAACCTATATCCTCCTCGTCCCCTTCGATCCATGTTTATCTGATTCCGGCACCCCGGATACGAATAGCGCGTCTGCGGTTAAGGATGTAGGTACGACGGCTGATGAATTGAATCCGTTTCGGGCGGGGTATTTCAAGGGGTTTAGGGTTGGGGGGAGGGGGGAGGACCAGAGAGATGGGGTGGTGTGAGGTGGTGTGAGGTGAGGTGTGAGGTGGTGTGTAGGGGGTGGTTGTATATAGATAGATGGATAGACGGATGGATAGATCAAAATACCATAGCATTATATACACTATGTCTTATCATATTAGCTACAGTATGTATGTATGTATGTATGTATTTATGTTTGTCGGTAATTGATTATGGAGTATATATGTTTATTGTTTATTATTTATTTATTGTGCATACTAATGGACCAATACCCAACCAATTATGTATACAAAGGTCCCGAGTTATCCAATCAAGCCCAGCGCAAGCTATCCAGTTGATTCCAATCTAATCTCAACACTTCACTTGAATTCAATTTAGTTCGCACATCCATCCTTACCTACACATCCATTCCCAAGCGCTTCCATATCCATATCCACCTCCCTTCCAATCTTCTTCGTATCCACCTCCCCTCTCCTTCCCCCCTCATTCTCTTCACCGCCTCTCCCACTCTCCATATTCTTATCCTTCTCCCCCTCCAACACCCCCCTCATCCCGACCACCCTCCCGCAAACCCACCACCCGGCCGCCTCCACAATCCCCCCCACAACCCCCAGTTCCCCCCCATCCCTCGCCGCATAAACCATCACAAACTCCCTCGGCACAACCTTCCTCTTAAGCCCCCACTTCCTAAACACCCACTCCGGGATCCACATCCACTTCCCCGCGCCCTCCGCCAGCGGATGTCTCTCCCCCCACCCCTTTTCCAGTACCAATTTCGCGTCGTCCGGATGCAGACAGAGATGCATGCTCCAGTCTGAACTATGCACATGTACGATTTCGCCCCTACACGTATCATTCAAATTCTTGCCTGCCGTGGAGAATAGAGCGAGGCCCTTTTTTTCAAAACAGGATGTTTCGGTTTTGAGGACGGTGGGGTTTTGAAGCGCGAGTGTTGCGAGAGCGGATCGGAGACGTAGGTACATGGGTTTTGAGCCGTGCTGGGAGATTTGACGTTGGGGGGCTATTCCGGCGACTTTTGGACGGGGACCTCGGCGCGGGGGGATGGTGGTGCATGTTTGGGCGTAGTAGCCTATTGATGGGTTTAGGGGTTTGTGGTTTGAGGTGGATGATGAAGATGAGGTTAGTGGGGTGACGGCCGTATAAGGGTCTGAGACGGTGAAGAGTCGGTAGTAGGTTATTCGTAGGTAGCCGAGGAATGTAGATGGGGTACCGCCGGGCCCGAGGGATAGGAAGTTAGAGTAGTCGTTGTAGATTATCCAGGGGATAGGAGAGAGGAGGATGATGGGACAGGTGTAGGTTGGGGAGAGGAGGGTTATGCTTAGGGTTAGGAGGAGGATGGTTAGGAGGAGAGGGGCCCCGGAGAGGGTTATTCGGATAATATCTTGTTGTTGTAGGTGCATCTGTTCTTCTAGGTTTAGGTCCAAGAGAGGGGGTTGGGATTCGGTTTTGGTAGTGGTTATTGTAGCCATTTTTATCTGGGGAGAGTTTAGTAGAATATTTTGATGGAGGCAGGTACGAGGGAGAAACTAACTGATTGAACGACTTCGAAGAAGGTTTAAATAGTGATAGGAGCTTAATAGTTACAGTGCTAAGTAAGAACAAAATGATAAGAAGTGTTTAAGAAGTTGTCTAACATTCACGTGTATATGTGTTGGAATGAAATGGAGATATATAACACTTGAATAGTAGTTTAGAGGATATGAGTGAATTTCTTGCGGAGTTATAAGTAGAAAAGAGGCGAAACCAATGATACAGTGATATTTCTAACATATCACAAAATGGGAGGAAGGTTTCAAATACGATTTATACCAAAGGTTTAAGATGTTTCTATTGTGAGTGACTGGAAGAGATGATCCAAGGAGATAATGTGAAGAATGATTGTGGGATGTATAGAAAAACAATATAGATAGAATATTCTCTCGTATTGATTCGATTCAAAACAAGGACCTAAAAGAAATACTTCAATCACGATACTTTATATTCATTCCTTGATCCAAAACAAAGTGAATGAAATGTTATGGATGAGATGAGATGAGATGAGATGAGATGAATGAGAGTTTATGATGAATGGACTGAGAAGTATTGAATAGAAGAAGAATAAGAAGATATAAATAATAGAGGAAGAAAAAACACTTTGAAGAACTGAGAATATGAGAGACTTAAGTAAAGTTTTTATCGGGATTTGGTTATGAAAAGGCTGCACGTGTGAAAAGGTGCAGGTCAGGTGCAGGTGCAGGTTAATGTAGGTTCAGCGACAGTGGCTTCCAAGAAGAGCTGATATTAAGAAAAGTTTTTATTTCCTTTCCGTTCGGCTTGGTTATGTTTCTTCCACCTTTTGTTGAATATGTATGTAAAGTATATGGTTTGCTAAGATTGATCCTAATAAATATACGTTTCCAATTAGTCGTCTGATTGTATGGTTGTGTAGTTGTGAGGTTGTAAGAGAATATGCGGTCAGAACATTCCATTCCTTTGCTTTGTTATATTCGGATGAAGTTGTATTGTTTTGTTGCGTTGCGTTGTTAATATTCAACAACTTTATCTACCTACATAGTACATATAACATGATTTGAATGGTCAATCCAAGCTAGCTATAAAATACGAGAGTACTTATCACGAGTCCAAATACATAGTACTTAGATAGTTCTGACTAGTAATACAAAGCTTTGATTTTTATTGGGGAAATTCCCAAGATCGACAACAGGCTGAGGCAGAATCAGCATCAGTTGACGTGTAACCGTCTCTCTCTGGATGGATGGCTGCATAGTTCTACTACTAATTAGGAAACCTTTACCATAGCTGATCTAGACAATTCTCCAAGAAAGAGAAAGCTTCTTGGGTATTGCTGGTATGTTAATCGTATATCAGATATCACAACTTGAGTCAATTTTACTACTAAAAAAGCCTCGGAAACCTGGGGTATTTCTCTAGTACGAGAAAAAGTGTTACTTGGACAGTTGTAAGTACAATTCAATTGGACTGAAACAGAACCAAACAGATTTACGTCAGAAATTCGTTGCTAGTTCTTTTGGATAGTTAGTCGATCAGCTGGGCAATGAGTCCCAAGAGTAGAAATTCGGTTAGTTCTATAGATGCAGCATTGCATGAGTCGTTAGGTAAGGTACATACTACAGACTACATATATATATGAATTGACCATTTGGAATCGAGAGGTTTGATTTCCGTTTGATGTCATCCTACTTCTTGGATTTCGAGGTTTCGATACCGTTTTTGTGACGTGTTGCTGCTGCTTTCTGGAATTACATGTAGGTTAGTTGTAAGGTAAAGTAGGGTATCGTGAAAACTCTATGGTCCATGGATATGTATGGTAAGCTAGTTAGTTAATGATAGAGATACGTGGAACCTGGGATGATCGGTCACATGTGAGTATATAGCTCGCTGTTGATCTGGTCCACGGATTGGCATTTTTGATTGAAGAAGTTTTAGAAGTAATAGATATGGATATGTATGTAGATACCCGGTGCCGGCTTGGATGAATGTCACTCTACCATTCTTATTTATTGTTGAGTACATACCATGCCGTCTATTCAAAGTTCTATTACCTATAGCAGGTAAGTGGTGTAACAAATATCCTTACAGGTTGTCGTATGATCTTTATATACGGTATGTATGTTATCAGCGCTTCCACGTCAGTTGAGTCGAGTCGAGTCGAGTCGAGGGTTTACCGATATCCGGTACCGTTGACCGTTGAGCCAGCTGTTGATATTTAAGTGATACTAACCCGACCTCGGGAGATGAAAGTAACTTTCACTCCTATAAATTTGAATCGGCTGCTTGTGTTCGTTATCAACATCCGTGAGGACAATCTAACGGCTCGCAAATTCGAGACCGACTTGATGTTGTTACTCAACCTTTCAGAGAACCTGGGTATTTACATGGGTATTTACATATGTATCCAGAACGTCATACTATTCTCATGATGATGTTTCAACGGAATTATATTTATATCTCGAACCTCGAAGATCAGAGATCAAATCTAAAACTAAGGTTTCAACTGTATCTGATCTAGGTAACTGTCAATGATGATTGTTTTGCTATGCGACTGGATTTGTTTCTAGCAAGTAACAAAACATATTAGACCTAGCAGTATCCTATCCCATCCTATAAAATCGGATGAAGGACTTGTTAGGTTAGCTGTTGTTGGTTTGTACGTGACGAATGAGAACCCCTATCTATCCTTTACATTCGATTTTTATATACAATTGTCTCTAGGTAACTTCAATTCATGGTTCTGGTTCACTTGAGTATTCCATCCAATGAAGAGACTCTGAAGGTGAATCTACTCATTTCTCTGCCCCTCTATCTTCTCTCTCCTTTTCTCCCCTGGACAAGGCTCTCATCTCGAGAGATAAGCCAAGTCCAATCCTAATCATTAAAAAAACGGCAAGGCTGACGAGGCTGAGTAAAAGATAAATAAATTAGAAAAAATAAGGTTAAAGACATAAGGTTCAAAAGATAAGGTTAAACATACGGAGTATAATTGGATGAAAGTGTTATCATTCATGAATTTGATTCGTTGAAGTAGAATTTAAGTCAAATTTACGGAAAAATATTCCCACATATGGAAAGTTTAAAAATCCTAATTAGGTCATTTTGAAAGTGTTGCTCGGTCAATGTGATGTGGTACCGAATCGTTTTGGTTAATTGCCCCCGTCTCGTACAACGTGGGAGTCGAGCTACGTTATTGTAACTTTGGTTCTGTTAATAATTTTCCTTTCCATTCTTCGAAACAAGATCCAATTCACCAATTCATTCACAACTCACTATATAAATCCATTCCTTTGAATATCGGAAGAAAAATATATCCTCATTGATTGCGCGCTGCCTTTCTCGTTCTCTCGCCTTTTTCTCTTGGAAATACAATTTGTATATCATCATACCTCTTCCTACTCTATCCTCTATCTGCCGCATGAAGAACTCCTAGAAATTGTAAGTTATTTCCAAAAGCTTCAATATGAATGAATTGCATCGAGTTAGTATTTATAAATGAACTAATTGTGTCAAATAATAGACATGAAAACTCCCATTCGCCCCTATAACAATTTAGCCGTATACCATTGATTTCTTCAATTGTACATATCATTAAGAAGATTCAATGGCAGGCTTCAACTCTTTAAATTCTCCGAAGGCTACGAAACGACATCCTCAATATTCGGGTCTAAATACACAACAGGAAGAATCAAATCCTAGAGACTACGACACCGAAAAATATGGCAATCATGAAGAAGATACAGAATCTGATACCGATTACTCCTCATATCCATCATCACCTTCCTCATCTAGAGATACATCTGGATCATATAATGCAAATGCCCCAATACTTCGGAAGAGAGCAGTATCATCAGCACAACGACCAAGTCCCCGACGATTACCTCCTAGAGTTATGAGATACCTATGTTTGGCATTGATATCAACGGTTGTTATATTTATGTTAAGTTTAGTACGAATGAGTATGGTATCGACACAGAGAGTCCAAGAGGGTCACACTATAAAACAACGACCTCCTTTATGGGAATCTTTCCCATTTCTATCACGGTATTATGGTGGAATAAGAAGTTTAGTGCCACTTTCAGAGAACAAACCAGAATATCCTAGGGACGAGGACGAATTACCATTAGGGAATGAGACATCAACTAAGGGCAACTCTTTACCTACACGAAGTATTCCAGCTAGTAAACCATTTCAAGCATACACGGACGATGTATCTGGTGTATATAACGAAGATTATGCGCCAGTCCATGAATGTTTTTTGGATAAGGAAAACACTGTGCGAGTACCACGATTACAATACTATGAAGGTCGACCGAGCGGATTTCCAGATAATATAATAGGTTCTTATGAATTGCTTGGTTTGCCAGAAGAAATTTGTTTCGAACGATATGGTAGATTGGGTCCTTACGGTTACGGTTACGGGTTAAGATATGGAGGAACTGGAACAGGTCAACATGGCGAAATGGAAGGATCTGAATCTGTATGGATGGATAATACGAATCCTGAAAATCCAAAATTCGGTCAAGTCGATTATAGAAAGGTTGATTGGGCTGATGCACAAAAAAGATGTTATCAATCAAATGCTGGGCGTTTCAAATCAATGAAACCCATTGGAGAAAGTTCGACATCTTCTGTGACCCAACGAGATGTGGAGGCCCAAATCAATTCGAATATTACACAAAACGTTCCCGAAAAAGTGGCTGATACAACCGTCGAAACCGCCATCGAAGAACCCGTCAAAAAGCCTGTCGAGAAAATCGTCGAACCCGTTACAAAACCAGCTGAGAAACCTGTTGACAAAGTCAATAAGGTTGATACCGCTGTTACACCACCTAAGAAATATCTTCCACGTACAGCATTTGTAATTCGATTATGGGATGAATATAATTGGAAAGAAGAAGATATTATGAGTTTAAGAGCATTGATCTCTGAAATTTCAATTGGTTCTGGTGGACAATATGATATTCATCTTTTGGTTCAAGTCAAAAATGAAGCATTACATCCAGTATTCGCTGATGAAGATGTATATCAACAACATATGAAAGAATGTCTTCCAGCTGAATTTAGTGGATTGGCTACTTTTTGGAGTGAAACCCAAATGCTTATGCTTTATCAAGGTTTGTTTGATACTTTTATTCGTGATCTACCGGTTCATGGATCTTATCGAGGATTACAAATGGCAATGCAATGGTTTGCTCATACTCATCAAGAATATGAATTTTTCTGGCATTGGGAAATTGATATTAGATATACTGGACATTGGTATAACCTACTATCTAATATTGATCGATGGACTAGAGAGCAACCTAGAAAAGGATTATGGGAACGTAATAGCAGATTTTATATCCCATCTGTTCATGGATCCTGGGAAGATTTCAAACAAATGGTTAGAGTCCAAACCGAACATGGCACCGAAAGTCCAAATAATATCTGGTCGGGTCTAAATGGCAAGAAAGGAAAAGAATTATCCCCACAATCTCAAACAAAAGGAGATAAATCAATCTGGGGACCAGAAAGACCCCCCAATTCAGACGATTGGTTCGAAACCGAGCACGACCCCGTCCCACCCACCTCCTACGAAAAAGACAAATACGTATGGGGCGTAGGCGAAGACGCAGACTTAATAGTATTTAACCCGCTCTTCGACCCTTCCGGCACAACCTGGCTATTAGCAGAAGACGTAACCGGGTATAATCTCACCGGCGGCGAATTGCCACCTCGTCGCGCAACCATCATCGCGGCCTCCCGCATGTCGAGGAAATTACTCGATACCATGCACAGAGAGACCACATTCATGAAACATCATGCGTTTACGGAAATGTGGGCACCAACCACCGCGCTGCATCACGGATTAAAAGCAGTGTATGTACCGCACCCGGTCTTCGTGGATAGAGAATGGCCGGTTCAGTATATGGCGGGTGTTATGAACGGAGGCAGGAATGGGGCGACGGGGGGAGCGAGGACGAGTGTTTTTGGGGAGAGGGAACATAATTTTAAGGGGGTGGGGTGGTATTATAATTCTGGGTTTGCGCCGAATTTGTGGAGGAGGTGGTTGGGGTTTAAGGTTGATGGGGAGGGAGGGGAGGAGTGGGAAATTAATGGGGATGAGGGAAACCGGGAGGGGAAAAGGGGTGGGGAGGGGAGAATGTGTTTACCGGGGATGTTGCTGCATCCTGTTAAGGGGGTGGAGATTCCGGTTGAGGGAATTAGGATGGAGGAGGGGGTACCGGTTAGTGATCCTAATGCTTGAGTTGAAAAGAAAGGGGGGTATGGTGGTATGATGGTGTGATGGTGTGATGATGTGCATACATACGTACATACATACATACATATGTACAGTCGGTCCATACAGTCAGTCAGTCAGTCAGTCAGTCAGTCAGTCAGTCAAAGACTTAATCCTATATATCAAATCACAGTATAAAGAAAGGAAGAGAAGGGAGGAGGAGAGAAGAGAGGAGGAGAAAGAACAGTATCTGGATTCGGAGTTACATATATATTTTAATGACAAGTGGATGAATCGGTGTTAAGGGTTGGAATAGTCAGGATAGATTGGGATTAATTCACTTGTATACAGTATACAGTAGCTTCAAGTTAGTATTGAATACGGACAAACAGAGAGATAGATACACAGTTGTTAGTATAGTATAGTATAGTATATTTAGTCTATGACGGGTATGATGATGTTGATGATGGTGTTGATGATGGTGATGGGAGGGAATTAATATAGATATGGATGTGAATATATCAAATACACACACACATACACACACACACACACATATATATATATATATATCTCCTTACCTTACCATACCTTAGCTTACCATACATAACTTAACTTACCATACTCAACTTGTCTCGTCTCGTCTCGTCTCGTCTCGTTAATTCCCCCAATCCCAATCAATCCCAATCCCAATCCCAATCCCAATCCCAAGCCCAAAATCAAAAGTATAATCATCATAATCATCATAATGATTATAATAGCCATCCTCGCATATATATGCATATATTTTCCTCTCTCTCTCTCTCTCTCTCTCTCTCTCTCTCTCTCTCTCTCTCTCTTTTATTCATATACATATATACATATATATATACTCGCATTAGTGCTAAATGCTAAATAAATGGTAAATGCTAAATAAATGCTAAATATAATTCACAACTTCACTACTTCACCACTCGCTCATACTTAAAATAATGTATATCTATCTATCTACCATCCATTCATCCATGCATTCATGCATTCATCCAAAGTAAAATAAAGTAACCAAAGTAAAATAAACTAAACTAACAAATTCCAACCCCAAAAACAGAATCATGATGATAATCGCTCGCTAGGTGCCAGTGATATGCTTTATCTTTGCTTTTGCCTTTGCCTTTGCCGTTGCGGTGCTATTCCATTAAACGCCTATATCGCTATTACTTTTACTCATACTCATACTCATACTCATACTCATACTCATACTCATACTCATACTCATACTCATACTCATACTCATACTCATACTCATACCCTTACTTATACTCATACTCATACTCATACCCTTACTCATACCCATACTCATAGCAAATAAATAATTAATTAATTAATCAATACACATTATATTTATTCGACTCCTTTCTTTTACTTTTTATGTATATATTAATGTATTAATGTATTAATGTATGTATAATTCCCGGAATTTCGCTGTTTTCCTCGCTGTTTTCCTCGCTGGTTATGCTTATGGTTGTGCGTTCATTATCTCCATTCCATCCATCCATCCATTCATCCATTCATCCATTTTGAGAATGCGAAAAATCCATGCCGTATGAATGAATGCGAATGCGAATGCGAATGCAAATGCAAAAAGACTACTATGCGGTGTAAATGCGAGTAGGAATACCATGCCGCGCTATGCTGAACGTGCAAAACTAAGATCGAGATCGAGATCGAGATCGAAACTAAGAGCGAGTGGGGAGGAGGGAAAGACTAAGTAATATATACCCCCCAAGTCCATCCCAAACCTCCATCCTCTCACCCCACTCATACATCATCATCATCATAATCATCATCAAGTGCTCTGTTCCTGCACCTCTTCATCCCCTTTCCTACTCGATTTCGCATTCGCATTCCCATTTACCTCGGCATTGCCCAGAAATTTCGATTCCGATATCCATGCATTTACCGTATGACCTTCCACCCAACCTTGGGCTGGTAGTGACGAGTTATCTTTGAGGTTTTTGCCGAGGTAGAAGATTTTTATTTGTTTGGGTGGAATCACCTGGTAGAGTATGTTAGTTGTGTTGAGTTGGGTTTGTGGGAGAAGAGTGGATGGAAGACAAAAATAAGAGAATGAGGGGTGAGTTGTATGTTGACCAGAAAAATAGTACATACCGAAAGAGTTTGAGTAATGGATTTAACCAAAAGTCGTACGGAATCATCTTTCCCAATCTCAAATATTAAATCCCCATGAATACCATCCTGAAATCTCGCTCTTACTTTAATTAAATCCTTAACTTTCGCCTTCCCCTTAGCTTCCCTCCTTCTCAGAACCTCCTCATCACCCTCCTCACTATCCTCCTCAACTCCCTTCGTATCCCCCTCGTCCTCATCCGTATCATCCTCATCCAACAAATTCGCCGGATCACTAACAATCCACTCCGGTAATTGATAATGTTCCCCCAAATCATCATAAACACCCCCAGTAGCCATATCCCCATGCGGAAGCGTCACCCCCACCGCATCAAGAATACTCTGTGCTGTTGCGATACCCCCATCTTCCTCCCCAGCTTCCACATCCCCTCCTTTCCATAAAATAGCCAATGCGCTATGGATAGCCTGCCATATTTCCGGTCGTCCTGTAACCCTCGTATCGAAGAAATCAACCCTCTCGCGATTTATTTCCCGCCGCGTCCATATCCTATTACTACTCATCCATACATGCGGTTTTAGCGGGCGATTTAAATGCTGGGCTAATGGAACATTACGATGATGGCGACGGCTTGTGGAGGAGTGGATTGGTGGAGGGGCACTATTGCTAGATGTGTTGGTTGAAGGACGTTGATTGCCATTATTAGCGGATCGTGATTGTGGTCGGGAGGATGTGGCGATTGCTTGGGAGGAGGTTGTTCCGGGGATGTAGGGTCGGGAGGGGTTATGGGATAGACAACAACCCTAGAGTGAAGAAAGATAAAAAGTTAGTTTGAGGTTTGCGCAACGAGCTTGTTGGTCGGTTGGTAGACAGATATTTAACAGAGAATGATGTAAATATACATTTACTTACCATAATGTATCATATGTTGGTTATGAAGATTCGTGCACGCACGTCGATACGTGGGGTTGGACGATAGGTGTGGATTGTGAATTGAGGTATTATGTATAAGGAATATGGGTATGCAAAAGAAGAAGAAAGCTCGGATTGATTCAATTATGCTATAAAATTCAACAGAGTAGTGATTTTTCAAGAAAGAAGATGATTAAGGATATAATTGCCACAGATTTGATTCACAACTCTATTGATGATGAGATGGATACTGTTGTGGTAAAAAAAAGATGAATGAAAATGAATGAAGATGAATGAGGATGAATGAATGGATGAATTAAAATATTGATCTGGAATGGAGCAATGATGATTGATATTTAACAAGTCATATTCAAATAGAAAAGATTTGCTTCGGGATTATTGATGCATTGATGAGTACGACAGATAGAAATATGTATGTAGGTATTTTGTAATGTTTTTGTATATGAGTATTTTTTTTTGGTTTTGGTTTTGCTATGGTATTAGAATGAATACTCGTAGAAAGTTAGATAGAGAGTGGGAATATAAAAGTCTAGGATTTATTATAATTATTATAATTATTATTATTATTCTTTCAATGTTACCCCATTGAACTTACTAGAATTAGAAATAGAGAGCGGTAGGTTTAGAAGTTTTAGGAAGGTAAAATAAAGGGAATTCTAAAAGCTTATTGCAGTCTCATCTCATCTCATCTTACTTCATCTCATCAAGATCTTATCTCAGATCTATATCGGATAGTTCTAGACTATGCATCAAACATCTACTCAACAAGAACTACCTAATAAGTATGTTTTGAATATATCCATCCATCTATCCCTAAGATAACATCTCGTTATTTTCTCTATCTATACTGTATAGTCAGATCTACACCTCTCCCTCAACTCTTCAAGCTCCTACAAAACCTACCAATATGCATGGATCACTAAGATACTTCAAATAGATGAGATAAAGTACGGGATGACTTACTTACCTTTTCGCTTAGACACCTAATCCAACCCATGCATTTTCTACCCCATCCTATATCTTTATCCTATATCTTTATCCTATATCTTCATCTATATGAATGATATCAAACTTTATGGAAACTAATAAAATTTGGAAACATCCCAATGTCTATCTCAAGTGTTGGCATAACTAGACTGGTTGATTCTATTTCTTCCCAATCTTCATACTTGCTCACATACAGATATACAAAAATCAAGTAACCAATCTACCGTTCCCCCTCTTTCCATATATCTATTTTAGATTCTCTTAGGTACATACATCGTACATATATAGTACATAAAACAGCAGTAGTGGTTCATCCGAAGAGCCATACATAACAAAACGTTTAAATATCTCATCTCACGTATATTAACTTCAGCCTAATGTAACTCGAAGTAATGGATGCTACTATGCATGATAGTACATCCTCTATGATCATCGGTCGATTACATGTAACAAAGGAGAGAAGTGGAGAGGAGGAGAGGGGATTCTTTAGGAATGACATATATTGATTTTATGATTGGATCGTAGTATTGTCGAACGAGTATTTTCATAGGCATACATGAATAATATGGCATGATATGGCATCGCATGGTATGGTATGACATGATGTAAAACTCCAAGTAAAGGTAATAATCAACCATCCATATAAATCTATCTATATATGATTTTAAAATGAAAGAGATGAGAGTCTGGCGGCGTGGAGATTCGAAAGAGATATTTCGATTCATCCGAGGTTGAATATTCACTTATTAGTAATCCATAACTTAACTGTATGTAGGTTAGTATAGATATTTTCACCGCCTTCCAACTGTACTTGGCCATACCCATAATAATAATAATTTTCCTTCTCATCAGCCTTATTAATCTTTCCTCACACAATCCATCAATTCTTTATCTCCATCCACCACCACATCTCGCATCTCCCAAACCAAGCAACCACTTCCTCCTCCAACCCACAACTCTCCCAATCACAAACGCAAACTCAACCCAACTCAAGCAAAAGCAAAAGCAAAAGCAAAACCCCCCATCCAAAACCAAAAACCCAAAACCAAAAACCAAAAAAAAATGGACGATTCCTACACCCCCCCAACCATCCCCACCAACGCCCCCAACCCCTTCAACGACAGCAACAACGCATCAGCGATTCTCGGCGAGGGCCCAGCGATCAAATACAACTGCGGCGATTGTAATTCGCCGGTGATGTTGAAGAGGGGCGATCCGATTCGATGTAAGGAGTGTGGGCATCGGGTGCTTTACAAGGAGCGGACTTCGAGGTAAGTTTTTTTTTTTTTTTTGGTTTTTTTTTTTTTTTTCTTTTGTGGTTTGGGATTTGGGGGGGAGAATGGGGGGGAGGAGATAGAATGGGGGGGAGATGATTTAAATTGGAAAACGCGGACTAATATTATTTTCTTGTATAGAATGGTTCAATTCGAGGCGAGGTAATCTACTCAAGTAGGACTCTGCGCGATGCAATTTCCGAAATGGTCAAGAAAACCCATTGATCATTGCGAATGGTGGAAGTTTGCGCGCGCAAGAATGTTTAGTTGGTTCCGGGTGGTTCGGTTGGGGTCGCGTGGAAATTGGACGATAGATGGATTTGATATGGTGATGGGGAATTGAAATATTTGAAGAACAGATTGGCTTGCAAGCCTTTTTCTAATCGGCGGCGTATAAGGAAAATTCAGAATCTTACTTTTACGACTGAATGGCGCATCGACTTTTTATACATGGGTTGGAGAAAAAAAATATATATTGTGTATAACTGAAATTTATCATATTCTCTTGCACGATATAATCAAAGAAAAGACTCTTTTTCGTTATATTATGGTATCAATGAATGCGCCCTCAATGCTATAATTCCCCTTGTAAAACTCCTTTTATCCTCATGTCCAATTCTTCCGCTTTTCGTTTCTCTCCTTCCCTCAAACTAAACTACATGTTCATTTGACTTGCTCGAAGATATCGAGTAAAGCTATGATCATCAGCATTTGAAGGACCTCCTGCATCTGCCAATGCTGCTTTATATCTTGAACTTAATCCTTCCACATTATCCTCATCCTCTTCATCCCCTGCTTCCCTCTCTTCATCCGAATCCTCCATATCGCTCAATGTATCCAGATCCGTATTTGGTTTCTTTTCTGATCCACCCTTTGCTTTGGACGATGAAGATGATGGTTCTCCCGAAACAGCCATATCCTTCATCAATCTTCCCAATTCCTTTTCTCTCTCCGCTTTCTTCTCATTTTCTCTCTTCAACCTCCTCCTCTCCAACTCAGGTCTATAATCCCTCTCAAACTCCTCCGCCTTTTCTTGAACCGCCTCAAAAAATTCCTCCACGCCTGCTCCCGTCATAGAACTCACACCCACCACACTCAAATGACTATAAAACTCCTCCAACATCAAACTCATACTATTCAATAAACTCCCCATATAACCACTCCCGCCACCAATCCCCCCCGCACCACCCTCCAACCCCCCAAAACTACCCTCCTCCTCCTCCTCCCTCAACGCCGCCTGAAAACTCTCAAAATCCGTCATCCACTCCTTCGCAAACTCCGCATCCTTAACATCCGTCTTATTAAACACCAATATCATCGGCAATTTCGTCTTATACAATATACTACACGCATACAACATATTACTCATAAAAGTACTCGTTGATGCCGTTCGCGGCGTATCGATAATATATGCCACCACCGTGGGAAACGTACTAGCCAACGAATCCAACAAGATACTTCCCGAAGCACTCCACACGAAAACCTCAATCTGTCCGGGCGTATCAACGAGAATATGATTAATAGGCGGGGTATTTGAATTTTCGGGGTCAGGCGTAGTGCGTTTCTCAAGCACGGTGAGAATCTGGTCGATTTTGGTAGCGAATAGGTTTAGGGATGTGAGGATTCCACCGTTGGGACCGAGATTGTAGGATTTCATTACTTCTTGGTAGTTGACTGAGTCGCGGATGTCGATATTGCTGTCGAAGGGGACGTTGCGGACGGCGGGGTCGAGGTTTAGTACGTAGGGAGGGGTTTTTTGACTGTGGAGGTGGGAGTTTATTCTTTGCATGAAGGTGGTTTTGCCGGAGCCTGGAGGGAGGAAGGAGGATGTGTTAGTTATTGGGCGCATTGTTTTGGGGGAGATGGAATGGTGAGGGATAGTTACCGGCCATGCCGACACAAACTATTGAAACAGGCTTTTTAGCCTGAGGTGTTGTAGAGTCTGTCATCTTATTGTTTGTATTTGATTATTGTTGTAGAGCTCGAAGTTAAGGTATTCGATGTTTAAGTTGTAGGATGGAGGAAGGTTGGCGGGGCATGAAGTGGGATGGATGTCTTGTAGAAAAATAAATTTACGTCCCCCGGATACAGTAGCGTTCCCGAGATAAGCTCGCTACCAAAAAATAAATCGCATGGCTTTAGAGCTAAGAGCTACTATAAGCTAAACCTTACAGGCTTACAACCTACACTTCACTTCATATCTCAATCAATTGCCGCAACAAATTCGATAAAATGGATGGTCTAGATGAATTCGAAAAGTCATTAGCTGCGGAAAAAGCTGAAAGGGAAAGAAGTTCACGGAAAGAAAAGGATAAAGATAGAGATAGGAAGCATCGACATCATCACCGATCAAGAAATCATAGATCTCGAGACGAAGAAGACGATGGGGATGATCACCGGCATAAAAGATCACGACATTCTCGACATGAGAGAGATGACGATGACGACGATAGAAGAAGTCGCAAATATACGAAAACTACAGATCCAAAAGAAGATTTACCAATTCCCGATGAAGAAGAACCAGAAATTAAAAAAACGAAAGCTACTCGCGATTCATGGATGACGGATCCTGCAGCGTTTGAATTCGACTACACTCAAAAAGGATCCAAGATACCTACAAAACCTAAGGTACCCTCTCGACCGGATTATGATTTGAAAATACATAAAAATGAACTCAATCATCATTTACAAGATCTCAATGAAGGCTCAAAGAAGTTGGATGATATTGAGGCGGCGCATGAAGTTTCGTATACATTTGGAGATTCAGGAGCTCAATGGCGAATGACCAAATTAAAAGCAGTATATACGCAAACCGAACAAAGTGGGAAATCAGTGGATGACGTTGCCATTGAACGATTTGGAGGGCTACGCGAATTTGATGACGCAAGAGAGGAACAGGTTGAATTGGAGAGGAGAAAACTTTACGGGGAGGGTTATGTAGGGAAGGAGAAACCTAGTGGGGAGTTATTCCAGGAGAGGAAATTGAATGCGGGGATTAGGAGGGACTCTAGATCAAGGCAGGATGATGATGATAGGGATGAGGTTTTGGATTTACCGCAGGGTGAGGTTATGGAAGAGGTTGTGCCGACTACCACTGTTCAGCTTGATGCTACGGCTTTGAATAGATTGAAGGCGCAGATGATGAAGGCAAAACTTAAGAAATCCCCAGATGCTGCGAGACTTGAGGCGGAATATAATGCTGCTGCAGCTGCTGGTATTGCAACTATTTCCGACCCAGCTGTTGTAGTATTAGGGAAGATGGAGAATAGACTTTTAGCAGGAACACGTGGGGAAGTAAAATCGATCGATAATAAAAGAGGACGTGAAAGAGGATTGGTTGAAGAAAACGAAGATATGACAATCGAAGACATGGTTCGGGAAGAACGAAGAACAAAAGGTCAAGCAGGCGGAGACGGAATGCGAGCCGCAGAACGCATAGCCAAAGATGCAAAATTTGACACCGATCTCGACTATCAGGACGACAATGCCGCCAAACTCGCCAAACGAGTTCAAAAATCCGAAATCAACCTCCGAAATGTAGCAATCGGGGAATATCAAAAAATAAACCGCATCCTCGATTCATGTCCCCTCTGTCATCATGAGGATAAAAATCTCCCCCCGGTTGCACCGATCGTTTCCCTCGCCACCCGCGTCTACCTTACTCTACCTACCTCACCTGAGTTAAGTGAGGGAGGCGCCGTTATAGTACCCATTCAGCATCGAACTAACCTCCTCGAATGCGATGACGATGAGTGGGAGGAAATACGCAATTTCATGAAATCCCTAACACGTATGTATCACGACCAAGGACGCGACGTAATGTTCTACGAAAATGCGGCGGCCCCGCAACGAAAACTTCACGCTGCTATGCAGGTTGTTCCTCTTCCGTATAGTATCGGAGAGACGGCACCGGCATTCTTCAAAGAGGCGATTCTAAGTGCCGATGAGGAGTGGACACAGCATAAGAAGATTATCGATACGGGGAAAGCGGCGAAGGAGGGGGGGATGGGGAAAGCGGCGTTTAGGAGAATGTTGGCGAAGGAGATGCCGTATTTTCATGCTTGGTTTGGGTTGGATGGGGGACTGGGACATGTGGTTGAGGATGGGGGGAGGTGGCCGAGAGGGGATTTATTTGCGAGGGAGGTGGTGGGGGGGATGTTGGATAGAGGGCCTGAGGAGATTAAGAGGCAGGGGAGGTGGGTTAGGGGGGATAGGGGGATGGAGAGGAGGGTGGAGGAGTGGAGGGGACGGTGGAAGAAATTTGATTGGACGAGGGTTTTGATGGGGTAGTGTAGTTGGTGGTGGGTGAGTAGGGTAGATTGACTCTCATTTATTTACTAGCTCAATCTATCAAATAATCCTTCTCTCTATCTCTCCATTTATATTCAACTATATATTGATAAATACATAATACATAATACCTAATACATGCCCAAGTCCAAATTTCCAGAGAGCAAATCACACAAACAAACAAACAGAGAAACAAACAAACAGACAGACAAACAAACAAATACAGATACAACATCTCCCAATATAAAACACACATATATATTCACATCACATCACATCACATCACATCACACCAAATCTACTATCTACTATCCATCTCAACAACCTAATCCCAATCCCAATCACAACCTCAACCTTAATCTCAACTTCATTCAAGTCCCCCTAGCTACTAGCTATATCTCCTACACACAAATCCAAATGCAATATTCCCAAGCTACCTACCTACCTAGTACCCGCCTGCCAGGGATCCAAGACCCGAATACCCGGTATATGTGAGGCTTGATTAGTAGTGCATGTAGATGGTTAGATGGTGTTTGTGTTATGTTGTGTTGTGTTGTTGGAAGTATATGTTTTGTTTTGTTTTGTTTTTATTTTGCTTTTATTGTGTTTTTATATTATTTATTTATATATATATATATACCACCCACCAAAAACACAAAAAGCGAATAAATACAAATATACAAAAATAGATAATTATAAGTTATTCCCCTCGATACACTGCCAATACATATAATATAATAATTCTCCTTACATCCGAGTCTGTTATATCATTATACATATACATATACATATACATATACATGGAGTCTCTATTACACATAGGAGTACAAATTACAATGACAGATGTAGAATCTCATTCCTTGCATAGAATAGAGTAGATATACGGTATATGATTTACGTAATTCAGAATACTATATATCATTTTCCCCTTCTCCTTCTCCTTCTCCTTCTCCGTTATAGAAGTGTATATACGTTCCCGTAATCATGGGAAAAGATCTATAATAATATAATAGCAAATAATGAGATCAGATCAGATCTCACTCAGCCTTATGGTTCTTATTTGCAAGTTATTTCAAGTTGTAAATTGTTATTTGATCTGGGGTTTTTGGGTATGTTATAGATTCTACGAGTATATTGGGTAGATATATATCATGAATCGTTCATTCGGAATTACTATTGTTTTCTTTTCTTTTCTTTTCTTGTTGGAATATCATAATAATATATATATATAGAATATATATATATAACATCCGAATCAGCCCAAAACAACCCCTAGATCAGGTAAAAATTCCCCTCCTCGCTTACTATCTATCTATCTATCTATCTATCACCCTGTCCCACATATTCAATAAATCCTATTGTTCCAGAAGCATTGTTGTGCTCTTTTTCGCCTGGCCGTGATACTCATTACTGTATTGTATTGTATTGTATGGAGTTACCCGTCGCACTCACGCATGCATGCATACATACATATTTTGTTTCAGATATGTATGTAGCATGGCATCCATGGTTTGGTTTGGTTTGGTATGGTATGTATGTATGCATGGGACCAAGAACTAGAGACTTTGACGAGATGGAAGGAATGGGATGGGGTTGATGGGGGGGATGGAGTTGAAGTATGCAATGCATCTCTCCCTTTATTTTCGCTTCTTGCATATATGTACGTATATATGTATGTATGTATGTATGTATGTATGTTTGACGGGTTTCCTGGATCGAATCGATCGATCGAATTGGACTGGACTGGACTAGACTGGGCTGGACTGGACTGGGCTGGGCTGGTTACAACCAAATAATTCATCCGTCTCCAGTTTACCTATTTTTGTCTTCATATGTTTGGGTTACTTTAGACAGAATGGATTTGATTGATTGATTGATTGATTGATTGATTGATTGATTGATTGATTGATTGATTGATTGATTGATTGATTGATTGATTGATTGATTGATTGATTGATTGATTGATTGATTGATTGATTGATTGATTGATTGATTGATTGATTGATTGATTAATCGAATGAGGAGTTAAGCTTTACCCGATCTAACATCCATTTCATCTGTCTACTAGTATCTCTCTAGTACGTGTATAAGCACTGAGTGCATAGGTAAGTTAGGCTATATGCTGTCTATAGATCACCTACCTAAGTATTTAAGCCTCGTCGTTTGAATTGGATACCCGAGCCGTAGGCTATATATATATAACTATATTGTATGTACTTCATTAGCTTAGTAGCCAGCCAAAAATATCCATTAGAACTATATATACCAATGAAATGAAACGCAGCTTTGTACATTCATCACATAACCCACCGGTA
The DNA here is from genome assembly GCA_028455995.1 of Scleromitrula shiraiana. NCBI lineage: Eukaryota > Fungi > Ascomycota > Leotiomycetes > Helotiales > Sclerotiniaceae > Scleromitrula > Scleromitrula shiraiana. The sequence continues at coordinate 80,051 of JABELC010000008.1, forward strand.
TTTCTATAGATGTCCAGTCTACAGTACTCTTTCTAATTATTCAGCTAAACATGGATGGGGAGAATACCCAATCTACGAAAAACCCAAATACCACCAAAAAAAGAAAAAAAAAAAAAATTAACACTTCCCGAAATCAAGTATCGTACTCTACCTGTCCTGTCCTGTCCTGTCCTGTCCTGTCCTGTCCTGTCGTGTCCAAGTACTCAGGCTGAAAACAAAACGTTGTATTATCCATGCATGTTATACATGACATGCATTAAAACGTCTCCATGCTCCCTTCCCGTTTCCGTTTCCGTGTCTGGATGTAAGCAATAGAAAACTTCTAGAAACAATAGAAGCTTCGGTGAGTGCTTCGGTGCATATGTTGGACAGATGATTGGATTGGAGGGAAATGAATGGATGGATGGATGGAGGGAGGGAGGGAAATGAATGGATAGATGGATGGATGGATGGATGGATGGATGGATGGATGGATGAATGGATCTATGTGTGGTGTTGTGCATGAGTTCTACATGTATGATGCCTTTTTGTTACTTCGTTTGCTTCGTTTGCGAGGGAGGTAATAATGTGGAAAGAAACAAGAACAAGAACAAGAACGAGTACAAGAAGAACAATGTGGTTGTAGTTATTTATTTATTCCAGATCTGGTTGATTAATTTGATTAATTTAATGGATAAGTGAGTAAGTAAGTGCACTCAGTGAGGTAGTGAGTGAATGAGGTATTTTTGATATTCGAGCTTGTTTGGAAATAGTATGGTATGGGATGGAACGATGAGATAGATACTTACCGGTAGTAGTTTTTATGCATGAGTGTGAGTGAGAATAATGTGAGCAAGAATCGAGAAAGTCTAATATGAAGGAGTAGTCAAAATTACTACTATTAGTTCTATATATAACATCACTCATTTTACAAGTAGTATTTTTGGACTGGTATAATTCTCTCTCTATATATCTTCCGTCTCTCAAGTAAAAAGTAAGGAGTGTTTTTAATAGAGTTGAAACTTATTATCCATTTCGAGGAAGGTAATATAAGGTAATGAAGGATAATTGCATTGGTTTACCCCTGGATTGAAGAGGGTAACTTAAATATACACAAATATTCACCGTTCACCGGTTAGAAATGTTAGATATTCTTCTTATTGTTATTATTGAAGAATTATTATACTTATGGTAAAAAAAGGGGAATCTATAGTTCCATCTATCTACGAAGCTCTAAAGCTTAGCTAGCTACTCGTATACTCTAGCTGGAGCCCGCTCATTCATAGTTTTCTTTTCGCCTTAAAATCAAGGTTATATAATCTTTCACATTTTTCATATAAAATAATCATCAAATTTCAGAGAGCCTCTTAATAAAAATAATAAAAATAAAAAAAATAAAAAAAAGAGAGAGAATACTCGGTAAAACATATCCCGATAGACCGATCTAATTAATTCTTCTTAAAGCTCTTTTTATTATTTATTATTTTATTCATCTTCAACCCAGAAAAGAAAACGAAAAAGAAAAAGAAAAAGAAAAAGAAAAAGAAAAATAAGAATAGAAATCCCCAAGAACAATCCCAGCCTCTTCCTTTAAAACTAATTACCTGTCCCTTTTCCGTACGAAAGAAATACCTTGAATCATTGTCTACCTTTTTTGGACGATTACTTGCTTACTTGCTTGCTTCTTTCTACAAACAAAAATCCAATCTACATTATTATATCTACTCTCGGTATATCAATCCGTTCCGTCACTCACATAAACGAGAATCATCAACTATTCGCTTCATCCCCTTTTCCCCTTTCTTTTAAAGAGAAGAGAAGAGAAGAGGAGAGGAGAGGAGAGGAGAGGAGCCGTTACTTATTACTCGTTACTTATTACTCGTTACTCGTTAATAAGGAAGAAATACCTTACTTAAAAAGGGATCTGAATCTGGATCTTTATATCCTTATTAATAAGGAGTTTCTTTTTCTTTATTTCTCGAGGAATCTATCTATATATCAACCAACCAACCAACCAACCAAAATATACCTCGGATTTCTATAGTGTGTATGGATGGATGGATGGATGGATGGATGGATGTAAGAATTATTGTTGTGTAAGAGGAAGAAACACACAGTACACTTGGACATACAATACAACAATACAATACAATACAGTATAGTATCTAAAGTACAGAAGTACAGAAGTACCGGTATTAAATTTGAAGAACTTTGAGGAATAGCTTCGATTTTTTTTGTTCTTTTAACTTAATTCTCTTTTTATTTTTCCTGGGTACAGCTATACTGTACTATATTATACTATACTATACTATACTATATTATACTATACTATACTATACTATACTATACTATACTATATTATACTGCACTATATTATACTATATTACACTATACTGACGGTTATTCTTCTTCTTTTATTTATTTTAATATTTTTTTTAAAAAGATAAAATTTGGTGATTTTTATTTTAATTATTTATTACGGAATTCTTTAGAAAAAAAAAGAGAGAAGAAGTCCTTACTTTAACTTGTCAGCGACCGTGTCAATTTATTATTATTATTATTATTATTATTATTATTAAAAACCCAGGCCAAACCAAAACCAGGGGAGCCAAACCAAAACCAAAACCAAACCAAACCATAAAAAAATTATTATGGCACAGCAACATAATTCAAGAAATAGTCCACACTTATTAAATCATCTTCAACACCAAAACGGTTCAAACGGTTCTACACCAACTTCTCCATCAATGTCAAATCCACAACAACAAAGTAATAATCAATCGCGTCCGGTCAATTATCCGAGTCCAACTTCATATCCTTCTCCATCGCTTTCAAATTCTCAATACAATTATCCTCCACCAGGTGGTCAATCAGTAAACGAACCATATCGCGCAAGTCCTACCGGTAGTAACAGTTCTCTTTCTCTTCCAAGTATGCGTTCCTTAGATCCTTTACAACAGCAGCAACAGCAGCAGCAACAACAACAGCAGCAGCAGCAACAACAAGCTGCCGCTCAACAACAACATCATATGAGCTCACCTTTGCCACCACCCGTCGCACAAATGGGAGGTCCTTATTATCAATCACCAGGTCATCAAATGCATCCTACCCATCAATATCCAAATGTTACTTCTGATCCTAACATGAGATACGCGATTCCTGTTGATGCCAGAGTTATGAGTGGTGGTAGACATAAAAAGGTAAGTTCTTCGAAAATATTGGATCGTGTTTTAATATCGTATCATCCATTATCCATCCTCTTCCCATTATCATTTATCATCCAACAATTATATTTCGTATCGCGTCAACATTTCCCATATCGTCAACCATCTGCGATATCGTTATTCGTATATTTAATCGCGACATTTCGATTTTCGAGTTCGAGTTCCAGTTCCAGTTCTTCGAGAATAACATATGCTAACAATTGTTTTCTTTTTTTTCTTATCTAGGAGATAAAGCGTAGAACCAAAACAGGTTGTTTGACTTGTCGAAAGAGAAGAATAAAGGTAAGTTTTAATCGATTTCTTCGAATTCAAATTTCTCGATGATAGATTTCGAGGTTGGAAGAGTAAAGGTTTGAAGTCGAATTTCCTTCGCGATGAAATCTTTTTCGTCTATATGCAAGCGAATCACCTAAGTAGGCGAAGGCACATGAGCGAGCGAGACGAGCGAGAGACCTTGACGAGCTTGATACAAGGACCCACGAGATTGTTGATCGAGTTTATTTATTTTTTGCCCATCACTCTTTTGTTGATAGCTTCATTTTCTATATCGTTGTCCCGAAACATATCCCCGACGCCGATCAACATCGTTGTCGTCCACCAACATAACAAAACAAAAAAAAAACTTTACTAACTTCTTTTTTTTTCCTTGTGTCAAAATCAGTGCGACGAACAACACCCCGCTTGTCGAAATTGTCAAAAATCTAAACGTGAATGTTTGGGCTACGACCCAATATTTAAACAACAACCAGGTCCTGCTGCTATTCAACCAGCACCAAGTTCTGCTCCATCTCAACCTTCTTCGATCGCAACTTCGAATCCATATGGTAATCAACCTCAAATGTTACAAAGTGGTTACGGAATTCCTACATCAATGTCTTACGATCCATCCCTTACTACCGGATCACCAGCTTCTGGTGGTCAACAATATGATTATTCTTCTGCTATTGATCCAGCATTAGAATCAGCAGCTCCACCACAAGCTTCAACTTTTCATAACACTATACCAGGTATGCCAAATATGAATAGGGAGATGCAATTCTCTTCCACACCTGACACACTCCATCTAAGAGGTGGTGCTCGTTCCCCCTCTCCCCTTGCAGTTGCATCTTTTTCTGAAGAAGAAGCGGCTGACACGACTTTACCAGCAAAACGTTCAATCAACGATTTACTCGCTTTAGGAGGCACTCCTGCTCCAGTCGATTCTACAACACCTAACGTATCACAATCACCAAGCGCAGTTGGCGACGCCAAACACTTATACTATAGCATTTACGCCCCGGGTCTCGAGAATTTCCTTGAATCGAAATGGTTTTCGGTCGAAGGTTGTAAGAAATTACTTAACGACAAGTCACTTTTAGATCAATTCGGTTCATTATTGGCGCAATTCTCCAAAACCTCCCCAGATAATCAAGCACAAATCGCATACACCGCAAGTGTTGAAGCTAGAGTTGTATGGGCATTAGCATGTATGGTTAAATCAGGAGCCCTGGATGTCGACACCACGAAAACCGAAAAGCCTGCCGTCCCTCCCACAGACGATCCCGTCGAAGCCAATCATCGATTGACCATCTTCGAAGTCCTCTTAACCGGAAGAGTCGCAGAGGGTAACCCACTCACAGCTCCCGTTCAAGGAAGTACAGATCATCACCGACTCCGCGAGCTAGAATTCTGGTACACCCTTGCCAATTTCGTCTGTCTCCGCGACGATGACCCCGCCTCCGCAAAGGAAATAGACGATACATTAGCCACTTTACGAAATCTCCTCGATGGACGTGAAAATCGTGATGTCCTTTACTCGATTGCTATTATTCGCGCGATTGGTCAAAGAGTAGGTGAATATAAACCAAGCGATGTTCCGCTTCATCTCGATGAGAGCGATAATAGGAGTAAACTTCTTGTGGCTAAGAAATTCGTGGCTGATGAGGCGAGTGGAGCGGGGACTACTAATGTTATTAGGAGGTTGTGTGAGTTGGCTACTAGGACTTGGACTTCGCCGGCTCCGTTAGTTAATATTCCTGCTAAATAGATGGGGGTGTGGGAGTGTGTGGTTTAGAGGAAGGGAGGTAAATGGTGGGATCGATGAGCATTGGATGGATGGTGTTAATGGGCGAAGGTCATGCAAGTTGGGGAGATGAGATGGGATTCACATTTTCCCTCACTCGTAGATCGGTGGGTGGATGGATGGATGCATCAGCAAAACAAACAAACAAATCAGCGAAATATACAACACAGCAAAACAAAAACACAAGAAACAACTTTTTCATCAACATTTTTGGTCTTGTTCAATTTTTCTTTTCTTCTATTTTTCTATTTTTCACTTCTTTACTACTCTTCTCGGACCTGATTGATTGATTGATCGATCTTCAGATGGTCGCATATGGCGCAATAGGCGGCGTCTTGAGCCAATGCAATACAGATACAATAGCATTGATTGCAAATTGTCTGATTAGCTGAATAGCTAAATAGCTGACTGATTTCTTTTTGATTGCTTTCGCTGGCTGGCTGGTTGGCTGGTTGGCGGCTTTGCTTTATTTTTCTCTTTTGACTTGGTTCTTTTGATCTTTTTATTTATGTAACTTAACTACAGTAAAAATTTAAAAATGGGTATGGATGAGTATGGATGGATGGATGGATGGATGGATGGATGGCTGGATGGATGGATGGATGGCTGGCTGATTGGGATGGCATGGTATGGTATGGGTGGAGGGTTTGAGGGGGGTGGGAATGCTATGTTATTTTGGTGAAGGGATATGGAGGAGAGGAAAGAGAAAGAGAAAGAGAAAGAGGAAGCAAGAAGGAGAGATGATGGATATTAGGTAGTGCGGGTTGAAAATTGAGAATCAGAATGAGAATGAGAATGAGAATAAGAATGATAAAAGATCTTTTTGTTATTAATGATTTCTTACTTACTTACTTGCTTTTATGATTGATGAGAAAGTGAACGAGCTATATATTGTTTTTATTATATCATGATGAAGTTTTCCCTTCCTTTCCCTTCGCTTCCCTTCTCTATCATTTCCTCTCTATCTGATAATCTCCCTATTCTCCTTAAACTCCCTGGAGCTATCTTCCTCTTTTCTCCTTTTCCCATCCTTTTTCATCTTTTCATCTTTTGCATTCTTGGTTTTCTCTTCTATATCTTTAAACCAATTAATTACCTATACCTCTCTCTGCGCCCCTCTCTCTCCCCAGAAAAAGAAATCTAATAATATGAAATAGTATTTATTCTACTTCATATCGTTCTACGCTACTCTATTACTCCACTCTACCGACTCTACCGAGTCTACTCTACCATACAACATAACATACAAACATTTCCATTTATTCATTCATACAAACACACAATCTCTCTCTCTCTCTCTCTTCCTCATCTCCCCCCAATTCTCATCTCTCTTCTATAATCTCTCTATCTCTCAATTTTCAAATTTTAATGGTTCTATCTGATCTAATCCTCTTTTTTTCTCTTCCCTATTTGGCTTTTCGTTTTCTCTTTTTCTCTGCTTATGGAATATCGTATTATATATATCTTTATTGCATTATTATGTTATATTTATTATCGTCATACTATTATACTATATTATTTATACTTTATTTATATTATATCCATTTTGTTTATTCTGCTTTTTTATTTATATATTTATATATTTATATATTTATACATCTATACATCCATCCCATCTCATTTTCCCCCTCCCCCCCAAAAAATATTCCAATTAAAAATATAACATAAAATCTATAAACATAAACCACATCAATAACATCCATCCATCCATCCATTCGATCCCTCCAATCCTCCAGCAAATAACTATTACTCAACTTCCTTCCCCAGCACATATACCTCTTTTTCTCTCTCTTACTTTCTCTCTCTATATCCTGCATATCGCCTAATACCCATTCATCTTCTTTATATATTCCCTCATTTATATCATTATAGGATAAACAATATATTTATTCATCTAATCCTCTAACCATCCAACTCTCCAATTCTCGAACCAATCTATTTTTCTTTACCCATCCAGCAAACTATCTAATAAACCAACTATCCACATACAATTTCGCCTTCCTTTATAACTTGAACCTCTCCAATACTCAACTAAGTTATTATTTCTTTGTCGACTCCATTAATCAACTAATTATATATCATAGATAAGTATACAATGGCATATATAGTATAGTATAGTATAGTATAGTATAATATAAGACGATTTATCATATATAATTATCTATAATTTATCATATATATATATATATATATATATATAACAAACAAACAAATATACATACAAACTTCCAATTTTCAAATATAGAGAATTGGTCAGATAGATAGATATATAGACAACTGCTAGTAGCTAAATAAAGTACAATCGATCAAATGACTCGGAGATAAGATGAGATATGATATGATATGATGTGATATGATGGGAGGATCACAGTTAAATAATTTAAATTATAGGGAGGTAGAGGTAGAAAAGTTATGGTAAGGGAGGGTATTATGATATGGTAAGTGATTTTTAATAAGGTGGGTGAGCTTTGGTATGGTATGGTATGGTATGGTATGGTATTTAGATGAAATAAGATAAAATAAGATGGATTGAATTAAATTGTTAGGTAACTTATGTTAAGATATTAATCGGTAGGGAAGTAGAGATTTGATATTCATATAGGTGAGTAGTATAGTTGATTGCGCCATTTATTATATATGTATCAAGTTGATGGGAAGAGACACACATAAGTGTTTAGAGTTGAGTTGAGTTAAAGCTTGACTGTAGGTATGATACACAACTGTTGTCTATCACAAGAGGGATATCGCACAAGAGAGCATTGAAGAGGTTAAAATTGGCAGTAAAATATTTTCATTAAATTTATCTATCAAATTACGTCCTTCCCACTTTCGTCGACCAGCGACACAACCAAACCAAATATCTATCTTGTTCTATTAAAGTCAGCTTCATGATCAATCACCTAATAAACTTCAAATATGAAATAACATGAAAACTATATCAGTTCTCCAAGGTGAAATATGTGTTTCGTCAATGATAGACTCGGAAAGAACACAGCGAATATTTGGATTCATCAGAGTAAAGGTATGACATTGTGAAATAGAGTTATAAACTTACATTATTCGAAAAATTCGATATCAATACATTGTTTGTTTTACCTGATATTGACAGAAGACTTAGTTAGCAATTGTCATCTTCGATCAAATCATTTAATTAATATCATTAAATGCAAGGAACCATAAGCAAATGTCAGGCTGGGAACAAAGTTAGCGCAAAGTCCCTAAACGGAAAAACATATAAAACATACCTCATTAAATCAGATTTTTATAGTGCGTTCAGTAGTGGACATAGTCCACTTCAAACAGTGTGAATAAGTTTCATCATTTCATGCAATGGTCCTGATACGACAAGTAGATGAGATGTAATGTTTACCTAAGAGATAGGTATGTTAGCAACGATGATCTGAACCAGGTGGTATATCAACAACGATCCAGTCATTGTGCAAAAGATCAGCTGACGAGTTCTCAACAAGCACTTCCAAACTATCTACTCCTCACAAGGTTTGTACGCCTTGCTTTAATGAGAAGTAGGAGTAGGAGTGCGCAGTCTGTCCGCCCGTTCGTTCAAAGTTCGTCATAAAATGCGAGGCAATTGACAGTTATATATTGGGAAGTTTGTATGTACCTATATAACAATGCATGGTTAGCTTTGAATAATAGAAACTGTTTCAATAGATATAACAATGATGAGTTGGGTCAGACAAGGCTGAAACTTAAATGCTAAAGATTCGACATTATAATTCGGAATGAGGAATGCCTTTCCATGTGGTTGATCATCACCCCCAACAAGTGTAGAAGACAGGATTGAAAAAAGTAGAACGAACCTTTTAGTTGTTTGTTTTGAGCAGCATACGGTTTGATAGCAATTGAAGATATTCTAGAAATATAATTAGCCAAAAGATCGACTGAAAGTTGGTTCGATCGAAAAGGCATTTTCATGATAGCTCAGATTAAAAATACAAATCTCCATTGTGGTGTAAGAGTTGGATTGTTCAATTATGTGTTTGCTCTCATCATTGAATAAATTGGGGAGCGAGGAAGGATAGAAATTGAAGTGACTTACCATATGAAATATAAAATAATCATGATGAATAGAAAGTATAAAGAAAAAGAAGCATATAAAATGCGGTTGATGTTATTGTTGTTGTTGTTATTGAATCAAAAATGAAGTTGGAAAAAGTTTTGAAGTCGAAAAATTATTTTATGTTCGCTTAGAATTAGCGCGACAAAACTGGTAAGTTCCGACTGCTCTGAGGTAATGGAATGTAAAGCCACACATATTATCAGCACGTGAAGTGGCTAGCTTAGTGGCGAAGTACATACCGATAAGAACTGCAACAGTCCCCAAGTCTCAACTACATCATCTTGTAAATAACTTCATTTTTTATAATAATTGTAAACAAATTCATCAACTAGCTTTCATCATGGCATCGTCCGGAGGTATCTGGGCGCCTATAGCCGTGAGAATGCTAAAGTAAGTCATTCTCAATTCATACCTTGGATATCCCCTTCGAGTCATCATTTATACTAACTTCATCACAGGAATGTAGTTCAGAGAACTACAAAACTTATCAAACTACGAATTGCAGAAACTACTGCCAAATCACTTACGAAACTCGAACCAATTCTTGTTCGAAGCTCTCCTCGTCACCCAATCCATCCCGCTGCTCTCCTCCGCCAAAACAAGGGACGATGGTATACAACCCAGAGCGCAGTTAACGCAGCCGTACAACGGTTCATGAGCACCGGTGGAAACGGAGTAAAATACAACCGTTCATCATTCCCCAAATCCAACACCGCAACCGCCGTCGCGCGCCTCACAACCCGAGCACCATTTGCATCAACTCTCCGACCCAACCTAACCGGCGGAGCTCTGCCTAGAACAGCAGGCGGCTATGGGTTAGGAGGTGGAAGAGCCGGAGCAAGATATTTCTCCCACTCACCAGCCGCTCCCGCACAAGTCGTGAACAACGTTTCACAAGCCGTGCGAGCATTTTGGCTATCTGGACAGAAAGCTCAATTTGATGGAATGACTCCTATGGGCGAGAAGAGATACCGAAGTGTATCACAACTTCAGGAAAAAACCACACGCAAGATCAACTCGATTGTAAAGACCGCCCCAGGTTCTTACATTGATTTCCCCATCAACCCAACTGTTACCGCTCTCTCTCCACTCGCCGCTGCCCTTCCCTTCGGTGGTCACTCAATGGAACAAACTGCTCCTAATCTCAATACCTCTGGCTTCCTTGATATCCTTTCCGTGGATTTTTCTCGAGCTTTAAAAGACCTAGCCACAACACTGAACGATCTCAAAAAGCTTTCATCTCTCGGCGACCTTCCAATTACACTCGAACGTTCACATATCCTACGAGTCCGATTCCCAGGTTGCGATGCACAGACTGTAGAAGCTCTCTGCGACGAAGTAGGCGTGCAACGAGGAATCGTGATGCAGGATCCCGAGTTTGAAAATAGCAAGGCTTGTCAGATGGCACTTCTATTTCCCTATGCACCCGAATCCTCCATTGCGTCCTCTTCGCCTGCCGTTTCACTCTGTTCACAGAATGGACACACCTATGAACATATTGATGAAATAGACACTGAGCTAGACAATAATCCCTGGATGGAAGGCTACGAAAGCATGAGTAATGGAGATGCAAGTGAGAGTGGCTCAGCATATTTTACCAAAGTCAGCGAACATGAATATCATACTTCATCGGCCGATTATGGGGGTTTGGAGGGAATATATAAGTTCCTTGAAGAATGTGATGCGAGAAGATAGGTAAAATTGTTCGAGGGCATTACTTACTTACTTACTTACTTACTTACTTGCTTGCTTGCTTGCTTGCTTGCTTGCTTACTTACGTTCATTCATAGCCAGGGGTTTCATTTGTTTTTCTTTCTTTTGTCTTTTGAGGTATTACATTTGTTTGTTGTTTCTTTAGCGTGGCTTTTTAGTGGATGGATACTTGAAGATATATATCACACTCACTTACCTTACCCTTTCCTGACATGGACGGAAGGGTTGCGGAATTTCCTTCTTATTACTCGAGATATCTTCTGTCTGACTTCCCTTTTTTTCATTCATCGAGAAATAGAAGATCGGATAAGTAAATTATTATGATATATCTACAATACAAATACCAAATATAACGAGATCATCACATCATCTACATGAAATCTATCGAATTTTTTTCGTCTCTCTGTCTCCAATTAAGCTATTAGGGAAAAATGGATAGCATCGGTATTACTCTTGCTTTATGATAAGTTATATTTTTTTTTCTCAGTCAATCTCTAACATAATGGAAAATAATTACTTTCAGGTGTAAGGAATTACTATAGTCGTGTAGTTTTACCTTCCCTCAAACCTATACATTCATATTCTTGCTTTTGTCTCTCCTCTTCTCATTCATGACCCCTCAAAGCAGGAGAAAGATAGGGTAATAATTCGGTAAATTTGAAATTGCTCTATTAAAATTTCCCTCTTCCTTATTTTCGTCCTCTGTAGTTATATAAATAATATTATCGGTTCTCCAAAAAAAAACAATAGATCGTAACGAAGATAACAATACATCCATCACCTGTTCTATTTTTCTATATTTTTTTTTGGCATTATCATATTCCTTTTCCGTTTGTGCTGGGTATATATAGTAAGTATATCATTACTTATAATTACTGCGGATTTCATCCATCCTACCTGGTAGGGAGGGATCCGACAGTATTGGCTCTCTCTTCCCCCTCCCTCTATCCATAATAATGGTCGAGATCGGAGAAAGCAATATGTCCCCAATGGTCTAGCAGACAGTCTAAAGTACTTGGTATTTTTATATCCATTTTATATTTGCTATATTTTGCATCCATGAGGATGGAAGTTGTGCGTTTATACTTGACGAAGATGATAAATACATTACTCAATCCACCTTCGATCAAACATCGAGTTTGGATTCGGCTCTCTATTACCTACCTAATGGATGAGATATCATCGAGTCACATGCCCATAGCAAGAAGGAAGAATTGTTTGATTTTGATTTTGAAATATTAGGCATTATTTTTATTATGCCTGTTTTGTACATACAAGCTATCTACGGAGTACATATCGAACAATGTATATAATTCTCTCCCCCCCCCCCTGAACAATATCCATCTCTACGAAGAAACAGGACATCTTCTTCCATTAGTATTCCAACTATACGGAATAGGATCCGTAGTCTGGATTTCCCAATCCTCCGCCCCCACAGCCGTAAGCGCATAGAACAACCCCGTGGGATCATACTTCCGCTTAAGCGCATACAGTCGCGCATAATTCGCACCATAAAACGCCGTCTGCAAATCCGGCTCGATCAAGTCAGCTTCGCTCATATACGCTCCAGAGTGCGGCGCGATCTTCCTCAGGACATCCATCCACGCAGTCACGGCCTTGGAATTCGCAACAACCTCGTCCCAAGTGGCGGCAGCCGCGAACTCGATGCCGACGATTACGTGGGCGATGGCTTCGCGCCAGGCGGGGAGGACGGCGTTGTCGGTGGGTGGGGCGACGGCGATTCCGGTGCCGGAGATGTGGAAACCGACGATGAAGAAGCCTTTTTCAATGGCGTCTTTGTGGGCGAGGTAGGTTTGGTTGCGGAGGGAGTTGTCGGCGAAGACGGAGCGGGGCATGAGGCGGGAGGCGGTTTTTACTCCGTCTCCTCCAGCGTACTCGATTGGGAAGGCGGCAACCCAGACGTCGTGGCTGGAGGGTTTATTAGTGGGGGTCCACGTGGAATTCGGGGGGTGGGTAGGGGGACTTACAAGTTATCGGCGTGGTTATACCAAGGGGTGTAAGAAACGTTGAGTCTGTCAAGAACGTTAAACCATGGGGCGAGGAGGGCTTGAGTCTGAGCAATAGTCATGTTTGGTGCAACGAAAGATTGCATTCGGAAATAGTAAGTAGTGTTTCCGTTGAAAACGGTACCAATCCCGTGGCCGCTAGCACCAATATCATAGTATCCGTAAGTACCAGCATCGACGAAACGTTCCATGTTATCAACGTAAGCCTGGACTGCTTGCCAGAAAGCATCAAGACCAGGGGTATCGGCGACGGTGAAGTTGAATGTTACGGTGGTGGTGTGAAGTTGAGGGTAGGCTTTGACGGTGATGGATGTAACAACACCAATGGTGCTACCACCACCTCCACGGAGCATCCAGAAGACATCGGCATTTTGGGTGGATGTAGCAGTAATGAAACTACCATCGGCCAAAACAACTTGCATGGACAAAACCTGATCGGCAGCCATACCGTACAAGCTACTCAAAGGTGAGTGTCCTCCACCAGCGGTATAACCACCAGCCATTCCGACGGTGTAACCTTCTCCACCAACAACAGTAAGTCCCAAACTCTTAGCATACTCGTACGCTTGGAATACTCGGATACCAGCGCCGACCTTGATAGCGGGACCAACATATCCATTTGCTGCCTTGAAAGTAGGGTAGTATGCCTTATCTTGGAGCGCGTGAGTCCATACGGTAAGGGCACCCTTGCCAGATGCCTTTCCGTTAAAATCGTGTCCAGTGTTCTTAACTACAAGAGAAAGGTCTAAGTTTCGGGCAAAGTTAACGGCCAATTGGACCTGAGCTACAGTCGAGACATTGACAACGTAGGAGGGGTAACCACCCTGTTTACAGGTATCGGTGTAGTTGATTCCGGGTGGCAAACAAGTGCGGCCTTCGTAGAGTGGCAATTGAATGGAGGTTGGATCATCCTCGCTATTTCCGTTTGAGTAACTATTCAAAACTACTAAGGACTGGTAAGTTGATAGATAACTTACTGTAAATACGATGAAAACCAATTTGCGGTAATGGTTGCGCATTTATCAAGGTTGTACTCTGGCCAATCTGGATAGCAAGCAGCAGCCAATGGTGCAGGTTTGATCAAAGCACCACCGAGAAGGCGATCAAAGATGTCCCAAACTAAAGGGATAGGCCATAACCGATCTCCAGGGAGTTGTTTGCAGATATGAGTAGTTCTCTTGGTGAGGGTACTATTGGTAGCATTTGCAAAGATGAAGAGATCCGATATCGAGGCATTACTAATTTGAGCAGCAACGTCGTCGAGAACAGACTCAGTCAGTTGAACGGTCTCACTGGTGAAGAGAGTGGGTGTAACCGCAGTTGTAATAGTTGTAGCTGCAGCAGCTAGTGGGGTGCTGCTTTGTGCCGAAACAACAGATCCCAATGTAGCAACGGCTGCAATCAGGGATGGAGAGGACCTCATGACTAAAATTAAAGACCTTTAATTAGTGGACAGGTATCAAGGGGTTTGTTTCGAGGTCTGAGAGCCCAAACACGAGATAACGTACTGACTGGGAAAGAAGACTTTTTCCTTCTCATTAAACGAGAAATGAGTGATTGAGCTCGGCGATAAATCTCAGAAAGCCCACGAGTTGTGAAAGATATCAAGACCGAAGCCGATCTCTGATCAGCTATTTAACCAGAAGATTCGCATCCGTTACTATCGTGGATATCTGAATCTCGGGGTGAATGTCTCAGAAATGGTAAAATCCCAAGTCCACTTACTGAAATCAGACAGAGATTCATATCAATAATAACTTTCGATAATCATTACCCCGCCTCAGGCCTCTCAAATAACAACTAGAAATGCATCTTACGACTTTCAAAGGGGGTTCAGAATTCATAACCTACCGGACCCGACCCGGTCGATTTTGCAAGGTTCATCAGTATTGCATTAAGCACTCTTCCCGCAAGACCAGGCATGAACTCTGCTCCTCGACTTTTCGAAAATTGATTTTGATGGACCCCCATGTCGTTAGGATCCATATTTTGATATAGTAGAACATGATATAAACAGGGATTGTATGTCGGTGAAGACTCTAGAAACAGATAATAGAAGCCTTGCTCGAGCCTTGACCGATAGTTTATTGAAAGAAAATCTAATAAGCATCGAACGATTAGTATGAAAAGTAGATATAGGACAGGGCTGACAGCGATCAAATGGATTATTCATCTATCAAGCTATCAATTTTCAAATCACTTTTTTTCTCAACTATATGTGCCATGGATCCAAAGATTGACGACGATACGAAGTTCCAGATCGATTTTCGACAGTGGATTATTGAACCATATGCCCGGTAACAAGCAAATAAACATGGGATGAGACATGAGACAGGGCCACCTCGTGGGGTTCGTGTAGAAATAACACATGCCTTTGTTCTATGGGACCTTCTTCTGGTCCTACTCACTGTTTATTGATCCAGGCGGCTCCTCTTTCTTTTTAGATATAATTTAGTTTTCCCCCATAATCTTGGCATGATCTTGCCAGATGGCTGGAAATTATAATAGAATCGGATTTTTTGTCTGAAAGTGGTGTCGTTGATTGTTGAAACGAACTCTGAAAAATGCTCGAGCGAGTGAGTACATACAATATTTACTATTAACTAAATATTTTCTATATAGACTTTGATTTCTATTGCAAATATTCCATTTTTGCGAGTATATATATCTTAATAATGAATAAGTATTGTATTACTAGTATATTGTATTATAAAATCTTTTTTTAGCAATATTTGTTATTATATATTTTTACAATGCATTTTTACAATACAATATTTTAGTATTATAATAACAGTTATTTCCAACTATACAGATTACTCAATCGTGAACTTTATCTACAATCTATATAAAGATAAAATTATATAGAATTCTCAAGTCACTTTTGAGAAGTTTTAATAGAATAGATCAATGGATACCATACTGGATATATACTAGATATATACTAGATATATACTAGATATATACTAGATATTATATTGTCATACTAGATACCATACTGAATACCATACTTACTATTGATATCGATTCTATTCTATATAATGGACTAGGAATATCAACTCCATACGGGTAAGGACCACGGCAACCAATTCCTATCCAAGGCTATCTTGAGAAATACGAGCGCATCATTGCCGTCTCATCGGTATCCAATATACATCTTTATAATCAATCATATGGTAATCCATTAGCTTAGGTAGGTAGATAAAGCCGACAACGATAATAAACCCGTGTACTCGCCCACCCGGAAGAATGTCGAAGATACCGGTTGATATAACGTTACTATTCCGAGTCCATACCTTTCTTCGTATATTAGAATATCAATAAGGGAATCCCAGAAACTTGAAAGACTAGATCATATGTAATGTTTCCCGTCATGCTCTTATTAATTAGTACCTACCTCTCCGGAATTTATTTTTCTCTTTAATATGTTAAAATCTCCGAACTAGATTATTATAACTTGAACAAACCCCTATCGGTCCTTCTATCATGATACTGTACATGCCAGTGGTTTCTTCATTATATACTTACTTTTAGAGTAGTATATAATTATTTATATAAAATTATATAGAAATTATTCAATTATTAAATTAATCAATTTTCAAGTTGAAGATATATCTGATTAATACAGATAAAATTATATTTTTAACTTTTTAAATTTTTAAATTTTCAAGCTCATTATTTCTAAAAATGCTTCAAAATCAATATAGTATCATATGGCTAATGAAAAATGGAGCAATTTGGGTATTTGTAAATCATATTTTATTACTTTTCAAGTTGTAATATATAATAAAATTTGAAAATTGCTAAGGCCCTCTTTCTATTTCTATGAGTTCTCTCCTCATGTTGGGTTCATGCTGGATTCATGCTGGGTTCATGGCTTTACAAAGAGTAGTTCAGCGGGGTATCGTGTAGATATTTGTTGAATACGTTGATGAATACGGTAATAATTCCACTACATCATCCAATCAAGAGATGAAGAAAATCAGCTAAGTCTCCTTCTGCTGGCCGCTGCAATAAGACAAAAAAAGCGAGATATCCTGATCAGGATGTCTATCTGCGCTTTGAAGTATAGTAATTAGTCGTGAAACTCATTTTACCTATCCTCAATACTTTACCACTTATTATTGTTCAAGGTTAACAAAAAAAAAAATCAAAAAACAAAAAAAAAATCATAACTTTCATGGATTCTCCCCGCTGTTCTGTTCTCTCGTTGGAGGAAAAAGCGAAGGGAATAGGGGTGGGCCAAAAAAAATCCTCAAACAAGATAAACCCCCCTGATTTCCCAATCCTCGTCGCTATGCCGTTGTCAAAATGATCGACGCAAGACCCTCTCATCATCGTAAATGGGGAAAACCTGTTAATTATGATTTCGATTTCCTTCCCATCATAAGATAGATATGATACCACGAACAGCCATGCCATGCCATGCTATGTCTTCGACCGAACTCTAATTGCCTACACGCTTGTCTGGTCCCAGCTTTTGTCTATTATTCTGACTGCGATCCGTAAGTGAAGTGTGGGCTTCTCTCTCAAATCCAGTTCGTCGAGTTCGTCGAGTTCGTCGGCCGAGCTTTGTCTTGCTTTGCTTGCGAGTTGAAGCGTCCGTTGCCTATGATCAGATAATCCCATCCACCATTCGATTTTCCCATTTTTTTTTTATGAAATGGCGGAGAGCGGCACCCCGGATACCTCAGCGCTTCCCCATGACAATCTTCAAGGTGTTATGATAGCTCTTGTCTTTGCCTTTCCATGTTTGGCGACGGTTGCTCTCGCATTGCGATTGCTCAGTCGTTCGTTGACTAGATCTTTTGGCTTAGGTATGTTGGAAGGGAAATGGCGGTTTTCTTCAAGCTCATCGATGAAATAATTACATGTACTGATCGGGTTTCTTTGAATAGATGACTGGGTTATATGTTTTGCAGCTGTAAGTCTTGGCAATGATGGAGAGAGTGGAAAGCTTTGACTGACATATAATTACATAGGTCTTTTACTGGGCGGAAACATTTACCTCATACAGATGTGAGATATCTCTCAACCTGAAGTTTTCGCAATATACTAACCATATAATAGTTATTAAGTTGGTATATTTGGGATATCATACTTACGATGTTCCGAAAGATGTCGATGGAATCCTTGGTCTGAAATATCTCTATGCGGTAAATCTATTCTCCCCAAAGCTATCCAAGATGATGATACTAAGTTGCAAAAGACCGAATTGGTCTACAATCCAATTTTGGCCGCCATAAAAGTATCCATTCTACTATTTCTTCGACGTCTAACGGGTCAGAAATCCAACGTGAAAAGATCGATATTGGCACTTCTGATCCTCAACATTGTTATGGGCATAATAGCCTTCATGATTGTAATGCTTCACTGCATTCCCATCCAAGCAAATTGGCGTGCGGAAGATTACCCACATGCCAAGTGCATGAATTTTACGAATTTCGTCACGAGCACGGCTGCTATATCCGTCTTGACTGATATTCTTGTGTTGGTCTTGCCAACTTGGATCGTTTATGAATTGCAAATCAATCGAAGACAAAAATTGATGCTTGTTGGTATATTATCAGTTGGTGCTATGTAAGTTTATTCTATTTTGCGTCTAATCCATCTTGTCCATCCACCTACTTTGTTGGAATCTAGAATCTATCTATCTAGATTCATTATCTACTTTCACTTGATGGAAACTAACATGGATGCACCTCGTCAGCACCGTGGTTACCGGCCTCGCACGAATGATCATCCTCGATCACTTCAACCGCCACATGCCCGCCGACCCGAGATACAGTCTCGTCTTCACAACATCCACCGTGGAACTCGGACTCGCCTTCGTCGCGGCCTCCGCGCCCTCCTTCAAACCCCTCATCATCCGCATCCAGCCCAAGCTCTTCGGCGACAGCAGTCGCTCGCGCTCGCGCTCCCGCAGCAAGCCGCACTACGGCGTCGGAACCACGGGGCAGGCCCGCAGCAAGCACGGATACGAGCTCGATGGTATGTCGAGACGCACCAATAATCAGCATCATACGGAGATTGAGGCGGGCATGGGCGATGAGGATGAGCGGCTTAGTAGTGAGGATGGGACGATGGATATTCAGAAGGGGGGCATGGGCATTGCGGTTACGACGGAGACGGAGGTTAAGTGGCATAGTAATCCGACGAGTAATTCGGGTGAGAGGAAGACTAGTAGTACGGAGAGTTTGGTTTAGGTTGCATTACTTACATATTTTTTGTATGCATGTATGTATGTATGTTTGTATGTATGACAACTATGTTCTTCACTTTTGAACGATCTTGTACCTTTAGAAAAATAAACGATGGATAGATGGATAGATGTCCCTGTAATATATATTTACACAACTTGTAGATCGAGGCTCGACATGACATAGTTTATATTCAACTCCGTATCAACACCACATCATCTATACCAATGTAGCCACGCTTGACTTTGTTAAAATCCATCCATCCATCCAACATAACATCTATCAATAAACACAAGTAAGTGAAGCATTTCCAATCCCTAAAAAGCACCAAACATCAAGAAATTGAATTGATAAGTGATGGTTTATATCATAGCTTAAAATATATACTAGTAATATATATATAATTTGTAGATTGAGGCTTGATATAATATAATTTATATTAAATTTAATATTAATATTATATTATTTATACTAATATAATTATATGTAACTTTATCAAAATCTATTTCAAGTTACTAGTATTTAACTACTAGATATAATATCTATAGATAAATACAAGCCTGAGTGAATAAAGCATATCTAATCCCTAATAACTTGAAAGCACCAGATATCAAGAAATTGAAGTGGTAAAATGGTTGTGTATATATATACCTACCTGCAGTATAAGTATAAGTATAAGTATAAGTATTAAAGTCCCCCTATAGCCTCATCCTCATCCTTATCCGTCCATCGAACTCCTCACCTATCCCATCCCATCCCATCCTATCCTATCCGAATACCCCGCCTTCGGATCATATCACCGGTACCGGTATTTTTACCCGTAGAGCAGAGCAGAGCAGAGTTCAAGTTGCCTATACTATCTACTAGTATAAGACAGACAGATAGATAGATAGATAGAGACCGGGATCGAATTATTCATTCATGGTAAGACTTACGCCGGGCGGAGTAATTGGAAGAAAGGAATAGGTTACCAGAAGAAGTATAAATTTACTTACTCACTTGTTTGGAGTTCTTTTCCGAGTTTCTTCCTTCCTTCCTTCAGAGGGGATTGGCCGATCGGCCTATCTGATACGTCTCGTGAGTCAAGCAGTTCTAGGGGCATTACTAACTAACTAACTAACTAAACTAATTATCTGGGCATTTAAGTATGACGACTGGTACCGGTATATGATCAGATGCGGTAGATTACCGTCAAAGGCCGATGGATGGGGGTTTGTTTTGTGGTTTGGAGGGTGTGATGGCCTATGCCGAATAGTTGGTTTGCTTGTGTTGTCATTTCGTATGGTATCGTCGAGAATGGAGTAGAATAGAATAGCGATAATAACTTGCAAAATGGCTATGTATTTTAACCCCTTTGTTTGTCTACATCATTGATTGATTAATGGATGGATTTGTATTTCAGTAACATCAAAATGAAATCACAAATATACATACTATGATCCCAATTTTTCACATCCGCCTACGGATTTAGTCTTCCTTGGTAAAAAGGCTTATCAGACACTTATCATCATCGCGGGGCATTAAACTACCCCACCATCCGATACCTGTATGTCAGTAGTCAGTAGTCAGTAGTCAGGACCAATTGACCATATAAATACCAACCGATCACTCATTTCCGGTACCGGTTCTCGTATCTACATACATACATACATACATACGTATCAATTGTCTCTTCTTTTGAGTTATATCTTCAGATTTAGATTTGTCTTTGTTTATAAGAGATCATATACACAAGATTCATACATACATAAATACATACATACACATACATAAAATATGACCAAACCACAGATTCTTCTCTTGGGTGAAATTGATCAGTATGTACTAATCCCCCCCATCTATACCTTCCCACCAATCTACCAATCTACCAATCTCTCACTCTCCCCATTTCCCCTAAGCCATCTATCTACTCATCAATCAATCAACCAACTAACCACCCTCTCTCTCTCTCTCCTCTTCCAGCGCCAAAAAAGAATGGGACTCCCTCTCCTCAATCGGCGAACTCATCACCCCCACCGCACGCTCCCGCCAAGAATTCATCGAGGAATGCAAGTCAGGAAAATACGATAAGGTGGTTGTGGCGTATAGAACGTTTCAGAGTGTGGCTATTACGGGATTGTTTGATGAGGAGTTGATTGAGGTTTTGCCGAAGAGTTTGAAGTTTATTGCTCATAATGGTATGTGGTTTGTTTTATATGATGTTGGGGGTTAAGGGGTGGAAGTTGGGATGGTGAAGTTGTTTTTGTGTCTATGGGAAAGGAGAGAAGGACATTGAAAGAAATGAGGTTGGTGAAGAGGGAATGCTAATGTTATATTTATTCATTTAGGTGCTGGTTATGACCAAATCGATGTACATGCTTGTACAGCACATGATATTCGAGTATCGAATGTCCCAACCGCAGTTGATGATGCTACAGCCGATACCAATATGTTTCTAATTCTAGGAGCATTAAGAGGATTTAACACATGTTTGTTCTTCCCTCCTTTCCCCATCCAATTCCACTCACTCCCCACAACATCCAAGCAATTCACTAACCAAACCCTCTTCCTTCTCCAGCAATGATGGCTCTAAGAAACGGTCACTGGAAAGGCTCTCCACCACCACCATTAGGCCACGATCCCCAAGGAAAAGTCCTAGGTATCCTAGGAATGGGAGGTATCGGACGAAACCTTATGAAGAAAGCAACGGCTTTCGGAATGACATGTCAATATCATAACCGAACCAAGCTTTCGGAGGAATTGAGCGGCGGTGCTAAGTATGTTAGCTTTGATGAGTTGTTGGCTACTAGTGACGTGCTTTCTTTGAATCTTCCTCTTAATGTAAGTTTTATCTTATCTTCTGTCATGCTTTATTGCAGTACAACCAAATATCCACACATCCATACGAATATAGACCTCGCCCACCACCCAAACAAAAACTAACATCCCACCCCCAGAAAAACACCCGCCACATAATCTCCACCCCCGAGTTCCAAAAAATGAAAAAAGGCGTCGTGATAGTCAACACCGCGCGCGGCGCCGTAATGGACGAATCCGCGCTCGTCGAAGCTCTCTCCTCCGGTCAAGTTTGGTCCGCCGGCCTCGACGTCTACGAAGAGGAACCCAAGGTCCACGACGGACTGATTAAGAATCCTCATGTTATGTTGGTGCCGCATATGGGGACTTGGACGGTGGAGACGCAGACGAAGATGGAGGTTTGGTGTATTGATAATGTGAGGGGGGCGGTAGAGAAGGGGAAACTCATGAGTCCGGTGGGGGAGCAGAAGGATATGTAGATACTAGACGAGGACATTTTAGAATTGGGGTAGGATGTTGGTTGGGGGAGATGTTTTGGCTGTTATGTATGTACAGTCAGATCCGACCAAATCTACGCCAATCGATTCTAGAACTAGATATAAAAGTAAATTATTGAATTCAATCTGCTTAAGCAATCAGCGAATAATTGGGATTTTTACCTCTCCCTAAGGAATTCCATTCTGATACTTCATCCATCCCTGCTCTATGTCACCATTCTACCATACGCATTGAGAACTCATGATTAACATATAATCAAGACTATATACTGTATAGATATAGATAGATACTCAAAGAAACATTTCTTTTCGAGATTCTATCTACAAAATAAACTTTTTCCAATTCCTTCCCTCCCTTTCCTTGCTTTTCCTTTCCTTGTTTTTCCTTTCCTTGCCTTGCTTTTCCTTTCTATCCCTTCGTATACACATAACAATCGTTCATAACTACCATTTCATTGTATCTTATTTGAATTTTTACAAAACACAATCTGTACAGCACAGATATACAAATCGACTCATCAATCCATCCCCCTATCACTCAAAACAACCAACCCCCCTCCCCCCCCGGCGCCCCCCTAAACCTCATTACTAACCTCCACAAACCTCCTCCACTGCCTCCAAGCCTCCCCACTCCTAATCGCCCACCTCGCCCTCCTAACCCCCTCCTTCCACCTCCCACCCCCCGGCCCCCTCTCCGTGACCACGTTCCCATCGTCTCCATGTCCCATATCACTAACATCCGCATCGCAAATCCCCGAAACCACAAACAGCGCCGCCGTATTCATCAGCACAAACTCGACGATCGGGTCATCCTCGGGCAATTTATTCTGCAACAAATTCATGAGGATGGCTGCATTTTCATGGGGTTCCTTCCCCGGTGATACGGTATCGAGCGGGTGGGCGGAAAGTCCGAAATCCGCCGCGTCGATGGTGAAGTTTTGGATCTCGACGGTTCCCGTTCCGGAATCTTCCGTTAAGCGCCAGCAGTGCGTTTTTCCCGCGCAGCTGATCTCGTCGAGGTCTTCTTCGCCACACACAACCATTGCCTTCTTTGCGCCGCTCATTTTCAGCGCGTCGGCGAAGACGGGGCCGATATCGCGGCGGGCGACGCCGAGGAGGCGCGCCTCGATGCAGCCTTCGACGGGGTTGGCGAGGGGTCCGAGCAGGTTGAAGATGGTGCGCCAGCCGAGCTCTTTGCGGATGGGGGCGACGTATTTCATTCCTGGGTGGAAGACCGGGGCGAAGAGGAAGGCGTAGTTTGATTTTTGGTAGACGGATGTTATGGTTTGGGGGGTTACGGCTGTGAGGTTGGGGGCGGTGGGGAGGGTGGAGGTGAGGAGGTCGGCGGAGCCGGATTTGGAGGTTGAGGCTCTGTTGCCGTGTTTGCTGAGGAGGAGGAGGGAGGAGGCGAGGATGGAGGAGGTGGTGGATATGTTGAAGGTGTGGTGGGCGTCGCCTCCTGTTCCGACGATGTCGCACTGGGGTTTTGTTAGAGTGGAATAGAGTGGAATAGAGTAATAGAGTAATAGAATATGAGATAGAGGAAGATAGGACGACATTTTCTTTTCCCCCTTCTTTAGGGGCGTGACCAAATGAAGGAACTATCCTCCTGACATCCCAACATAACACCACACAACATAACAACACGAATAACTAAAAAACCCAAACTTACCAAACCCCCCTTATAGCCCCCCTCTGGTCTCCCCACCGCCTCAATAACTTTGTTCAAGGCATCCTTATCAATAGGCGAAGCCGCCTCCCTCATCGCTTCCGCACACTTAGCAAGAACATCCGCCTTACGATCCCACCCCGTAAAATGCAAACAAGTCAACAAAGCGCCCGTTTGAACGGGCGACAACGAGTCTGTGAAAATGTGGGAAATTGCATAGGCGATTTCATCGCCTGATACGTTGTTGTCGCCGGGTGAGGGCCAGAGTCGTTTTAGGAGGGGCGTGATTGAGATGGTTTGGGGAGAATTTTCGGTTGCCATATTGATTGATTTTTATTCTCTCAATTTAGTTTTTGAACTTGGTAGATTTTGAGAAACTGACCAAGTACCAGATCAAATTGGGCAAAGAACAAGAAATTATACTTCTCGATGTTACATTACATGTGAAAGAACTCCGATTTCCAAAAAGAGTCACAAAAGAGTCACAACTTTCATTATTTACCTTAATCTTGAGGCAACCATCAAAGAAAGAAATACGCTAGTCCGAATTAGAACTTTATCAATTGAGCTTGTTCATGAAATTGAATTTGTAGACAAGCATCAAATCTGTTATAACGGATTCATTTTCTAAGTAAGTAAAGCAATTGAAGTACATGAAGCCCTTTAGACTCTTGCTACTCATATACTAACCAAATATCAAAGAATGCGCCCACCAATACCCACCCCTCCCTCCAAAACAATTTTCTCCATCCTCCGCATCAAAAGAACCTCCCCCCTCTGCACCAGACACTATGCCACCGCCGCCGCAACACCATCCATAACCACCTCCTCATCCCAGCCATACCAATCCACACCACCCATCTCACGATTCCCCTCCACCCAACCCCCCTCCTACAAACCACCCACGTTCCGCAAATCCCAACTCCTCCGCCAATATGCCTCCCTCCTGCGCTCCACCCCCCTCATGCTCCTCTTCCAACACAACAACATAAAAGCCACCGAATGGATATCCATCCGTCGCGAACTCGTCTCCGCGCTCTCCAAAATCGACGCCGAGATCGCGGCTCAGAATCCCGATTCTAGTTTCCCCCCTCTCGCAAAATCCATCAAGCTACAGATCGTACAGACGGGTATCCTGGCCGCTGCTTTACGAATCGTAGAATTCTACAAACCGGAGTCCGAGATGAAGACACTGGATGCTTCGAATCCGGCTACGAATTCCTCGGCTACATTACCCGTTGGGCTCCTGGATCCCCAGGGCAGAGGCTTCACGCATACGCTCTCGAAAGCGGCGCATGACGCCGTGACACGCGGCGGAAATGGCAAGAATCGAAAGTTGGAAACTGCGCTATCGCCCCTCTTAATTGGTCCCCTCGTTCTGCTTACATTCCCCGACGTATCGCCCCAGCATATGAAAGCCGCGTTGACGATACTGGCGCCTCAGGCACCGCTGTTTCCGGCGCCGAAGAAGAGAACTAATCCGGGGTGGCATGATCCGACTGTGCAGAGTGGGCTGCAGAAGTTGTTGTTGCTTGGGGCGAGAGTGGAGGGGAAGACTTTTGATGTGGAGGGGACGAGGTGGGTCGGTGGTATTGAGGGGGGCTTGGATGGGTTGAGGGCGAATTTGGTGTATTTGTTGCAAGGGGTTGGGGGTGGGATTACGAGTACTTTGGAGGGTGCGGGGAAGAGTTTGTATTTTACGGTAGAGGGGAGGAGGTCTATGTTGGAGGATGAGGAGAAGGAGAAGAGTGGGGAGGCGAAGTCTGAATAGAATCAAGATGTTAAATGATAAGGATATATAGAAAGTAAAAATGTATTATATCTGTATCTGTATCTTTGAAAGGAATCTATTTCATTCCGAGGATTCATTTATCATACTAATCGTGAAATCTTAAAAGTCATAAACCTTACCATTCGCCAATCTTTTCATAAATCTTGCAACAAACGAATCCATATACTCTAAACAGTAATAGGAGCATCGTCCTGCTCATTCTCCCTCAACTCCAACTTAGCATTCATAGCCAAAATACACCTCACCAAATCCCAATCCCCATCCACCCCAACCCAATCACAAACCACAATCCCCGTACTCCCATCCCCCACACTCTTCTCATCCCCCTCTCCCCCTCCCCCTACAGCCCCCTCCTCATTATGTTTCCTACAAAGAAAATCCACAACCTGCGGATTAACCCTCTCGGCAATCCTATCGGGCCAACAATTCGCCCTCCAAAAATTCGACGCGCTCAAAAAATTCACAAAAAGCGGCTGCTTCGCACTCTCTGCCCTAGCAGCCACCTCGTCATCTCTCGGAAGGACCGCCACGACTTTCCCAGCGCGAACAAGCTGGTCCGTCGAATATCCTATCTTCTTGTCTATGTTGACTGATTCGGCTACTTCGTAGAAATCCTGCACTCGGATTTCTCCACTCGAACACATTCCGTCTGCGCAGTTATCGGGCCAGCTTTCTGCGTCGATGCAGAATCCTGTGGAGTCGTTGAGAGATTTCAATGAATCGTCCAGTGCAAAGCGACGGATTAGGACGACTTTCCCGCGTGCCTCTCCTAATGTGGGGATGCGATTTTCTGTAAACCAGCGCACTGGATCTGTCGCATAATGCGTGTGGAGGATTTTACTCAGTTGTGCATCGGTGGATTTTCCAACCCCTTCCCGCTTCACGGACATGATGATCGTTTCGGTGGGATTTTCATCGAGAAATTTGTTTACATGGGTGATGAGATCGCGACGGAAATATTTGTGGCCGGTTAGGGAGACGGGGAAGGCGCTGTGCACGAGGATGAGACCATCTTCGGAGGGGTTCGATCCATCTTGAGGCTGGACTCTGATATCGAGGAAGCGAATGCCGTTGTTGAGTTGGTCTTTTATGTTGACGGCTTGGCAGCGGACGGAGGGCAGCGCGGTGTGGTAGGTGGGGGAGTTGTGGGTTCCGGGGATGCTGAGCGCGGCGAGGGGGGTTTCGTTCTTAAGATTCGACATCCATTTGTGGAGTTTGGAGGAGGAGAATATGGTTAGGAAGGAGGAGGTGGGGAGATAGATGGCTGTGAATTCGTAGGTGGGATTGTGGGAGAGGGGGGTGAGTATGGTTGATCTGTGAGAAGGGGTTGGCGTGTCGACTCGATATCGTTCGCCGTTTATCTCGAAGGTCAATCGTAAGACTTCTTTTTCCTTGGGTAAGATGTCTGTTGCTTGGGTTTCGAATGGAGGACATAGAATTGAAACATCTTGATGACTGAAACTTTCTGATTTTAATGCTAGTTGTGGTGAAGTTGGACTTGTAATATTCATAAAACCACTGATACTTCTGGTTATTTTGGTGATATTGTGTACCCCGCTTGTTTTCTCTACTATAGATTCGAATCTCTCTATAAGTTTCAATTCAAGTGGAATTGTTGAAAGATTTCGTATAGCTAATACTGCTGTCGCCATGGCCATAATTGTGAAGATATAAATCTAAATATTTTGGAGAAGGGATGTTATTGATTCACTCTATTCTATGTCTTACTTCTTTTAGTATATTATCATTTTTGGATGTGGTCAAGCTCTGGGTCGCACTTGGCTAATCAGAGATATATTAAGACCTCCTATCTATTGGGTATGTAGTATTGATTAATAAAAGAAGTAAAAGCGAAGATATCGATTTGGTATCAATTTAGTAAGAACATAAGTTGAATATTAAATAGTTTGTAGGAGATATCTTCCCATATAACTCCAAACAATAAGATGTGAAGATATACAAATAGAGAAGAGCAGCACCTAGTCGTCTTATCTCCTTATCAGCTACGCTCGCTTATCATATAGCTGTGCTATCTAATATATACTCAAATAACACCACTCTTTCATCAAACAAGTCAAACACCAAGCACGATAGATCAGCGGAAGATCGCCGGGCTCATATCAAGAATATGCCACCCGGAGGTCCCTGGATCGAAACCAGGTCGTGCTATACATTTGATTCAATTTTTTGTTTTTTATTTCCTTCATCCTCACACCTCGAATGGTAGAGGAAGATTCTTTTTATTCGGGTCGGGTTCGGGGTATTGTGTGATAGTGGTGGGGAAGTGGGGGATATCTTTTTTGACATGTGGGAAGTGTTTGCATATGTGCGATACAGCGATGGAGGTGTTATTTTATAAGTGAATAATTCTCTGCTGATAGGATCAACAGTTCCTCAATAATATCGCTGTCTTCCCTTCTATGGGTTTCTCTCTGCCATATGGTAAACATTTTTACAACTCATACTAATAAATCGACCTCTCAAAAGTAGACAGTCGCCGGTTGCTGCCGAACTGTTGTATAATACCATGTATAAGGGTTAGTATATATAGAATCTATAGAATTAAAATTTTGCGGATTGAACCACATATATTCCATATCAATCAGACTTTGAACATCATATCATTACTTTATGTCGGTGCTACATGCCTGACTATATGGAAAATTCGTAACTATTTTCATGTATGTGAAATTAGGAAAAAAAAAAAAAACAAAAAAAGAATAGCAGCTATGTTTGAACTTTGAATGCGTCTTGAATAGATGTACTCTTCATCTTGTTCACTACCGACGCAAAGTGTAGCTCGATAACTACAGCTTGTCTTTCATTTCATTTCATTTCCTTTTCCATCTCGTGCGATCTCTTCTCTCTCTCCCACCTCCCCCCCCTAAAACGTAGAACCTACAAACCACAAAATAACAGCCATAGCCACAACAGCCATAGCCACAACAGCAAAGAATCCAATCCAATCCAATCCAATCTAATCTAATCCAACTCACAACAGTAGCGAAGTCACTAAATTCAGGTCTCAGCAGCCCGCTAACAGATCATATAAGTTACTAGGATACCATATTCTGCAGCTCATCCTCTATTGTCTTCTCTTCTCCTCACTTCATCCATAGACCATCGTCTCAACAGCCGGCTTGAGAGAGGGGAGGAGAGGAGAGGAGAGGAGAGTATACTTCGTATACTATAAGTAGTGTATTGAAAGAATAAGATGTGTATTGAAGAGATAAAATGGGCGAGTAGAGTGGAGATATATATACCCATCATAATCCCCATCATAATGCCCATCCATGCTTAATGTCTTCTTCCTCCCCAATTTCCATCCGTGTTCATCTTTTTAGTTTACCCCCTCTAGTCTTTAGTTATATCATATACATATCCATTTCCAGCAACCACCCATACACGAAATATCCTTGCCATTCCCATTCCCATTCTCATTCCGAACTCAGATCTCAATTCAGAGCACAGCAATACCAAATACCAAATACCAAATGCCAAATATCGAATATCGAATACCAGCAATCTTCCAGATTCCAATAACCATTCAAGATATCCGAGTTAATTTACTGTATAAAGGATACAAGAGAGATGGAAACGCAAACGAGAAGGATAAAAATGGATAAGTTCCCAGGCCGATGGCACATAAGGATATACACGGATGAGAAGTTATGGGAACCGAGGGTTGGGGTTTGGAGGACGGGGTATCGTGTAGGGATATGGATAGGGGAGATAAGTCGGGAGGGGACGGAAGGGAAGAAGGGGGGGATATATGAAAAGATGGAGAGAGGGAGGAACGAGCCGGCGAGAGGAACAAAGAGCATGGAGAAGGATAGGCAGATAGGCAGAATGATAGGCAGGTAGGCAGATAGGCAGATAAGTAGTAAGTAGTAAGTAGTACACAACTCAATCTACATCTATCTCCAAAACAACCACGCTACTTACCTCCTCAGTACACAAGAGATGATATCCAAAGTAAATCCCAAAACCAAATGGCAATCCACAACAACGTCAACACATCCAAATCAAAATCGAGTCATGCAACCACATCCCACGCGGTCAAAGTGACTCAACACGATGACTCGAGCACTCAGCCCACACATACATACATCCGTGCTCACCCACCCAAGCAAGCGCTTACTTGCAATCTATCATCAGCTCCGTCCGTGACTCTTATTCATATCGAGCCGAGTCTTGACAGATAAGCCTCCAAACGAGGGTGAATTGTTTCAGCCGTTAGACAAGGACACAATATACCAGATCAAACACACAAGCACATGCACATACACAAACAAACAGACGCAAAAGTGTTTTCTTTCTAATGTGAGATCAATTTCCGGACTAGACTACCATACCATACCATACCATAAACCTCCATCTACTTTAACTTTCTGCCTATGATATGATACGATGAACCAATCAACCAACCACGCCATGTCAAACACAAGAATGACGAACAGACGGACGGTCCAAAGCAAACCAAACCAGAAATATATCGATAGAAGAAGTTGGAGGGGGGAGAGTATGTTTCGACACGCCGAAAAAAAGCACGCGTAAAAAAAGAATAGAGGTAGATAGATAGATAGAGAGTTAGAAGGGACGAAGATGAGATGTAGACCCCCCACGAACAAAAAACATCATAGCTAATGGAGAATAAGAGAGGTGTTGTAAAAAAAAAGGAGATTCATTTCATAGCCATGAGGAAGACGTTAAAGATCTTTGAATCATCATACGAAATACCAAACCACCCAACCCTTTCCCTTCCCGCCTCTCATTGATAAAGAAATGGAATGGTATGGTGGTGGTGGAAATCGTTCAAGACAGAAAAGATCGGTTCGTGAGAGATGCACAAATGACCAATATGGATGGAAGGTTGTGATATAGACGTTTCGATTGTTTCTTTTTGTAGGTGACTCGCGCGAAAACACAATCGTTCATGAATAGTAGAGAATCGACATTGAGTTTAGGTGCCACGAGTTTTGAGTGTTGATGCGAGCCATTCCAAACCTTCGTAGAGACCATCTCCGGATGTAGCGCAAGTAGATTGAATGTACTAGTAAATTAATTAGTGGGGGTTCAGCATACTATCAAATAGGAGAATTATATATACCCAAGGACGCAGGTTCAAAGAGTGAAGACCCAATTTTTCTGTGATTTCTGCGGCGTTCATAGCATTCTAAAGATTCTGGGTTAGTCATCGCATATGGTATCGAGAAGTTCGAAATACTGACTGGCAAATCTTGCTTGTTGGCGAAAACCAAAAGAATAGCGTCTCTAAGTTCATCCTCGTTCAACATTCTTTGCAATTCCTCACGGGCCTCAATAACACGATCGCGATCGTTGCTATCTATGACGAAAATGATACCCTGAGTGTTTTGGAAGTAATGTCTCCATAGAGGTCTAATCTTATCTTGTCCACCAACATCCCATACGGTGAATTGAATGTTTTTGTATTCGACAGTCTCAACGTTGAAACCTGTATATGATATATCAGTGACCAGTTCGCAGATCAATCAATGATAAGAAAGATAGTTGGATAAGAACATACCGATGGTTGGGATAGTTGTGACGATTTCACCAAGCTTAAGCTTGTACAGAATTGTAGTCTTTCCAGCAGCATCCAAACCGACCATCAAAATTCTCATCTCCTTCTTTCCCCAGAGTCTATCAAAGACCTTCGAGAATGTTAAACCCATAATTGCGATTTAATTATTATGATAATAGAGGTTGATGTGGATTCGATTCTTTCTTGGAAAATGATTCTAATCGGGAAGCACAGATATTAGCGACTGCGCAATAGATGCAACTTAATTTGTATGGCTAATCAACACAAAAAGGACAGTTTCTTTTGCTCAAATGGGAGGTGGACCCATAAGTCGGTGTAATAAGATGATCCTTGATTTGAATAGACTGTAGGCTACCATTATCCCATGAAGAAGTTCATGAAGGAACAAAGAGAATAATGGGTGGTCGAGGGACTTTTTCGTAGTTAATTTCTTTCTAGAACACCTATTGATTCTTGAAAGGGTTGTTGTACGGTAATATGCTGTACAGTACATTTTGTACCAAGCTGAACTTGCGCCCATTGAATTTCGAATACCTCTCTCTCTCTCTCTCTCTCTCTCTCTCTCTCTCTTTCTCTCTCTCTCCTTGCCCCTCGATGGATTATGATGAGATGATGAGAGGAGATGTGTAATAGATAAAAGGATATGTATGGTATATGGAATGATGATAAAGAGAACGACGAGGATATAATAACTTACATTAAATTCCCTGTATTGCTATTTTCCCTCTTGTTATGATCAATAATAGAGTATGATCAAGTGGAGATGGAAGATGGAAGATGGGAAGATGGAAGATGGGAAGATGGGAAGATGGAAGATGGAGATGGAGATAATGTTGAAGAAGTTATTAGCGAGGATAATTTTGGACTTGAGGGAGACAAAAGATGGATAGTGTAATAATATGGTGTAGTGTGGTGTAGTGTGGTGTGGTTGAGTTTACCTTTGGAAAGAAATTCTTTGGGCAACCTTTTGGGTAAGAAGAAGAAGAAGAAGAAGAAGAAGAATAATAATAATAATAATAATAATAATAATAAATAATAACAATAATAGGAAGGACAGAATAGCCAACGATTTGATGATAATCTGTTCTATTCTTTTTTAAGGGGGAGAGAGGGTTATTTTAAAGCTAAAATTGTTAATTTATCTATCTAACCTATCAAAATTGATTATTTAAAGATTTAAGGGAAATCTGTCAATAATTACCTCCATCTTTTTTAGTGAATATATAGAATTACTATAATAATTTATTGTTAATTTATTGTTGATTTATTGTTGATTACATAGGATATACTGGACGTGATCTCATAACTGGTACCTTAATAACTAGAACTAGGAATTATTAATGAAGAGTTCTAATAAATATCTCAAGGATTTATTTGTCAATACTTTACAATTTTGAAATGGTAAGATATTCCATATTCAATATTTGTTGCCATTGTTCAACAGGAATAAATATTAATGGTAGTTCTAGATTATTGCTTTATCTTTATAAAGAGGATTTAATTAAGAAGCTTCAAAACGTTACCTTTTGATATTATCCATTCACGAAACCAAGAAACCAAGAAACCACGAAACTCAACCACCTCCTCCGCCTCTACCTCTACCTATATCTTCCTTCCCTCACCTAGAATCAATATGCGATTTTCAACTACTTCCGTTTTACTTGCAGTAAGTAGTCTCTTAGGAGCTACTGTGGCACATAATATTCAACTTGCTGCTCATGGCAGAGAGTGTTTCCACGAACAACTTCACAAAGATGATAAAATGACGGTTACATTCCAAGTTGGCGACAGAGAATTTGGCAGTGCTGGCAATTTGGATATCGACTTTTGGGTATGTTTAGAATCAATCAATTTAGTATCCTTGGTTTCTGCAGGATCAAATTGACTGACTGAACCTCAACGCAGATTCAAAACCCAGCAAATGGATATGAAGCTCATGAGAGAGCTGTATCAAACGGCGATCATTCATTCACAGCCAATCATGATGGAAAATACCTCTACTGTT
The DNA here is from genome assembly GCA_028455995.1 of Scleromitrula shiraiana. NCBI lineage: Eukaryota > Fungi > Ascomycota > Leotiomycetes > Helotiales > Sclerotiniaceae > Scleromitrula > Scleromitrula shiraiana. The sequence continues at coordinate 113,659 of JABELC010000008.1, forward strand.
TTAGCAATGAGCATTGGTCAGCTTCTAGCAAAGATGTCTCTTTCAATGTACACGGTATCGTCTATGTTCCTGAAGCAGAAGCACCATCGGATCCTTTAGAAGCAGAAGGTAAAACAACAATCATCTAGTACACGATCTATATACTTACATTCTATAATAGTCCGAGCATTATCTGAACTCCTCGCACAAGTCAAGGACGAACAATCTTACATCGTTGTGCGCGAACGAACCCATCGAAACACAGCAGAGAGCACAAACGGTAGAATCAAGTGGTGGAGCATATTCCAAATGGGAGTCTTAGTCGGACAAGGAATCTTCCAGGTTTGGTGGTTGAAGCGCTTCTTCGAGGTAGGGAAGAATGGTAGTGAACGGTATGGTGTTTTGATCAGGTAGCTGATTGACAATCATAGGTCAAACGAGTGGTATAAGTGAACAAATCCGTCATTTCTCGTTCGACAAGTTGGCGCATTTATTCCGATGGAGCATGGCAATTGAGGGTTTGAAAAGCGATGTATCAACATTATGCGATTTCGAGTTTCCGGCTACGGCTTGTTATATCTCACCTGCGTCGATAGGTTTTATGAAGCATTAGAGATCAAACCACCATTGTCCTTGATACTTGTGTGTATTCTACGACTTTTCATCACAGGTTTCATATGGGAATTGGGAGAGAACCCGAATTCTACTTACACGTCAAAAACTCTGAACTCAACAGATCAGTCGATAATATATTTTACATTTCTTTCTTTCAAGAAGCATCTTATTGGCACCGGTAGATTTCTATCCCGTATCCGAATATCAGGCTACTTGGTCCATGTATATTGCGAATCGCATCTTTCAGAACCGTCGTATTCGGATTTCTTGGTTTTCCTTGTGACCTGTGCATGATGTGGTGCAACCTAACCTTGGAGGGAATATTATATTCTCAACATACTCGTACTCGTACAGATTCCGAACACTGAACCGAATGGAAGGGATAACTAATCGCCAATAATAATGAACTAGGAAAGTATGTGTACAATAACGTACGAAGTTTGATATTAATGCGATACCAATATGAGCGCGCCTACTTAGGTAACAAACCTACTGAAGATTTTTGAAGATTTCGTTCCTACACTACAATACAGTATTCTTTCCCAATTCCAAAATTTCTTTGCGTATACACATCTAAAAGATCACAAAATGCCAAGGCCTAGCCAAAGCCATGAATCGGGCATTTAGCCACGTTGATCCATCGACCGTACCGTGAATGATTCAACACCGTAACCGAGCTAGGTGAATCGCCTATATCAGTTCAAATCGAGGGGGGGTTATCAAAATATGCAACAACCATTGGCTGGAGATCTACGACTTTTCTCGGATCGCGAGTAAGCCGAGTATATCCCTTGCAATTGCAAGTTGCAATAATGAATGCAATGAATAATGCAATCTTCCTTTCTGGCAAGGCTGGGAAGAAACATAGATGTGTACATGTTTAGGGAAAGAAGATGGATGGATGGGATGGGTGGTTTTTTCAAGTGGCTTGTTGTTTTGTCCAATAGAGAATGTTTGTAGATAAATATTTCTTGATTAATTAGACTGGATCTCTCCCAGAGATTGTTCATGTTCAGTTGTGATTTTTGTTTTCTTCTTTACATTCATTTACTGTATACAATTTGTTCCTCACGATATTCAATATATGGATATTGGCATCTTCTCCGCATTTTATATATCGTTACCTATGACCAATGTATTAAGATCAAGCTTAACGGTTCACGGCCATCTGTCTTATATTCCGGGGTAGATCGAATTCTAAAGTTCTTAGAAGGGTCCACGTTCCCCAATCACCATGTCGGAACGAGAATCCAAGGTCCAGGAAACGGAACATGCCGAATCCGAAACCACCCCTACTCCGCCTACATCTTCAACGATCGAAACGAAGAATTCCGGTACCCGTTTTCTGGGAACGAATAAGGAGGGGGGGAAATCGATAGAGGGAAATCGCGACGAATCTAGGTTTTCTTCTTCGCCTATATCGGATAAGGGAGATGGGGATTGGGAGAAGACAGAGAATAAGAGGGAGGAATTGGAATTAAGTAGTTCTTCTGCTGGCGATTTGAGGAATAAAGAACAAATTGGGGATGAGAAATCGATACCGAGACAAAGGGATAGTGGGGATGAAAAGCGTGATGGAGAGAAGTCGTCGCATGTTGGAGGGGAGAATGGAGAGGCGAGGACTAATGCTCTGATTGTGGGAAAGGAGGGAGTGGTGGAGGGACATAAGGAGACGTCGAATGGGGAGGAGAAATACGATGGTGAGGGAGAGGAGGATCAGGCTAATTATCCTGGGGGATTACAGTTGGGGTTGTTGACTTTTGGTCTTTGTATGGCTACTTTTACGGTGGCGTTGGATAATACTAGTAAGTTTTGATGTTTGTCTTTATGGGCGGAGCTATTGTTGTTGTCTTCGAGGATTATTTGGTTCTTTACGCATTTCTTTTCTTTGGTGTGTAGGATATGTAGGCCATGGTACTTTTATCCACTAATTACACCCACATTTTGTTGGGGATTCGTTACTTCAATCTGGGGAGTCATCAATCTTTCATATTCCATTCCTTTCACCACCCACCAAGTTTCCTTGACGGCCCTGCCCTGCCCTTTCTCTCAGCTCTTTCTTTCCTTATCATACTCACAACAATCCACTAACAACCACCCAGTAATCGCCACCGCCATCCCCAGAATAACATCCGTATTCAACTCGCTAGATGATGTCGGCTGGTACGGTTCCTCCTATCTACTCACCACAACGGCTCTTCAACCTTCGTTCGGACGCATCTATACTTATTTTGATGTCAAGTGGACGTACCTGTTTGCTCTTGTGCTTTTTGAACTTGGTTCGATTATTTGTGCTGCGGCGAGGAATTCGGTTATGCTTATAGGTTAGTTGTGGGGAGATTTTCTTTTTCTATCTGAGGTTGATTGGGCGGGAGTTTGAAGACACATCCTTCAATCGATATTAGATAACTGAAGCCCGACAAGTCAAAAACTGTGCTGTAGCCCAAAGCTAACTCGCTTCTAGTGGGTAGAGCAGTTGCAGGAGCAGGAGCATCAGCTCTATTCTCCGGCGGCATGACAATCGTAAGTTAACCCCCCAGCTATCCAAGAACTAATCAATTAACACCAAAACCAGGTCGGATTCTCAGTCCCACTAATAAAACGACCACTATACATCGCGGCCCTATCATCCATGTTCGGCATATCCAGCGTAGTTGGCCCCCTCCTCGGCGGTGCCCTAACCGATCGAGCATCCTGGCGCTGGTGTTTCTGGATCAACTTACCATTCGGAGTTATTTCCATCATAGCCGTAGCATTATTTTTCAAGCCCCCTCCAAGAAAAACCTCAGGTATGACCGTTAAACAACGAATTCTCGAGATCGATCTCGTAGGCGCTCTATTCCTAATGGGAGCCATCATCTCTCTACTCCTTGCTCTCCAATGGGGCGGATCCACATACCCCTGGCATTCCTCCAAAGTCTGGGGATGTATCCTCGGTTTCGCCCTTCTCATCATCATATTCATCGCGCAACAATTTCGACGCGGTGATCGCGCTACTATTCCCCCTAGAATCTTCAAGCAAAGAACAGTGTTAACCGGCTGTCTATTCTCCTGCTTCTTATCAATGGGTATGTATACACATATATACTACCTCCCCTTCTACTTCCAAGCCGTCAAGGGAACCACAGCCGAAGGCTCCGGTATCCGCACGATTCCCTACCTAGGCTCCGTAATCATCTCATCCATTGTCGCCGGCGCCGCCATCACCGTCCTAGGTTTCTACAAACCATTCATGATTATCGCCGGTGCCGTGTTCACCGTTGGTTCGGGGCTCGTTTATACGCTCCATGTAACATCTAATGTTGGTCGCTGGGTAGGCTATCAATTAATCTGTGGATTCGGCGCCGGAATCGGCGTTCAGATCCCCTTTATAGCCGTGCAAGTCGTACTTTCGGATAAGGATATGCCGACCGGTAACGCGATTGCGATATTCTTTAACTCGCTTGGTGGTGCCGTCTCGATCTCGATTGCGCAGAATGTCTTTAGCAATGGACTGGTTAAGTATATGCCGGAATATGCGCCGGATGTTAGTCCGTCGTTGGTTTATCAGGCGGGGGCGACGCATTTGAGAGAGGTTATTCCGAAGAGCAGTTTGGCGGGGGTTTTGGTCGCGTATTGTAAGAGTTTGGATGAGAGTTTTGTGTTGGCTGTTGCGGTTGGGGGGATCGCGACGGTTTGTGCTTGTTTTGTGGAGTGGAAGAGTGTCAAGGGGAAGAAGATTATTGCTACCGCTGCTTAGGGAGAGCGGAGTTTGTGTGGATATTCTTTTGTTAGCGTTTTTGCATATCTTTATAATTGATTTGCAGAGGAGAAGGGACGGGACTTTGAAACCGACAAGGGAGAGGTAGAAGATGAATTTTCTTCTAGACCCCGAGTTTTATTCATAAGAAAACAAGGAATATCTATAAGCAAGAAAATGAACACAAGAAGAAATAAGAAATATATAAATGGAAACTATGATGTATTCCTCGGAGAGTAGCGAGTTACCTAAACAGCTTCTTTAAACGTGTTTTATGAACGGTAGATTTCTTTATATCCGGATTTTTGATCTTGATCTCGATCTAGGAAAATGTCATTTATCCCTATCCCGCTTAATCATGAAAAACCATCTCGTGTCATCTCACTAGGTCAGACTTGGTGATCCAGTCCGCAGTCATGTCATCTTGTATACAGTACATGATAAGCTGTGACTGTACTGTTTTAAATCTCAAATTCTAAGATGAACAGTATAGCATAGACCCGCATACAATGATCCTCGCAAATATCTACTTCGGGTGTTACCAAGGCGTGGTTAACATTCGAAGTGAGTTGTGGTGCTAAGTCTCTCGAACTTGCCACCTTCACTCCGTAACTTGAAAGTAATACGCTCGTCCGATACAAAGGTCGAGCAACAGCAAGTATCAACGCCATCTCAAGAATACATAATCCTCTTGTACTTTTGAGTATATGACTAGTGAGAGATATACCTTGATTCGGAAACAAACTGGAGATGAAGAAAGTATGTTGCAATGTTTTTTTGACCGCCAGTGATAGCATATGGAGCCAAAGATACTATAGCTCCCTCTGATCAATCACCATTATTTCGAACTATCGTTGAGGATGAACATCACTTGTTTGTTCTCATGGATATAGGATACTGTTATCACAGCTTGTGATGCATGTATGGAGAAGTTTGAGTGGTGGGTTTCCATGTTTAGAGTACGAAGGATAACTAGCAAATACTCTGATGATCGAGGAACTGTTATAAGTGTAGGCACTCAAGTAAGAAAGTATGGATACACTAATAAGACAAATGAACAACGACAGCATATCTCTTTTCATTTGTTTTCAGAGTCATGGTGATTACTTTATCAGACCAATTTTATGTATGGCAGGTAATTTATGTACTCATGACTGTAAATGCTCTATTTGCGCCTCCATATTGTATACTGGAAATATGATTTCCCAGGTAGTTGTAACTTTTACTTTAAGTTATGAGAGTTCTTCCCATTCTACTTTTGTAAAAATATATTTAGAGATAATTTTTATAAGAATTATGATCAAGATGAAGAAAGTGTAAACTCCAGCTTCGTTTTCAGCCTCGCGAACCTCACCCCCACATATTCTTCCACCCATTCATTCCAAAGTAAACAACCCACAACATATACACAACAACAGCTAAAACACCACCACCACTCCTACTCACAATGGAGCAAAGACAAACACCCCCCAACACATCCACACCCTTCCCCACGAACCCCGAAGAATTTGATTTCGACGACCGCATATCATTTTCGAAGCTCGATCAAAAATTCCTGCTAGTACAAGACGATGGCACGGAATTTGAATTCGACGATGCGATTAAACGGTGGGTGCCGGTGCTTGATGAGGCGTTGATGGAGGAACAGCAGAAGGCGTATAGGGTTTCAGGGGTGGATGAGAGTGAACCGGTTGAGGCGGCTAAGAGGAAGAGGAAGAAGGAGTATGTTAATGGGGAGGATGTAAGTCAATCTTTAGGCTCTATTTGCGATTATGGCATGTTATTTTGGCTGCGCATTTTGTATTCTAGCTAGGGTTTTTATGGGCTTTGGAATATTGTTATTTGGAGCTTGAGATTGAGCTTCAGCTTCTTCTTAAATTGTTTGCGCATTTCACTGGTTTGATCTATCTTATTTTAATGGAGTGCTGATGATATTGCGCAGGAAGGCGGTAGAATGGTGAAAGCACCAAAGAAAGCCAAAGCGCCTCTACCACCGCGACAAAATACCGCAGTCTACGTTACAGGTCTCCCATCCGACGTCACAATTGAAGAAGTGCACGAGGTATTTTCGAGGAAATGTGGTGTCATTGCAGAAGAAATTGACAGCGGAAAACCACGAATCAAGCTCTACACAGACGAGAAAGGGGAATTCAAAGGCGATGCTTTAATCGTATTCTTTAAGCCACCGTCGGTACAAATGGCGATTATGTTATTAGATGATACGGATTTTAGGATAGGAGGAGGCCCATCGAAAGAAACGATTAAGATGAGGGTTCAGGCAGCGGATGCAAGTTATAAAAAAGTTCAACAGACGGATACGGATGGGAAGGAGAAGGAGAAACCTAAAACGAGCATGAGGGATAAACAGAAGATTATCAAGAAGACGCAGAAATTGGATGCGAGGTTGGCGGATTGGAGCGATGATGAGCCATCTAGCATAACGGAAACGAGTTCTCGATGGGATAAAGTGGTGATTCTGAAACATATGTTTACACTTCAGGAACTGGAAGAAGATCCCGCGGTAATATTGGACATTAAGGATGATATTCGCGAGGAATGTAGTAAACTTGGGGAGGTGACTAATGTGGTTCTTTTTGATTTGGAAGAAGATGGAGTAGCTAGTGTGAGGTTTGCGAATGAGGAGGCGGCGAAGGCATGTGTTAGGTTGATGAATGGGAGGAAGTTCTCGGGACAGGAGGTTCAGGCGTATATTTCGAATGGGAAGGAACAGTTTAGGAAATCGAAGAAAAAGGCTGATGATGATAGTGGAGATGAACATCATGAGTCGGATTCTTGAGTTTTGATGGGAGGTGGTTGGTGGGTTGTAGGTATACCAATTGTGTGTTTTGTATCATTAGTTTGTTGAATTGGGAGGGAGTAATGGATGGTTTGGTATAGGTAGCTTAGCTCATGTATATCATGGCTCTAGCTACTAGTAAGCAAGCAAGCAAGCAAGCAAGCAAAAGCTAAGCTCTGAACTTCGGCAATAATGAATTATTTTCCCAGTGTTTGAGCAATTGATTGCATTTCTTGTATGCTACACAAACATCATTGCCATGAAGCAATTAATAAATGGAATCTTCAAAATATGTCAACAACATTTCTTTTTCTACAAGCCAAGTCTTATTAGTCTTTTTATTATTTCACAGCTAAAAAGCTTCCCCTGTAACTAATCAAGGGTAGCACTATCTACTCGCGTGGACCCCTACTCTGCCAATCTCCCCCTAAGCTACTCTGTGCCTATCGGAAGAGAACAGACCGATACCGCCGTTCGGTGACCCACATTAAATATTTTTCGTACCTGAAGCCAAATATGAAATTATTGAGCAATTGAGTGAGCATCCAAATCATCCATAAGAGAGACGTATCTCCCATATCTCTTTCTCTCCCCAACTGCCAATCTCATCTTCAAAATGGCCAAACTCTTCACTATCTCCATAATCCTTGGAGTCCTGGGCGCCCTCTTCTATAACCTCGAATCCCGTCTCGAATCCTTCTATATCTTCACGCCTACTCAATTAGCGGATCTCTCCACTCGAGCTATTGCTGCTCATGGAAATAATACGAGAGGGGTGGTCGATTATATAGTTTCTGAGCTGAGCGAGGTGCATCCGGGTGGTTATGTGAATTTGGATGAGGAGTGGATTTTTAATAATGCGGGTGGTGCTATGGGTGCTATGTATATTATTCATGCTAGTGTTACTGAGTATTTGATTATTTTTGGTAGGTTATCCTCTCTTCACTCTTATATCCTATCCTATCTTGTCCTGCTATCTCTACTTCAGATGAAACACTTATACTAACACCCCATCCCCCCAAAAGGAACAGCGATCGGTACCGAAGGCCACACTGGCCGCCACACAGCCGACGACTACTTCCACATCATCTCGGGCACGCAACTCGCCTACACACCCGGCTCCTTCGAGCCCGAAGTATACCCTCAAGGCAGCGTGCATCATCTTCGACGGGGCACGGTCAAGCAGTATAAGATGGACGAGGCGTGTTTTGCGCTGGAGTATGCGAGAGGGTGGATTCCTCCTATGCTGGGATTTGGGTTTGCGGATGGTCTGACTAGTACGTTGGATTTCCCGACGTTGTGGAGGACGACTTGGGTTACGGGGAGGGAGATGGTGGGGAATTTGGCGAGGGGGAAGTTGTAGATTTGATTTGAGTGGAATGGGAGTTGGGAAGGGGAGAGGGTGACTTGGCGAGGTTAGGGTGTAGAGATGGTAGAGATGATTGTGAGAGTGGAAGATGAAGAAGATAATAATTTACTGGGAAGCTTCTGTAGAAATAGAGAGGCTTTGAATATTTAAGCTTCAGATACCTTGTAATAACATACATCGCCGTAAAATGATCAGCCTGCATTTAGAGATATAGAGTTAAGCTCGTAGAATTGTTAACATGCGGTTTTATATGCACCTTGCCGACAGCACAACGTCCTTCGGCTTATAACTTTTGACCATACACTCGCCAATCTTGGCTCAACCATAATCTTCAGTCGTCGTCTTCATCAGATCCATAATCCACCAACCCTAAGCCTTTCTTGGGAGGTGGTGGAGGTGATTTCTTAGGATCTACCGACTTCGATGTCGTATCAGACTTAACTTCGGCCGAAGCTTTCAATGGCGCAGAAGCTACCGACGACTTCACACTGGAGCTCTTTGTATCCCCTTCAATCTTCGCAGATTTAGCAGACGCAGCTCCAGAAGCCACATTCGCACCCATATTCTCCACTCCGGATGAAGCCCTCCTAACTTTCACCCCCCTCAAACCCTCCTTATCCCTCGCCCTCTTCCGTTTTCTCCCCGCCGCAACCCATTCCTCCTCCACCGCCGGCGCACCCTCTTCTATATCACCATCTGCATTCCCAGATCTAGCCTTCTTGTCCGCCTCCTCCTGTTGTTTCCTAAACAATTCCAACCCCTCGTTCGTTTCCTTCTTCACGCGATCTTCTTCCGCCCTCGTACTCTCTAATACCGAATCGAGAAATTCGATCTCATCTTCGTCTAAGGCACGGAATTGATTCTTGATTTTATTGGCTTCTTCGAATGCATCTTGTTTGGCGGCTGGAGGTTGGTTTCAACGCACCCCTAAGTGATCAGCCGGAGTCGAGAGAAATGTATAGTTCAATTTATATCAATTCAATAATTTGAGTAAAATCGCAGATATACATGACAAATCAATGACTTGATGGTTTTAAATTAACAAAATAAGATATCTACCTTTATTTGCCTCCAATATTTCAAATAAACTCTTGCCATCAGTTTGTCTGGCTTCAATGGCTTTCTTTTGTCGATTAGCTTCTATTTCTTGCTGGGCAGCAAGCCACTCATCACTACGCTGAATTGGAGCATCTGCTGTTCCACCTGATACAAATCCCGAAGACATCGTGTGAATGTGAATTAATTATGGTGCTGAGGATCTAGGCATGGTATGGTATGCTCATGCGCACGAATGGTTGAAGGATCGCATCGTGGGGCTTACGAGGGTGTAGCTAATTCTAACATGCACGTGCTGGAACATATATTCCTAACTTTTTTCTGCCCCGACATTCCGCCCCTGTCCTGTTGTTTTTCCGGACCAAAGAGCTCGAGGAGCCAGGAAAGGAGGAAAAGGATACTTCTAGAAGAGAAATACGTTTAAAACCAACTAGCAATTCAATACGGAACTTTATACGAATTCGATAATATTGAGCTTTTCCCACGGAATAACTCAACCTAGGAATCGCCTCAATTTCGAGTCCTGCAATTTGATTCGAGCGCATGCGTTATTTTTCTACGCTTGCTTCGGTTCAATTCAGCCTGAAGTGGGATTGCCCCTCCATGATCCACTGTATGACAACGCCCCATCCAATATAGCCCCTCATTGTGCATTGAATTGAATGAGGAATTGTGAAGATTGGCAGGTCTTCCTGCCTCTTGTAGTTTAGGTCTGTAGAGAAATCTGATCTATTATGAGAAAAGCTCTTAGATTGGCGTCATTCTGCACATATGTCTTTTAATAATCTTGGTGGGAGTGAGTAAATCTGGTCTGTTTAATCTGGGTCTGAAATAGCTATAAGTATGAACCGTAGCCCCTCCATTGCATTTTCCCTCTCTCTTGCATCTACTTATCATTCCAATTAATACCCATAATCACTCACTCAAGAAGGTATATACAAAATCGCAAAGATGGCCTCTGTTACTTCGTAAGTTCTCCCAATTATCTACCCCTCTTGTCAGGGAATTTATGAAAGACATGCAGAAGTCTGCGCAGACTGGCTACTGTCTCATCCCACTTGCAACCTGCTCGCAACTTCGGCTCACACAGTTTATCCTTGACCAGACAAACTTTCACCCTCAATACCGGTGATAAGATCCCAGCTGTTGGACTTGGCACATGGCAATCGAAGCCAGGAGAAGTAGGAAACGCAGTTGAAGTTGCTCTCCGTAAAGGTTACAGACACATCGATACAGCTGTAAGTCAAATCCAAGCAATACAAGACAAGACTCGAACAAAATCTAATTCATTATCAGCTCGCATACGGTAACGAAGCCGAAGTTGGTGCTGGTATCAAAGCATCGGGTGTACCAAGAGAAGAGATCTGGTTGACTACTAAACTCGACAACCCATGGCACAAGAGAGTAACGGAGGGAATTGATTCTTCCCTGAAATCTCTCGGTACCGATTATGTCGACTTGTACCTTATGCATTGGCCTTCCTCAACCGACCCAGATGATTTGAAGAAGCACTACCCAGATTGGGATTTCATCAAGACATGGCACGAAATGCAAAAGTTACCTGCCACCGGTAAAGTTAAGAACATCGGTGTATCCAACTTCGGTATTAAGAACTTGGAGAAACTTCTTAACGACCCAGGAACCACAGTATGCAATCAAACCAATCCCCACATCGTGTAATATCTATCTAACATTCTTCTAGATCGTCCCAGCCGTAAATCAAATCGAATTACACCCCAACAACCCCTCCCCAAAACTCGTTGCATACAACAAAGAAAAGGGCATCCACAGCACCGGATACTCCTGTCTCGGCAGCACCAACTCCCCACTCTACAAAGACCAAACCCTACTCTCAATAGCAGAAGCCAAGGGCAAGACAACACAACAAGTACTACTTGCATGGGGCCACCAGAAGGGATGGTCGGTGATTCCCAAATCCGTCAACAAGGAGCGTATTGAGAAGAACTTTGAGCTTGATGGGTGGCAGTTGACTGCAGAGGAGGTCGAGAAGTTGGATAATCTTAAGGATCGATTTAAGGTGTGCGGTGATGCTTGGTTGCCCATTAAGGTTTTCTTTGGTGATGATGAATAGGGGGTGTAATTATTTTGATATAGATACCTTTAGCAAGCAATTGAGTAGACCGAGAGTCTGATGATCATCATTGTTGTCTGGATTATAATATGATGTGACTTGGATTATGATGTAATTTCCAAGTAATTTGCTTGACATCGACATTAGTATTGCAAACATGAATATTTAAATTGAAATATGTGTTTGAAGATCATTGAAACGATAGCATATAATTCATCAATATAAAATTTATTGACGACATAAAATTTGGTTGAACTTAGATAATTGTTAGATGTCAATAGGAGGGAGTAGCATATACCAAGACAAACGGATCAATTACTTAAACCTCGGTAAGCCTTACTTACCCAAGCTTCCTCCATCACAACTCACCATTATCCCCAATACACACTCACCATGCGCCCAGCACTCTAATTCCTCTTCTCGACCTTGGGCGCATCAATCCCAATTAATTCCAATCAATCCATATACCAGAACCCACAACAACGCAACAATTGCGTCAAATCAGTTCAAAATGACCTCCTCATCCCCATCCCCATCCTGTCCCTTCTGCACAATAGCAACCACTTACCCACCCACCTCTCCCAGCAGCAGCAGTACCAATACCAATACCACACCCTCCCCCCTCTCCAACACAACCCTCACCACACCCCCCGCCTACCCCATCCTCTCGACACCTCTCTGCCTCGCCTTCCTAGACATCCTACCGCTCTCCCCGGGTCACCTCCTCCTTACGACCCGCACGCACCACGAGAAATTATCGGATGTTAGTAGGACGGAGGCGGAGGAGTTGGGGGCTTGGTTACCGCGGTTATCGAGGGTTTTGGCGAGGGTTACCGGGGTGTGGGATTGGAATATTGTGCAGAATAATGGTTAGTTTTTTTTGCTTTTGGGGGTTTTTCGGTTGGGGAGAGGGGAGGGGAGGGGAGGGAAAGGAAAGGAGGGAAGAAGAGGAGATGGGAAATAGGGATAGAGAGGGGGAGAAATTGAATGAATGGAATGGAATGCTAATACTGGACTCAAAACAGGAGCTGCAGCCGCACAGGTGGTACCTCATGTACATTTCCACATAATTCCCAGACCGGGATTAACGCCCGAGTTAAGAAATAGATCATTTACTATGTTTGGGAGAGGACAGAGGAGTGAATTGGATGAGGGGGAGGCGGAGATATTAGCTGAGAAGTTGAGGGAGGAATTGGCGAGGGAATTAGAGGGTGCATTGGGGGAGAAGGAGAAGGAGAAGGCGAAATTATAGTCTGGGCCGGGGGTTGTACTATATATGATATTGGGATGGGATGGGATGAGGATTGGAGATGTGCTGTATTTATTATGATGGGTGGATGTGACATTGGGCTAGATATTTTGAGCACGTTATATATTTCTAAGGGAGGTAGGTATAGGCTTTTAGTTTGGGCGTACTGCAGGATAGCACAAGACAGACAGATGGGCTAGAATTTCCATCTATATATTAATATTTTCCTCATTACTCTCTTTCTCTCCCTCACATACTCCTCCCATGATCCCATCTCGTCTCTTCCTGCTAATTGATTTAGGGTTCATTAAAAACCGGGCAACTCCTCGCCCCAGAATGTAGAGGTAACATAAGGGCAAACATACGATATCTCAAAATTTCCAACTAGGATTCTCAACTTGCCCGAATGACAGAATCGTGGGGGTTTGTAAGTTTGCAAACTACGGAAGTGCTACTCCAGATAAATATCACCATTCTCCACTATTTTGTTGATCACAAAGCTTTTCAATCTCACTATCAAAACATTTAGGAAAAGATCTACAGAACAAAAGTTGACATTCGACGTCATATAAGATTGAAGCAAGAAGAATACTATGCCGGGCAACATATCCGGTCCGAGAGTAAGGGTATAATTGCATTTTCCTCTTCAACCCCTGTGCGGCGTTCCCGCGTTATAAATCTCCAATCATACATTATATCATATTATTGCAATTGTACAAGGTATTCAATCAAGCTTTCTTTCATTGCTTGTCAAGATTATGAGGCGGACTTGAGGCGAAGTCTTGAATATACCACTTCTTTTCTTATCTGTTGTGTCTGTTTCATCTAACTTCATATCAACGATACCCCATACATACGGAAGCACTATATCACGCCGTAATACTGCCTATTAATATCTATCTATCTCTCTTCACAATCACACTATGACATCACGTGTGAGGGGTATAATCCGGAAGTTTGAAGGTGGAGTGATGGAGTGGTGGAGTTTTAGCTTAGAGAATGGATGAATCTACAAAAATTGAGGATCTTCACGACATGCAATTGTCAGCATTGTCGGGTATTATTAGTACCCGTAAGTTTTCTACCTAGCCGGTGTTATGGTCATCAAAACAGTCATCAAAACATAATTCCTTTTACGTACGTTTTTTTTGTAACGACAACATGATACGACATCGATCTAAAAATTCTTGATAACGATTGATCCTTGAAAGGTTTGACTACTTATTTATTGTCATTTTCATTTTTATCAATTTCATGCATTAATATGCGGGGTGTCTTATATTAGTACGTTTAGATACCGGTCCCTTTATTTTATAGCGTAAGTTGACGAGTAAAGTATTATCTATTTATCTCTATCTAGCATCTAGTATCTACAGTGTAGAGGAATTGATATAGTAATGTAATTTATTCAATACGTATCTATCTATTTTCAAATTTTGATTTAGTATTTCTTTTTTTTTATTCCTTCTCTTTTCTCTTGTTTTTTCTTCCTCCTTCATCTGATCCTCTCTCTCTCTTCCTTTTCTCCTCCTCCTCCTCCTCCTCCTCCTCTCCTCTCCTCTCATACTCTTCCTTAATTGAGGATCATATAATCAATCATGACTCGATTGAAATCCACAACCGATGCAGAAATTAATGCAGATGCTGCTCAATTGGCAGCTCTAGGTCACGAACCAGAATTGGATCGTAATTTTTCTACCCTTTCTATGTTGGGCCTTGCGTTTGCTATTCTGAATTCTTGGACTGCTTTGGCTGCTAGTTTGAGTGTTGCTTTACCTAGTGGTGGTTCGACTTCTGTACTTTGGGGTCTTATTAGTAAGTATTAGTTCTTTTCTTTCCTCCTTCATTTTGCTTTTTTTTTTTGCTTCTACTTAGCAGGCAATTTTCCCCATTCATAAACGTATACTAATCATATACGTCCACTCAAATAGCCGCCGGAGTATGTAACCTCTGTCTCGCATTCTCCCTTTCAGAATTTCTCTCCGCATACCCCACAGCAGGCGGTCAATATCATTGGGTAGCCGTCATAAGTTGGCCACGCTACGTCCCCATCCTATCATGGATTACAGGTTGGATCAACGTCTCTGGATGGATCGCACTTGTTGCATCTGGAGGTCTTCTCGGCTCCCAACTCATCGTCGGTATCATCTCCCTCATGTATCCCGATTATACTGCCCAACGCTGGCAGCAATTTGTTCTCTACGTCGCCTATAATGTCATTGCACTTATTGTAAACGCATTCATGACATCTCTTCTTCCTCTCGTTACCAAATCCGCCTTCATCTGGTCCATCCTTGGTTTCATCGTCATCTGCATAACAGTCTTATCAACCGCATCACCCACTTACAATAGTGCTGAATTTGTCTTCACCGAATTCCTTAACACGACTGGATGGCCCGATGGAGTTGCTTGGCTCCTTGGTCTCCTCCAAGCCGGACTCGGTCTTACCGGTTTCGACGCCGTAGCCCACATGATCGAAGAAATCCCCAATCCCACCGTCGAAGGACCAAAAATCATGATCGGATGCGTCCTAATCGGTATTCTAACCGGATTCATCTTCCTCATGGTTCTCCTCTTCGTTGCCGGTAACGTAAATGATGTTATCGAATCGGCAGCCGGTCCACTTCTTCAAATATTCTACCATGCAACGGGTTCCAAGGCCGGCGCTATCTGTCTCCTTATTTTCCCACTCGTCTGTTTACTCTTCGCTACCATTTCTATCACGACTACGAGCACCAGAATGACTTATGCGTTTGCGAGAGATCATGGGTTACCATTCAGTCGCGTTTTTATGAAAATCCACCCAACATTGGCATTACCGCTCAACGCACTCTACCTTACCATGAGTTGCGTATTACTCTTTGGGCTTATTTTCCTCGGTTCCAGCTCAGCATTTAATGCGATTGTTTCGGCCAGTGTGGTCGCGCTGGGTGTTAGTTATGCAATGCCGGTTGCGATTAATTGTTTGAGGGGAAGAACTTGTTTACCGGAGAGTAGGGCGTTTAAACTACCGAACTGGGCTGGTTGGTGTTGCAATTTGATTGGTATTGCTTATGTTATTGTTACGACGGTTCTTTTCTTGTTTCCTCCTGAGTTGCCGGCTACGGGTAGTAATATGAGTAAGTTACCCTCTGCATTCTCTTCTATAAGTTTTGGAAACTAACATGAAAAATAGATTACTGCGTCGTAGCTTTCTTCCTCGTCTTCGTAATCGCCGTTATCCAATGGTTCGTAGACGGAAAGAAGAATTTCTCAGGACCAAGAGTGGATTTAGAAATGGAGGGATTAGGAATGGGTGCTCATCAGGGTCCAATGGAAGGGATTGCAGTAGATGGACATGGAAGAGCCAAGACTAAAGATGATGGTAGTACTGGGGAATTTGAAGGAGGTGATGGAAAGGGAGTCGGTACTATGAAGGAAGTGGGTGTCTGATTATGGATGGTCGACTGCTTGTTTATTTTATGAATTATGGATGGTGGGATTGTATTGGTGTTATGGAGATTTTGAAACAAAATAGAAATATACTATACAGTAGATATATATATAGAAATACAGATAGAAAAACTACATAAAACTTCAAATTATACATCCGCTTAGACGCTGCCCCGTTCCACGTCTCTACGCTCTCTTCCTCTCTCGTCTTCCATCTGCTTTATACCCGGTAAGTTACACTACAGCCATGGTATCACAAAATCCCACTCCACTCCATTCCGCCCCGCCCCGCCGTTCCGCCCCCCCTCAACAGATCTCATACTATCCATCATATCTTGTTAGCCATGTCGCATGTTCGAAACTCTGCATACATGCATACATCCTCAATTACTATACACTACATGCAAGGTAATCTATTCAATCCACTGGCTATTTGGCCACCCATCCACCCATCCGATCTTTTCCATCTTCTTCACAATTCAATTGAACGTTACATGTTCGTTTTACGATATCGATCATTTCTCAAGATCCCAAGATCTAAATCTCGTATTCATATGTTGTTACGAAATATATGCATCTAGCCTAAGAATGTACTTGAACATTCGTTTGTTGATGGTCGTACTGCATATTCGTCTCTTGAAAAGCTAAATAGAAGTAGGGAGTTACGTTAGCAGAGCTAATTGCGTGTTTTTCATCTAGGCATATCTCTCTTGCTAGAAATGTATGTTTGGATAGGTATGTTGTAGATATTTTTGGGGTTTTAAGAATGGAAGAACTTTCAAGTGCCTAGGTATTACAGTACTAATGCTATACCTAGATCAATCTAGACAGTGGTGGTGGTGTAGATATTATGAGATTATCTAACACATCGCATCATTGATGACTCAGCCAACCAACATCAATCGAGAAATAATCCTATCGTTGAATCATACATCAACAATATCACTCCGCATCCCTAACATCAATACACTATATAATCCAAACACATAAAGATTTTTCTACCCACTCCATATATTTGCATCCAAAAAAATCTATAACATTTGTCTATATCCGGAGGTCACTCCACGACTCCGGCAACGCCACACCCACTGATCAACCCTATGAGCCCCCTTACCAACACTCCAACACCGTCCTTCGAATTCCGAATGAGCGAGTTGATTTTTTTCTAAGGGCTGGCATTTTCTTAATTTCGATGTATGTACCGTGTGGTATTATCCATTGTGAGGGGTTGCTATGGTTTGGTTTGGTTTGGTTTGATTTGAGATGATTGATTGGCTGGGATTAATAAAACTCTGTAGATGTATAGGACTCGGAGCAGAATAGATCAATAGATCGGGTCAATTGTAGGGTCAGACTAAAGCTCGAGTGGGCATAGCTAGGAAGCGAAAATCTGTGAAGAGAAGACGTATGAAAAGTTTTCGGGCCGGATCTTATTGTTGTTTACCGCTTCTTTTTAATACAAAAAGAGAAGTTTTATTGTGCCAGTGAGTCTACTTAATTCTCGTTTTTGGACTAATACAAACATCAGCGAAAAAAATTTTAATCAAACAGATAAAGGTGATCAATTGTATAGATCATTTATGTTAATGATTATTAATTGATTGCTAGTGTTAATTAGTCATTAAAAAGTATTTTATAATAAAAGTATAGAATTATAATTATTAATAAATATATTATTAGATTATATATTATTAATTATATATTCAAATTATTAATAACTTATATACTAGTATCAATTAAGATAAATATATATAAAAAATTATAAAAAATATATAAATAAATATTAAGATTTAATTAAATAATTTTAATAATAGTATATTTATTATTATTTTGAAACTTTATTTCACTGGTGGAATTCTATATAAATTTAAAATATATAAAAGTTATTGATTACTAGTAACTTGAATATAATATTCATCATCAAAAAAAATTTTATGCGTTTGATAAACAAGAGTAGTCTTTATTAATCAATGATTAACAAGAATGATCTCAATCTATATCAAAAAATTTTATGTCAATGAATATAGATTGATTAGATCTTGCGGTCGATTAACTGTCAATTGATTATTAATTAGCAAGAGCATGATGCCGGCAATTTGCTGTTAATTAATAAGAGTATACTAGTAATTTATTGTTAATTAACAAATAGAATTTACTTTATATAATATTATATTTTTATTAATTATTAATTTTATCAACTTTATTGATACTCTTACTAGTAATACTCTTAATATTGTTATTATTTATTAATATACTATTAGTATTATTAATATATATATATAAACTTTAATCAAATCGATTAATTTTATTATAATTAATAATATTATATAATATTCAAATTACAAAAGATTTTCTTTTTTAAAAAAATTATATAATTAAATTACTCTATATAATCTATATATTAAATATTATTAATAATTAATAATTTTTATATATTTTAAATTTATATAAAACTTAAAAATAAAATTATATGATAATAAAAATTATATTATTAAAATTGTTTAATTAAACTTTTTCAAGTTTTATTTATATAATTTTTAATATATAATTATAACTAATACGCTATTAATACGTAATTAATGAATTTATTAACGATTATAACCGCATGCTCTTGATTATAGCCGCATGCTTTTGTTACAGAATGTAATCTGACAGCCGATTGACAGTCAATTGTCAACCATTGACGTAAATAATCTGTGCGAATGATCCTTGCTTGTTTGATCAATATTTTTTTTGCTGATGTAGTTTAATTTATTTATGCGCTTGAATTTTGTTGGTATTGTAGAATTAATTGAGCCTTTACATTAGATCAAACAAAATCAAATTCATAGGGCTGATTTAAAAGTGTGGTATAATGGGGAATAGACTGGGTTTAGTTTATTTACTCACGTAATTGTTGTTTGTTGAATTGGGTTGGATTATATTGTATCTACTAGGTAGTACGGATGAACTGAAGGGATTTTGTAACGGAGTGTGAATCACAGATGGATGGAGAGGGTGTAGTGAGTGAGTGAGTGAGTGAGTGTGGGGGTCGTCTAGGTGGTCACTATTACTAGAGGTTGGTTGTTGGACATTGCATGATGGCTGTTAGATGACTATTAGGTGATACTTAGTAAGCTGAGTAATTGAATGCAGTGTTGGTATAGTAATAGTATACATCAAGTGTATAAATACGACCATATTTCTCCTTCTTCTCGGTCTTTCCACTATACAACATACTTCATATAATCAACTAACACAACGAATTTTTATCGTACATACAATTTGAGTTTAATCAAATCCTCCTAGAGTACCTTGAACAGTCAGCAAGCAGTACTTAGTCCATTTCAAACCATCCCATCTTCAAATCAACCCAACTCATTAATCAGTGATAATCACCAAACATCATAGCAATGAGTTCATCATCCACCCGCCGATCTCACAATTATCCCAACACCGAACAGGAGCGCTCTATCGAGGGTGATGTTACAACTATTGAGAGAGGAGAATTATCAAAATTGAAAGCACTAGGAGAACAACAAGTAGAAATTAACAAGAAACTATACAATATTCGTCAACGAGTAGACGTAACGAAAGAAGAAAAAAAAAACCTAGAAGAACAAATAAAAGAAACAGAACGGCATTTAGAAAAACTACGTCGAGGACTAGATAAAGTATATCGCGAAGGTCGCAAAATAGATGAAGAATTTAAGAAAATCGTTAAACAAGACAAGAAAGCAACTGAAGAATTTGATAAGATACAGGAGGTTTTAAAGAGGTGTAAGCGTGAGAGAATGAAAGCAAAAGGAGAAGAATCTAAGTCTTCTTGACGATGCACGCGGTTGGTATATATCAAAAGCATGTGTATATTTTAGCAAGAAACATATGATAAAATCTTAGAATTATATAATCTTTTTTATTATTTAGTATAAATAATCTATTTATTTTATATAGAATTATCAAGGGCTAGGTCTAACCACTACGCCATGACATACCCCAAAAGGGTAAACGTTGTTTGATCGAGAATCATACAACTGTTAGACTATATATAGAACCAGAACCGTGACAATTCTAAAGTATAAAAAAGATAATAAGATATAATTTGAAAAATTATAATAAAGTCTCTTTATAATATCAATTTTATAATTAATATATATATATAATATAGATTTATAAATTCTAAATAATCATAAAAATTATTTATTTATTTATTTATTTAAAATAATATTTTTATCTTTATATTATTTAATTAAATTGTTATTTTTATTTAATAGATATTGATTTTGTTTATTTTTATTAAATTTATTTAATAAAAACTAGTTTTATCTTTTTTAATATTATTATAATTTAGAATACTAAAATATAATTTAGAATATCAAAATATAATCCAGAATATTAGAATATTATTTAGTTATTCTATAATATTATTTTTTTTGAAGTTAAATTTCAATAAAATAATTTAAATTATAAAAATCAAGTTTTTTGAAATATTGATAATGATAATTTTATATAAATTTAGAAATATTTTTTAAATATTAAATAGACTTTTTGAATAATTTATTATAATTAATTTATTTAATAATATATTTTAATCGAAGTTTTTTATAATCTTTATATTTTAAATAAAAATCGAAGATCTTTTTTATCTTGAATTATTTTATTTTTTTTATTTTTATTAAAAAAGATGGAAAATTCTTTTAGTTAAATAATAAATTATTATAAATAAAGTTTAAAAGATTTATATTAAATATAAAATAAATTTTTATTAAAATAAGTAATTTTAATTTATATATATATAAACTAATAATTCTTATTATTTTGAAAAATTCTAAATTCTTTTAATTCAATTCTTTTTAAAGACGAAAAGTTTTAATATTATATATATTCAATTATACTAAATCTTTAAATGAATATCAATAAATTAATTTTCAATAAATGTTTATATTTTTGATATAATGAATTTAATTAATTATTAATTTAATCTATAAATATTTATATAACTTTAAGAATATAGAATTATATAATATAGAGATATTCTTTATATAATATTATTATATTTAAGGAAATCAAAAAGAATATTATATATTATTAAGAATATATATTTTTTTAATAGATATATAATATAAAGTTATATATTAATTATATAGATATTGATAATTTTTTGAAAATTTAATATTATATATATAAAAAATTGAATCTTATAAAAATTATAAATTATTTATATAAAATAAAAAAAACTAAATATTTTTTAATCTTTTGTTTTTTTTAATATTTTTATAATTTATTTATATATAATATTGTTTGTATGACTCCGGGGATATGATGTTTGTATGACTCCGGGAGTATGGAACTATACAATTACGAGTATCCTCTGTATTGTATTAATATGTTCGAGGAGTTCAAGAAGGGTGTTGTACGCTATCGAGAGTATATATCTCCTCAACGGACACGTGACGTAAGGTCACGTGTTTAACTATACAGATAAATATAATATTTTAATATCAAATTAAAATAAATATTATCTAAATTATATATTATTATTATTTTATATTATTATTATTTTATATTATTATTATTTTTTATATTATATATTTTATTATTTTACTTTATAATGATTATATATAAAATAAATAAATAATATTAATTATTATTTAATTATTCTTTAAAAAAATAAATAAATAAAAAATAAAAATCTTTTTTTATATTTAATCTATTTATTAATTTTTATTAATATTTTATTTATATCAATAAATCTTTTTAATATTGAATAAAATTTTATTTTTATTATTATATTTATTAAATTATTATTATTATTGATCTATTATACTTTTATGATTTTTTTATATTTATATAATTAATATATTATTATAATATCGATTATAAATTGTTTTTTGATCATTATTTTAATTTTAATTAATAATTAAAATAAAAAATATAAATTAATATAAATGATTAATAATAAAATATAATTATCAAAGATCTTATCGATTGTACTTTTGATAATAATTATTAAATCAAAATTGAGGATCACTATATAAAGTTTTAATGCTAATATAGCTCGAGTAATGTGTTTGTATTTGATTGAAGATCAATATATAATATCTACGTTTTCGCTCTTATCTGCTAGTACGATAATATATTCGATTTCTTGGATGAGTTCAGAGATATTCGCGGTTGATCGATAATATATTTAAGTGTATTATCTAATTTGTTGATATGATAAGATCATTTTCTTATATAGATATGATTAGTCTTTTATATTGTTTAGTAAAGTCTTGTATAATCGTTTTATTTTTATAAAAAATAACTTCAAATATTATTTGAGTTTTTTTTGGATTTTTATTTATAATACTTTTTATTATTAATTTTATTCATTTATTCATTATATTATAATGATATAGTTTTTTTTTGATATTATGTTTTGAATTTTATAATTAAACTTTTGATTTTTTATAAAAATGTAATTAAATTTAATATATAATATTTAAATATTTTGTTTTTAAGTATAATTAAAAATATCATTATTATAAATTTGTTTAAAATATTTATATATTATAGAATTAATATATATATAGTTAATTTATAATCAAAATTATTATTCTTATTATTGAATTTTATTTTATTGTCTTATATTTTGCTTAAATTGATTTAATATTAGATTTTTAATATATAATATTAATAATTTTGTTAATAATATTTTAAATTTTCAAATTTATTTTTTTATATATATATTTTTTTATTTTCTTATTTTTCTTTTCAATTTTGTCCATATTAAAAATCACGATTATTTTGATTATAATTATTTTAATCATAATCATTTCAATCATTCTAGAGTATATAGTTATTTTGATCGTTATTTTGACTATGATAATTTTGACTAAGTTGATTTCGATCAGACTAAAATGTATAGTTATTTTGATTATAATAATTTCTATTATAATTATTTATATTATAATTATTTGTATTATAATTATTTATATTATAATTATTTATATTATAGTGATTTTGATTGAGTTGATTTTGACTAGATTGATTCCGACCAGGTTGATTTTGATTAAGTTGATTTTAGCTGGGATATATCACGGTTCTAAGATTCTGTACAAGTGTGGCCTCAGGCCACAAGGCCAAAACCACTTTCATATAGTCGGCTTTCTTTAGCTAGCTTAGATTTAGTTCTTTATAAATCAATAATTTTATCACTTTAATAATTTGATTTATCTTTTTTTTATATAAAATCTTCTTTATTTTAAATATTAAATATACATCGTTTATAATTATTTTAATCTTTCTAATTATTTAATTTTACATTTTTTAATATATTTTAATTATAAAAATCTGCTTTTTAACTATTTGTTTATCTATATAACTAAATACAATTTTAATTTAAAAAATTTTTTTTTTCATTTTTTTATATTTTTTATTTTATAAAATATCTATTAATAAATAATTTTTATAATTTATTTTTTATACTTAAATATTAAATTTATTTTTTCATTCTTATTATCATTATTATATATAATCTATATAATATTAATAATTTATCAATTATCTTTAATAAAAAACAATTTTTAGATATAGTAATCATTCTATATAGTTTTAAAAAAGCATTTTAATTTCTTAATATTAAAAAACTTTATTATCGAAAAATTTTTGAAGTTTTTATTATTATTAATAATAATAAATAATTCTTTTTTAATATTTTTTTTGTTATTCTTTATAATTAACAATTTATAATTTTATAAAAAAACAATCAAAAATTAAATAACAAATTTATTAAAATCTAATAAAATCTTAATATAGTTTTTTAATCTATTTCAAATCTTTATAATATTTTTTTTTATTTTCAATTTAAAAAGATTTTTTAATAATAAAAAAATAAAGATATTAAATCTATTATATAAAAAATCTTTTATAATTCTTTTTATTCTAAATTTATTATTAATATTTTTTATTTTTATTTTAAAATAATTAAAATCTTTTATATAATCTCTTTTTTTAATGATATAATATTCATTTCTTTAATCTATTTAGCAAATTGCTTGTAAATATCCTATTAATTCTATTTAATAACTTTAATAAATAATGATTATAATATTTAAAACTTTTTTAATATTTTTTAATATCATGAATAACTAATAAATTGCTTTTATTAAATTATATAAATTGATTATAGATAATTTAATCTAGTTAAATTTTTACATTAAATTTATTTTTTATATTATTAAATTTAATTATAATAATAATATCAAAATTAATTTATTTAAAAAAAAAATTAACGATAATCTAAAAGATGTTTTTTAAAATAATGCCTTTATTTTAATAAATAATGATTTAAAAAAATAAATGACTTTTTTTAATAAACTTTAAAAAAATAAACTTATTTTTATATAAAACAATAAATCTACTTTATATTCTAAAAATTTTAGTATAACTTTTCTTAAATAAATCTTTAAAACTTCAATAATAAATCAAAATTATAATAATTTAATAAGTATTTTTTAAATCAGATTTATAAAGAAACAAAAGCTATATCGCTATATTAAAAATAAATGCATATATTATAATAAAGATAATTATTATATAAAAAAAATGTTTAATTAAAATTATTAATAAAAATTATAAAATCAATTCAATTAATTTAAAATATTTATATAATATATTTAATATTATTATTTATAATTAAAATAATAATTTTAAATTTAAACAAAGTTATAAAGAATATTAGTTGAAATATTATTAAATAAATAGTTTTATTTTTTTTGATTTATTAAATATTTATAGTTTCTACTTTATTTATTATAATATTAATTTTATTTATAGACTATATTTTAAAGAAAATCAAAAAAATAGAAAAAAAAAACATTTTTAATATAAATTAATATTAAAGATCTTTATTTGATTTGGATATATTGGCTTGTTTTATAAATGATTTAAAAAATGTTTTAGATCTAAAATTAAACATTTTAAAATTTTTTATATATAATATTTTATTATTAAATAATTTATTTGATTCATTATTTTATAATTTTATAAAATCAAATCAAAATTATATATATTATACTTTTTTTTTGATTTTGAATATTTTATAAAAGTTTTTATTAATAATTGAATTATATATTATAATAATTAATATATTTTTAACTTTTTTAAACTTTAGCATTTTTTGCTAAATAATGATAAAAAATCTTTTTTTAAAAGCGTAATTTAAGCTATTATTATTTATTTTATTATTGAAATATTTAAAAAACTTTACTTTAAGCTTATTTTATTTTTTTTATAAAATTTAATATTGATATTATTTTAAGTATATTATAATTATAATTATATAATTTCTATATATATTATATTAATAATAATTTAATTTTTAATTCTTTTTTATATCTATAATATTGTTTATTTTTTGTTTTATTATTATATACATTAAAAGTTTTAAAGAAAATCTTGATTTTTTTTTTAAATTTTTGATAATTTTATTTTATTTATATAAAATTAATATAATTTTTAATATTAAAGTAATTATAATCAAATTTGTATTTATAATAAAAGATATTATAAATAAAAATTTTCTTTATTCGTTATTAAAAATCAAAAATAATATATTTAAAAATTTAAATTTAGATAATAAGATTTTAAATAATAAAAGTTTCAATAATAAAGATAAAGATAATAATTTAATTTTTAAAGTTGATATTATAAAAGATTTTAATAAAAATAAATCTATAATTTATTTATTATAGTCTAGATTTGTCAAAATCATAATTAGTTAGTATTATATAATAATATTTTGTTTTTTATAAAGTATTATAAATAGATTGTTTATTATCTTTATTTTTGAGAAAGCAATTGATTTTGATAAATTAATTAAAATATATATTTTATTAGTTTTTTTAATATTGTTTTATTATTAATAAAGAGGTATTTGAGTAAAATAGTTTATATTGAATCATTTATTAAATAATATTTATATAGACTAAAAAACTATTATTATAGATTTATATTAAAGTGTTTTAAAAAGCATCATTTTTTATAAAGATGCTAAAATTTAATTAGATTTTAAATTATATGAATTTTTAGATAATTATTTTTAGACTTTTAATTTGAATAAAGTTTTAAATAAAAATATTGATAAGTATATAAAAAATAAATTAGATTATAATAAAGTATATATTTTATTTAAATTATTATTAAAATATTGGGATTTTATTAATATTTTTTTTAAAAAGTTAATAAATATTTTATTTGAATATATTATTATAGATATTGATATCAATTTCAAATTTAGTTTTAAATTTCTTTATAATAAAAATTGTTTTTTTATAATTAAAGAATATAAAATTATTTATAAATATATTAATAATAATATAGAGAAAAGATTTATTATAAAATTTATATTATTTGTGATAATATTAATATTTTTAATAAAAAAGCTTAAAAACATTATATAAATATATATTGATTATCGTAATCTTAATAAAGATATAATCAAAAATTATTTTTTAATCTTTTTAATAAAGGATATATTTGAGCGATTAAGCAAAATAAAGGTTTTTATAAAGTTTAATATATTTATAATTTTTAATAAAATTTATTTAAAGAAAGAAAATAAATGGAAAACTATATTTATTATTTAATATAAATTATATAAATATATGGTTGTTTTTTTAGTTTATATAATACTTTAATTTATTTTTAAATTTTTATTAATAATTTTTTTTTCAATCTTTTTAATATTATTATTTTTATTTATTTTAACAATATTTTGATCTTTTTTATAAATAAAAACGGTTATAAAGGACTATTTATAGGAGATTTTAGAGAGGCTTTATAAAGTGAGCTTTTATCTTAATATTAATAAATATAAATTTAATGTAGTAAAGATAAAATATTTAAAATTGATTATATTTAGTGATAGAATCTTTATAAATTTAGGTAAAATCAAGATTATTATTAGTTAAAAAGTTTTAATTTGATTAAGGAAATTATAAAGCTTTTTTAATTTTATAAATTTTTATTAGTAATTTATTAAAAAATATTTTAAAATAATAAGTTTATTAATAAATTTATTATAAAAAGATATTTTTTAATATTAATCTTTAATTTATTAGAAAATATTTAAAAAACTGAAAATATTATTTATTTTTATTTTGATATTAAAATATTATAATTTAGATTTTGAGATAATAATAAAGATTAATGTTTTTAATTAAATTTTTAAAAATATATTATTGTAAAAACAATTTGATAGTAAATAATATTTAGCGATTTATTTTTTATTTAAATATTCTTTATAAAAATATAATCATAATATTTATAATAAAAAACTATTAATTATAATAAAAGTATTTAAAAAATAAAGATTAAAATAAAAAAGAATAGATAATTTCGATATTTTATTAAACTATAAAAACTTTTAATATTTTATAATTATAAAATAATTTAACATTTATTAAATATAATAAATTAAATTTTTAAATAAATTTAATTTCTATATTTATTATTAATTCAATATAAAAACAATTTGATTTGATATATTAAATTGATTTTTTAAAGAAAAACTAATTTTTGAAAATATAAATAATGATTATATAAATTAGTATTAATAAATTCTATTATAACTTGATAAAGTAGATTTATGTATTCTAAACTTGTTTAATTTAGATGTGATTAAGAATTGTTTTAGAGAGTTTATTTTGAATATCAAGACTTTAATCAATATAATTATTGATAAAATATATAAATAATTAAATATTATTGTATATAAATAATTAGATATTGTTGTATATATGATTTAAATAATTTAATTAAAAGAGTTACAAATTTAGTTTCAAAAACTATCTAAATATTTATGATCGATTTTATTCATGATTTGTTTTATATAAAAAAAAAGAATTTATTATAAAAGATAATTATTTATTTCTTTAAATAAAGAAACGATAATATAAATCTTTTATTATAATTATTCTATTTTATTAATAAATTATCTGAATTATATAAAATATATTAAAATAGTTTAATATTTATATATTTAGAGAGATTTAGTATAAGATATTATATATTTTATAAAAAATTATTATATTTATTTATATTCGAAAATTTTCTATTTAATTTTTTAAAGTTTATTATATTTTTTAAAAATACTTTATTATATTTAATTGAATATTATTATTAATTATATTATATTTTTATTAAAATATTAACATTATAATATATTATATAAATATATCTTAATAATTATTAATTATTTAATTAAAATATACTATTTTATTTTTATTATTTTTTTAAACATTACTCGAGTATAAATTTAATAAATACTTTTATTTTTCAAATTTAAAGTCTATATAATATTTTCGATATTATAATAAATAATTAAGGAATTCAATTTATATTAATGTTCTAAAAGCAATTATATAAATGATTAAATATAACTTTATTATCTAATTCTATATTTCATTTATAAATAAATAATCAATTAGAAAATTCAAATTAAATAATAAAAATATATTTATATAATTTTATCATTTTTTTATAAAATAATTAAATCGATTAGCTTTTATTAACCAAATTCATTTTAAATAATACTATATTTAAATTGATTTTATTATCATTATTTTTTAGGAATTATAATTTTAATCTTAAATTAGAAATAAAGCCTTTTTTCTTATAGTTAATGTTTATAATGTAAAAGAAGAAATATTTATTTATAAATATATTAGTAATATGTTTTTAAAAAATTATTGATTTTTTATAAAAACCTTTAATATTAATAAATAAAATTTAATTTAAATATATTAATCATTACAAAATTAATTATTTAAAATATAAAAGAAATAATATAATTTTTTTAAATAGAAAAAATATTTAAATTGTTTATCTAATAATTAAATTTAATAATAAATACTATTCATATAAAATATTCATAATTTACTTTAATATATACTAATTAAAACTATTAAAAAAATTTTAAATATTTCCAATTTTTCATATATCATTCTTTATACCAATCTTAATAAATCTTTTCTCTAAACAATCTATTATTAATAAATTTTTTAATTCTAAATATAAAAATAATAATATAATAAATAATTATATTAAATAAAAATTCAAAAAAATATTAAATATCAAAAAACTAAAAAATAAAATATACTTTTTTAAAATATAATAAAAAAACTATAATTTAATATTTATTCAAAAAGATTATATATAAAAATACAAAAACTAACTACGCGATTTCTATAAACAACTTAAAAACATGTCGAAATATAGACTAATATAGTTTATAGAATAAAAGTCTTTGGAAACTTGTTGAGATATAGATCATAAGGGTAGCACGTGATAAACACGTGATCATAATCATATATATATACGATTTGATAATCTGTACTATAGATAGATCAATAATAAAAATATTATATAAATAATTATAGTATTATATATTGTATAATTTTATTATAATAAAATTATATTAATTAATATTATATAAATCAAATATTATAAATATTAAAGCGATATTATAATAATAGAAATATTTTTGAAAAGATTAAAATTGAATTTGAAATATTAGCAAGATATTTTAATTAAAAACAATATATAATATTAAAATAGAATATATAAATATTAAAGCGATATTATAAGTTTTTATATTTCCTATATATACTTTTAATCTAATCTCTTTAAAATTTAATTTTTCAATATTTCAATTTTTTAATTTTTATTTTTTTAAGATATTTTTCAATGATTTTTATAATATCTTTAAATCTTTAAATCTTTAACGATAATAAGATCTTTTTTATCATTCTATTTTTATTTTTATTTTTTATTTTTTTTTATATATTCATTATATTTTCGGATTTATAGAAATTATACTGAAAAATTTTGATTTTTATTTAAAAATATTATTATGTTTAAATTAATAAAATTTAGAAAAATTTAGAAATATTTTTTAAAAATAAATAAATCTTTATTTATTTTATAAAAATCTACTTTTTTTCTTTTTCTTTTTTTTTTATCTTTTTTTTATATAATAATAAAGAATTCATTCTTTTTGTTAAAATACGATATTTTTCCCTAATTATTTATATAAATATTTTTATTCAAATTTTTTTCTCGAGTCAATATGATAAAAAATAATCTCTTTTCCTTAAATTACTCTTTTTTTAATCAAAACTTTAAAGAATACAATAAGTTTTATAAAATATTTGAAAATAGATTTAATCCCAAAAATAATTTCAAAAATAAAACTTTTTTATTATATATTTAATTTAAAATTTTAAAACATATTTATTATCATATTTTTAATAATGATATTTTATAAATATTTAAAAATGATTTTATAAATTAAATCTTAAAATATTTTATTATAATCTAAAAAAAGAATTTTTTTATTTTATAATTTTTTAAGCGATTTTATAAGAATTCAATATTAATATTTCTTTTAATTTTAATATCAATATCAATTTGATTTTTATATTTATTTTTAAGGCTTTGTTTGAATACATTTTAGAAATAATAGAAGTAGTAATTTGTAATATATAATTTAATGTATAATCGAGTATTTTTATTGTATTAATTAAAAAATTTAATAATTTAAAGAAAAAAGATGAAAGAAATCTCATTATTAATTCAATTGAAAACTATAAATAAAAAAAAGATAAAATTGAAGATAAAAACAAAAAAGATAAGAAAGATAAACAAAAAAAATAAACGATATTAAAATTATTTAACTCTAAAAAACTCAATCTTGAATTAATATTTATTAAAAAAAACGGTAATAATAATGATTTCGATTTTGATTTTAATTTTGATTTTAAAAATGATTTTTTTGATTATTTAGATTTTGAAGATTTTAAGATTGATTTTATTTTATTTGATATTAACAAACAGCTTAAAATCCTTATAAAACGCTATATAATAAATAATAATAAATATAGTAGTTAAATAAATAGTATTGAATATAAGTTAATTATCTATAAAAATAATTATAAATAAATTAGTTTATTTAAATAATATTAATATTTTAGTATTTTGTTTATATTATATAAAAATGTTTAAAAATATTATTATAATATTATTAAATATAAAAATTTAAATATTAATTAAAAGGCAATTATTAAAGAATTTTAAAAAGTATTTAAAGATAAGGAATAGAAATATAATATATATAATAATTGATTTAAAATCATTTTGTGTATTATTATTATAAATAATCTATTAAAGATAATTAGATAATTATATAAATTTCTATTTAATAAAATATATATTATAAAGTTTAATTTATTATTAAAAATATATGATAATTTTATTTATATAATAAAACTTTTTATAATTTATTAAAATTATTTTGTATATTTTTTAAGATATTTAAATTTATCTAAAATATTTGTTAAACTAATTATAAAGATTTATATATTTATTATAAGATAGAAAAATATAAAAATCAAATTTAAAAATAAATTGTTTTTTAAAAAAAAAATAATGATATAATCAAATAAAATTTTAATGATCAATAATTTTAAAAAAATAATTAAAATAATAATAATTTATGACTTTAAAATAAAAATATATATTTTAATAATTAAATTTTTTAAATTAATAATAATTATTATAATTAAAAATAAAAAATTTATTATATTTATAAAAGAAAAGATACTGATTAATTAAATATATTTTTAAAAAGTGAATTATTATAAAGAAAGAATTTAATTAAAAAATAAAGTTAAGATTCGATTTTAATATTATATAAAATTTCAATAAAAATTATGATTGATATATTTAAAACAAATATAACGATAATAATGATTTTATTTATATGATTAAAGAAATCGAAGTATTTTAATTAAAATTATATTTTAATAATAATGATAATAATGATGATGTTAAAGTATTTATTATTTTATATAGTTTTTTCATTATTATAAAGAATAATTATAATAATTTTGTTATAGAATTTAATGATCTAATTATTTTATATATTTATATTAATAAAATTAATCAAAAATTTAAGATTTATTTATAAATTAAATATTATAATAAATACAAGTTTATTGATATGATAATTAATTCTAATATTATAAAATGATTAATTATTGATTATAAATAGTTTTTAGCATTATAAAAATTTATTTAAATCAATATAAAGACTTTAGATTTAATTATAAATTTTAGGTTTGGTTTTAGTAATACTTTTTTTATTAGAATTATTTTAATTATTAATTTAATTGATATAATTAATATTTATATTGTTAATGTTAATATTTCATTTTTATTAAATCTTGTAAATATAGATTATATTTAAATTTTATTTAATAATATTAGAAATAAATTTTAATATATTAATAATAAAATATAGAAAATTATTAAATATTATAGATATACATTTATTAATTAATTAATTTTTTTTTAAGAATTTCAATAATCAATTATAGAATTATTAAATATAAATAAAAAATATTATTTATTTAAAATCGAATTATATTATATTTATAAATAGATAGAATATTTCTTTATTGGAAAACTATATAATTTATTTAATTATACTGGTTATAAAAATGAATTTAATCATAAATAATTAAAATAATTTATAAAATATCATAAAAAATATTAATTCTATATTGATAAGTCTAAAAAATTCAAGTTTAAACTTTATAATAATATAAAATTTAATTTTATTATTATGATTAATATAATATATATTAATAATAATCTTATATTTTATATTATTAATAAAATAATTCGATTTAATATTATATATTTTATTAAAGATTTATTAATAATGATAATATAAAATATATTTTACTTTATATAGATTAATATTTATAATAATCTTTTTAAATTAATCATTTATAATTAAAGAACTTATTTTATAAAAAAAGACTTTATTAATAATGTTTATATAATTATAATTAAAATTAAATATATATTTATTGAAGTTTATTCTTTTATTGAAATAATCAAGCATTATTATAAAATAATTTGATAAATATATATAATTATTATTAAAGAATTTGAAAATATTAAAAAAATCAATAAAGATATAAGACTATAAATAGTTGTTAAAGTCGTTAATAATATTATTAGTTTAAATAATTTTATTTTTATTTTTTTAATATTTAGTATATTTCTTTATTTGATATTTTTCAACTTTTTTATTTTATTTATTTTATAATATATTATTGTAATTAATAAAGCAATGGATAAAATATAAAAAGAATATATTAAAAGAATAATAATAAATATTTTATATTAATATAATAAATTATTTATATTTTATTTGTATAATCTTGAATTTAGATTTTTAGGTTTTATTTATTAAGAAAAAGATATTTAAAATAAATTATATAAATTTATCAAAATGAAAGATTAAATATATATAGTTAAAATAAATAATTTTAATAAAGAATTCAAAAGCATTTTAATAAAATTATATAAAAAAGAGTTTAAAATATTTAATAAATTATTTGATGATATAATCGATTTTTTATTAATAGAAAATTTTATTTTAAATTTAATTGATAATAAAGATCTTAATAATAATTTAGAAATATATTAATTAAAAACAAATATTTATATATTAAATAAAAAGTTTATTTTTAATTTAATTTCTATTCTAATTCTATATTTAAAGTTAATGATCGAAATTCTTTATTAAAAATAAATTTTAAAGTAAAAATAAATATACTTTGATAATGATAATAATAATAATTATATTATTAAAAATATTTTTAATATATATATTATTATAGATTTTTTATTAATTGCAAATTAATTTTGTTTATTTTATAAAAAAGAAATAAATAGTTTATTAAAAAAAGATATATTTAAAGTTATTTAAAAGAGCAATATATTATAAAATATCTAAATCTTTTATAATAAATTTATCAACTCCATCAAAAATAAAGTTATATTAAAAATATTTAAGAAATCTAGATTAATAATTCAAAGTCATAATAATAAAAACAAAAAAAACGATTTTAATAAAATCTTTTATTATTTAATAAATTAATTATAAAACTATACTTTATTTTATAATTTTATAAAATATATATTAATATATTCAATTATATTTTTACAATATATTATAAATATATATTTAATTAAGAATATTCTTGATTCGCATATTTTACATCAAACCTTTATCAAAAACAAATTTCGAATTAAATATGATCTTTAAAATTGTATATTTGCTTTATAATATTACAAAATCTAAAAACTATTAATATTTTATATATTATAATTATTATATAAAAATTCTTAAAATAATTCTTTCTTTATTTAATAATTACTTATTTTATATTAATAAAAATAAAAAACTAAATATAATCAAATTATAAATCAATAATATTTTTATTTTTATTAATAAAAAATTTATAAATAAAGAAAAAGTTCAAATCAAAAAAAAAATTACTTTTTGAAAATATAAAAATAATTAACAATTAATATCCCTCTTAAATTTAATAGCGCTTTAATCCATATCGATAAAAACAATATGATTATACTTATTTAAAAATAACAATATAATAAACTTTATTTTATAAAACATTTCTTTATTAATTTTAAATTATACATAAAAATTTAAAAAAATATCTTTTTTAAAAAAACGATATATTATTTAACAAGCCTATTGTTGGAATATAGATTACAAGGTAGCACATAACAGCACGTGACCACAATTATATATATATACGATTTGATAATCTATACTATAAATAGATCAATAATAAGAATATATTATATAAAATTATTATATTATATATTGTATACTTTACTATAATAAAACTATACTAATCAATATTATACAAATCAAATATTACAAACATCAAAACAATATTATAATAATGAAATACTTTTAAAAAAACTAAAATTGAATTTAAAATATCAACAAAACGTTTTAATCAAAAACAATATACAATACTAAAATAAAATATATAAACATCAAAACGATACTATAAACTTTTACATCCATCATATATATCTTCAACTCGACTTTTTTAAATTCAACTTCTCAATACCTCAACTTTTCAATTTCTATTTCTTCAAAACATTTTTTAATGATTTTTACAATACCCTCAAAAACCTTAACGATGACAAAATCTTTTTTATCATTTTTCTTATTATTTCTTTTTTATTTTTTTTTTATTTTTTTTATATATTTATTATTTTCAAATTTACAAAAATTATATTAAAAAACTCTAATTTTTATTGAAAAATATTGTTATTTTTAAATTAATAAAATCTATAAAAATTTAAAAATATCCCTTAAAAATAAACAAATATTTATTATTTTATAATAATTTATTTTTTCCCCCTCTTTTTCCCCCCCCCTAATCCTTCTCTATATAATAATAAAAAACTCATTTTTTTTATTAAAATATAATATCTTTTTTTAATTATTTATACAAATACCCCTATTTAATTTCTTTTTTTAAATTAATATGATAAAAAAAAAATTCTTTTTTTTAGACTATTTTTTCTTTAATTAAAACTTTAAAGAATATAATAAACTTTATAAATTATTTGAAAATAAATTTAACCCTAAAAATAATTTTAAAAACAAAACTCTTTTATTATACATTCAATTCAAAATTTTAAAATATATTTATTATTATATTTTTAATAATAATATTTTATAAACATTTAAAAACAATTTTGTAAATTAAATTTTAAAATACTTTATTATAATCCAAAAAAAAACTTTTTTATTTTATAATTTTTTAAGTAATTTCTATAAAAATTTAATATTAATATTTCCATTAATTTTAATATTAATATCAATTTGATTTTTATATTTATTTTTAAGATTTTTATATTTATTTTTAAGATTTTATTTAAATGAACTTTAAAAGTAATAGAAACAATAATTTACAATATATAATTTAATATATAATTAAATATTTTTATCATAATAATCAAAAAACTCAATAATTTATAAAAAAAAAGATAAAAAAAACTTTATTATTGATTTTATTAAAAATTACAAATAAAAATAAAATAAAATTAAAGATAAAGGCAAAAAAAATAAAAAAAATAAATAAAGAAAATAAGCAATATCTAAGAAATTATCTAATTTTAAGAGACCTAATTCTAAATCAATATTTATTAAAAAAAAAATAGTGATGATTTTAATCTCGACTTTGATTTTGATTTCAAAAACAATTTTTTTGATTATTTAGATTTTAAAGATTTTAAAATTGATTTTATTTTATTTAACATTAATAAATAATTTGAAAACTTTATAAAACATTATATATCAAATAATAATAAATATAATGGTTAAATAAATAATATTAAATATAAATTAATTATTTATAAAGATAATTATAAATAAATTAATTTATCTAAACAATATCAATATTTTGATATTTTATTTATATTATATAAAGATATTCAAAAATATTATTACAATATTATTAAATATAAAAACTTAAATATTAATTAAAAAATAATTATTAAAGAATTTCAAAAAATATTTAAAAGCAAAAAATGAAAATGTGATATATATAATAATTAATTTAAAATCATTTTTTATATTATTATTATAAACAATTTATTAAAATCAATTAAATAATTATATAAAATTTTATTGAATAAAATATGTATTATAAAGTTTGATTTATTATTAAAAATATATAATGACTTTATTTATATAATAAAACTTTTTATAATCTATCAAAATCATTTTATATATTTTAAAAGATATTCAAATTTATTTAAAATATTTATCGTTATAATTATAAAAATCTATATATTTATTATAATATAAAAAAGTATAAAAAGCAAATTCAAAGATAAATCATTTTTTAAAAAGAAAAACAACAATATAATTGAACAAAACTTTAATAATTAACAATTTTAAAAAAACAATTGAAATAATAATAATTTATAATTTTAAAATAAAAATATATATTTTAATAATCAAATTTTTAAATTTAATAATAATTATTATAATTAAAAATAAAAAGTATATTATATTTATAAAAAGAAAAGATATTAATTAATTAGATATATTTTTAAAAAATGAATTGTTATAAAGAAAGAATTTAATTAAAGAATGAAATTAAGATTTGATTTTAATAGTATATAAAGTTTTAATAAAAATTATAATCAATATATTTAAGATAAATATAATAATAATAATGATTTTATTTATATAATGAAAGAAATCGAAATATTTTAATTAAAATCATATTTTAATAATAATAATAATAATAATAATATTAAAGTATTTATTATTTTATATAGTTTTTATATTATTATAAATAATAATTACAATAATCTTATCATAAAATTTAATAATTTAATTATTTTATATATTTATATTAATGAAATTAATCAAAAATTTAAGATTTATTTATAGATTAAATATTATAATAAATATAAATTTATCAATATAATAATTGATTTTGATATTATAAAGTAATTAATTATTAGTTATAAATAGTTTTTAGTATTATAAAAGTTTATTTAAATTAATATAAAAATTTTAGATTTAATTATAAATTTTAAATTTGATTTTGATGATATTTTCTTTATTAAAACTATTTTAATTATTAGTTTAATTAATATAATTAATATTTATATTATTAATATTAATATTTTATTTTTATTAAGTTTTATAAATATAAATTATATTTAAATTTTATTTAATAATATTAAAAATGAACTTTAGTATATTAATAATAAAATATAAAAAATTATTAGATATTATAAATATACATTTGTTAATTAATTAATTTTTTTTTAAGAATTCTAACAATTTATTATAGAATTATTAAATATAGATAAAAAATACTATTTATTTAAAATCAAATTATATTATATTTATAAATGAATAGAATATTTTTTTAATAAGAAACTATATAATTTATTTAATTATATTAGTTATAAAGATGAATTTAATTGTAAGTAATTAAAATAGTTTATAAAATATTATAAAAAATATTAGTTTTATATTGATAAATCTAAAAAATTTAAATTTAAATTTTATAATGATATAAAATTCAATTTTATTATTATAATTGACATAATATATATTAATAATAATCTTGTTTTTTATATTATTAATGAAATAATCTAGTTCAATATTATATATTTTATTAAGGATTTATTAATAATAATAATATGGAATGTATTTTGTTTTATATAAATTAATATTTATAATAGTCTTTTTAAATTAATTATTTATAATTAAGAAACTTATTTTATAAAAAAAGATTTTATTAATAATATTTATATAATTATAATTAAGATTAAATGTGTATTTATTAAAGTTTATTATTTTATTGAAATGATCAAATATTATTATAAAATAATTTGATAAATATATATAATCATTATTGAAAAATTTAAAAACATTAAAAAAATTAATAAAGATATAAAATTATAAATGATCATTAAAATTATTAATAATACTATTAATCTAAACAATTTTATTTTTATTTTTTTAATATTTAATGCATTTCCTTATTTAACATTTTTCGATTTTTTTATTCTATTCATTTTATAGTATATTATTATAATCAACAAAGTAATAAATAAAATACAAAAAGAATATACTAAACAAATAATGATAAATATTTTATATTAATATAATAAATTATTTATATTTTATTTATATAATTTCAAATTTAGATTTTTAATTTTTATTTATTAAAAAAAATATTTGAAATAAATTATATAAATTTATCAAAATAGAAAGTTAAATATATATAATTAAAATAAATAATTTTACTAAAGAATTTAAAAGCATTTCAATAAAATTATATAAAGAAAAATTCAAAATATTTGATAAACTATTTGATGATATGATCGATTTTTTATTAATAAAAAATTTTATTTTAAATTTAATTAACAATAAAAATTTTAATAATTTAGAAATATTTTAATTGAAAAAAAGTGTTTATATATTAGATAAAAAATCTATTTTTAATTTAGTTTCTATTTTAACTTTATATTTAAAATTAATAATCAAAATTCTTTATTAAAAGCAAATTTTAAAATATAATTAAATATACTTTAATAATGATAATAATAATAATTATATTATTAAAAATATTTTTAATATATATATTATTATAAACTTTTTATTAATTACAAATCAATTTTATTTATCTTATAAAAAAAAAAAAAAATTTATTAAAAAAAGATATATTTAAAATTATTAAAAAAAACAATATACTAAAAAACACTCGAATCTTTTATAATAAATTTATTAATTTTATTAAAAATAAAGATATATTAAAAATATTTAAAAAATCTAGATTAATAATTCAAAGCTACAATAATAAAAACAAAAAAACAATTTTAATAAAATCTTTTATTATCTAATAAATTAATTATAGAACTATATTTTGTTTTATAACTTTATAAAATATATACTAATATATTTAATTATATCTTTACAATATATTATAAATATATATTTAATTAAAAATATCTTTAATTTATATATTTTATATTAAACTCTTACTAGAAATAGATTTCAAACTAAATATAATCTTTAAAATTATATATTTATTTTATAATATTACAAAATCAAAAAACCATTAATATTTTATATATTATAATTATTATATAAAAACTTTTAAAATAATTTTTTTTATTTAATAATTATTTATTCTATATTAATAAAAATAAAAAATTAAATATAATCGAATTATAAATCAATAATATTTTTATTTTTATTAATAAAGAATTTATAAATAAAAAAAAATTTAAATCAAAAAAAAGATTATCTTTTAAAAACACAAAAACAATTAATAATTGATTCTTTTTTTGAATTTAATAATATTTTAATCTACATTAATAAAAATAATAATATAATAAACTTTATTTCATAAAATACTTCCTTATCGATTTTAAATTATATATAAAAATCAAAAAAAATACTTCTTTAAAAAAATAATATATTGTTTAACAAATCTATAATATATATATTATAAATATTTATTAACTAAAAATATTATTTAATTTATTATATATAATTTAAATCATTAATTTAATTAAAAATAATATAAACATTTTTAATAAATATATTTAATAATAAATTAATAATTTTAATTATAATTTTATATTTATTTTTTTTAAAATAAAATTATTATAAATAATTTATTTTATTAATATAAACTTTATAAATAATATTAATCTTTTTTTTCAAATCGACTTTATTATAATATTTATTAACAAAAATAATAATATAAATATTATTTATTAATCTTTTATTAAATATAAATAAATCATATAAAATATTTTTACTTGCAAACTATACAAAATAAAATATAAATTTAATATTATTATTATAATCAAATCTAATATCAATAAAATCATAAATCAATTAATTAATAAAAAGATTATAATCAACTTTATATTCTTTATAATCTATATTAATTTAAAATTACTTTATAAATATTTAATTAAATTTAATATTTTTTAAAAAAAATATTTAATAATTAATCTAATTTTCATTTATTAATCATACAAATATAAAAAAACTATAAAAATTAAATAAATTATTAACAATATAAATCCCATTAATATAATAATAAAATCGAAATTTTATATTACTTTCAAAAACTTTATCAATATTAATAAAATTAATATCAATATAAAAAAATAGATTAAATATAAATAAATCATTTTACCCACTTAATAAAATAAATCATAATCGCTAAAATTAATATTTATTATAGATTAGCTTATATAATATATTAGTATATTATAATAAAAAAAATATAACAAAAAGAATATAAAAGATATAATAATATAAGAAATTAATATAAAAAATACAAAAATATAAAGAACTAATACAAAAAAGATATAAAGAATAATAATATATATAAAAACAATATCTATCAAAATCACTAAGATATTATTATTCCAATCCGAAAATAACTTTTTTAAAAACAATATTTATCAAAATAATAACGATTACAATTTTACATATATTTTCCTTTATTATATTAACTTTTTTTTATTTAATTATATTATTTATATATATTTTAATCTTTTAATTTATTTTATAAAAAGATAAAGGAGAATAATATTATAATATATAATAAATTTAACTTAACTTTTTTTTTTTTTAAATAATACTAATATTAAGATATAGATTATAAAGATAGCATATAATAAATATATGATCATAATCATATATATATATGATTTGACAATCTATACTATAGATAGATCAATAATAAGAATATACCACACAAAATTACTATACTATATATCGTACACTTTACCACAGTAAAACCACAATATATATAGTTAATTTATAATCAAAATCATTATTTTTATTGTTAAATTTTATTGCATTATTATATATTTTGTTTAAATTGATTTAATATTGAATTTTTGATATATGATATTAATGGTTTTCTTTTAATAATATTTTAAATTTTTATATTTATTTTTATATGTATATGCCCTTTTATTTTTTTATTTTTTTTTAGTTTTATTTATATTGAAAATCATAGTTATTTTAATTATAATTATTTTGATTATTTTAAAATATATAGTAATTTTGACTAGATTGATTTTGATTAGGTTAAATTTAATTAAATTAAATTTAACTAAGTTGATTTTGATTAAATTAAGATATATAATGATTTTGATTATAATAATTTCTATCATAATCATTTATATCATAATGATTTTGATTAAATTGATTTTGACTAGATTGATTTTGATTAAAGTAGTTTTGATTAGGTTGAGATATATAATTATTTTGATTATAATGATTTTTATTGTAATTATTTTTATTGTAATTATTTTTATTTTGGTGATTTTGATTGTTATATAATATATAATTATTAGATAGAGTTATATATTAAATAATATAATCTATTAGATTATATATTGTTATTATTAAGATAGTTTTAAATAAACATTTAGAATTGATTTTTATTATAAATTAAATGTTTTTTAATGATTTATTAAAATATTTTGAAAGATTAATTATTATTTATATAATTAAAATATTTTATTTAATTTGCTTTTTTTTAGCTTGTTTCCTTACACTTTTTTTGAATCTTATTTCTATTTTAGATTTTTTATTATTATCTTTATATTATTAGATTTAAGTTTTATTAATTGATTTTTACAGATTTTCTTTAAATAAACTTTAATTTATTTAAGATATAATTTTATATATATTATATTTTATAATATATAGATTATTAATATACATATACTAATATAAATACTATTTTTTTATAATATTTTTTTATTATTATTAAATATTCTTTATTTAATATTTAAAATATCTTTATTTTTATATTTTTAAATATTTTTTTAAAGTCTATTTATAGATCTATATTAATAAAAATCTTTAAATTATCGATTATATATTTATTAAATTTATATTTTAAATAATAATTTATTATATATAAATTTTTTGTATTATATTCTTTATATTTATTAATAAAATCTAAATTATTTAAAAATAATTTATTAAATAGATTTTTTTGATACTCTTTATTTTATTTAAATTTAAGGTTTTAATTATATTTAAAATTATATATATTATTATCTTTTTATTATTATTTCTTTTTAAAATTAAATATAAACTTTTTAAAAATGTTATTTATTATATTTTTAAATAAAATTTTTTTTATTTATATTTATAATATTAAGATTTATATTTATTTAAATATTTTTTATTCATATTATTTTTATAATAGATTTATGTATATTAAATTTTTATTAAAACTTTTCAATAATATTTTTAATATTGATTAAGATTTTTTGATTTGATTAAAAGTTTATTTTGATTATTAAAATATTAATAACGATTTTAAATTTTAAATATTTATATTTAATAAATGGTTTTTTTTTATAATTATTTAAATCTTATACTTATACTTATATTTTTTAACTTTCTTTTTTTTATATTATTTTTATTCATTATATTGTCTATAATATTATAATATAAAATAAAAAAACATTTTTAATAATACTTTGTATTTATTTATTAAATAATATAATAATTATTATTAAATTTGTTTTTATCTAATTTTTTTATTATTATTAAATAAATATTTAATATTAAATTAAAAATTTAATCTAATAAAACTTTAAACTAAATATCATTACTCTAGTTTATAAAATAAATTTAATATTAAATTAAAACTTGTTTTAATAAGGTTTTTAAATTAAATATAATTATTTTGATTTATAAAATAAATATATGATAAATAAATTTATTATAAAATAAAAGAGAAAATAAAGTAATAATAAAAAATATAAAAATAT
The DNA here is from genome assembly GCA_028455995.1 of Scleromitrula shiraiana. NCBI lineage: Eukaryota > Fungi > Ascomycota > Leotiomycetes > Helotiales > Sclerotiniaceae > Scleromitrula > Scleromitrula shiraiana. The sequence goes on from JABELC010000008.1 coordinate 157,209, forward strand.
AAAAAAAAGAATTATTAAAAGTTTTTATAAATGTTTCTAAATAAAAGTTTTCATATAAATAATCTTATTATTATCTTTATAATTATAATAAAATAGTTATTATTATTAACATTTTTATTTATTAAAATATTTTTTTAAATAATATAATATACATTTAAATGATATAATATGATTTATATTCTTATCATTATTTTATTTATAATAAATATTTAAATTTTATAATTTTTAAATTTAATTTAAAAACCATTTAGCTTATAATAAATATTTAAATTTTATAATATCTAAATCAAAATTAAAGATTATTATTCCTACAATAAATATTTAAATATTGTAAATTCAATTCTTTTTTTTATTAAAAACTAAATAATTTATAAATCTTTTTATTATTAAAAATTATAAAAAGTTTTTTATTAATAATAAATAAAAATATTTAAAATTTATTAAAATTAATATTATATATAAAATAGAAATCCTAATTTATAATATATACACTAATTAATATTTATATAACTTTAAAAATATAGAACTATACAATACAGATATTTTTTATATTGTATTAATATATTCAAAAAGTTCAAGAAAAGTATTATACGTTGTCGAGTTATCTCATCCTCAAACCCTTCGATATATTACCCCACATAAAATTTTTTGACCAATAATATTCTTTAATTTTTTTACCTGAGGTGTACCAAAAGATCTAAGATATCGGGTCAGGTCCCCTGACACGCCGCCTCTTCTTTATGATCTTTTATTTTAATAATATTGTTGGATCACATGTTGGATCACATGTTGGATCACATGTTGGATCACATGTTAGATCACATGTTTTAAAAAGCTTGTTCAAAAGCTTAAATTTAACCAATCAACTACTCTAAAATATCGATTTTAACCAATCATTTATGTTAAAAAAGTGCCAAGATTCTTCCAAAACGCTAGTAAAATCACCTTTGTATCATACTAAAAAAAAAAATAAGTAGACTCGTATAAAACCTCTCTTTTTGTAAACAAAAAGAAGAGGCAATATATCGGGTCAGGTTCCCTGACACGCCGCCTCTTCTTTATGATCTTTTATTTTAATAATATATTAATTATTAGATTACATGTTAGATCACGTGTTTTGAAAAGCTTGTTCAAAACCTTAAATTTAACCAATTAACTATTCTAAAATATCGATTTTAACCAATCATTTATATTAAAAAAGTGCCAAGATTCTTCTAAAACACTAGTAAAATCACCTTTATATTATACCAAAAAAAAAAATAAGTAGACTCGTATAAAACCTCTCTTTTTGTAAACAAAAAGAAGAGGCATTTGGTTCCAACTTTGATATAAACATAAACAAATCAATGTATCAACGATTTTTTAAATAATAATAATAAATTATATCGGGTTAGGTCCTCTGACACGCCGCCTCTTCTTTATGATCTTTTATTTTAATAATATTATTGGGATATAGATCATAAGATAGCATATGACAAGCATGTGACCATAGTCGTATATATATACGACTCAATAACTTGTACTATAGATAGATCAATAATAACAAAAATATCAAATATAAATTATAGTATTATAATTGTATGATTTAATTAAAATAAAATTATATTGATTAATATTATATAAATTAAATATTATAAATATTAAAGCAATATTATAGTAATAAAAATATTTTTAAAAAGATTAGAATTGAATTTGAAATATTAATAAAGCGTTTTGATTAAGAATAATATATAATATTAAGATAGAATATATAAATGTTAAAACGATATTATAGTTTTTGCATTTATTATATATGTTTTTAGCCTGGTTTTTTTAATTTAATCTTTTAAAAATTTTAATTTTTTAATTTTTATTTTTTTAAGATATCTTTTAGTGATTTTTATAATATTTTTAAATTTTCAAATTTTCAAAATTTCAATGATAATGAGATCTTTTTTATTATTTTTTTTTTATTTTTTTTTTTATTCTTTTTATATATTTATTATTTTTGGATTTATGGAAATTATATTGAAAAACTTTGATTTTTATTTGAAGATATTATTGTTTTTAAATTAATAAAATTTATAAGAATTTAGGAATATTTTTTAAAAATAAATAAATTTTTATTATTTTATAATAATTCATTTTCTTTTTTTTCTTTTTTTTTCAATTTTTTCTTTATATAATAATAAAGAATTTATTCTTTTCGTCAAAATACAATATTTTTTTTTAATTATTTATATAAATATTCTTATTTAATTTCTTTTTTCAAGTCAATATGATAAAAAGGAATTTCTTTTTTTTAAATTACTTTTTCTTAAATCAAAACTTTGAAAAATACGATAAGCTTTGTAAATTATTTGAAGATGAATTTAATTTCAAAAACAATTTTAATAGTAAAACTTTTTTATTGTATATTTGATTTAAGATTTTAAAATATATTTATTATTATATTTTTAATGATGATATTTTATAAATATTTAAAAGCGATTTTATGAATTAGATTTTAAAACATTTTATTATAGTTTAAAAAAAAAACTTTTTTATTTTATAATTTTTTAAGCGATTTTTATAAGAATTCGGTATTAATGTTTTTATTGATTTTGATATTAATATTAATCTAATTTTTATATTTATTTTTAAAGCTTTATTTAAATAGATTTTAAAAACAATAAATATAATAATTCGTAATATATAATTTAATATATAATCAAATATTTTTATTATAATAATTAAAAAACTTAATAATCTAAAAAAAAAAGATAAAAAAAATTTTATTATTGATTTTATTTAAAAAAAAAATAAGATTGAAGATAAAGACAAAAAGAATAAAAAAAGTAAAAGTAAATAAAAGAAATAAGCAATATCTAAAAAATTATTTAATTTTAAGGAATTTGATCTTAAATTAATATTTATTAAAAAAAAAAATAGCAATAATAATAATTTTGATTTTGATTTTGATTTTGATTTTAATTTTAAGAATGATTTTTTTGATCATTTAGATTTTGAAGATTTCGAGATTGATTTTATTCTATTTGATATTAGCAAATAGTTTGAAAATTTTATAAAACGATATATATTAAATAATAATAAATATAATAATTAAGTAAATAATATCAAATATAAATTAATTATTTATAAAAATAATTATAAATAAATCGATTTATTTAAATAATATTAATATCTTGATATTTTATTTATATTATATAAAAATATTTAAAAATATTATTATAATATTATTAAATATAGAAATTTAAACATCAATTAGAAAATAATTATTAAAGAATTTTAAAAAACATTTAAAGATAAAAAATAAAAATATGATATATATAATAATTGATTTAAAATCATTTTTTATATTATTATTATAAACAATTTATTAAAATTAATTAAATAATTATATAAAATTTTATTTAATAAAATATATATTATAAAATTTAGTTTATTATTAAAAATATATAATAACTTTATTTATATAATAAAATTTTTTATAATTTGTTAAAATTACTTTATATATTTTTAAAGATACTTTAATTTATTTAAAATATTCATCATTATAACTATAAAAATCTATATATTTATTATAATATAAAAAAGTATAAAAATCAAATCTAAAAATAAATTGTTTTTTAAAAAGGAAAATAATGATATAATTAAATAAAATTTTAATAATCAATGATTTTAAAGAAATAATTAGAATAACAATTCATAACTTTAAAATAAAAATATATATTTTAATAATTAAATTTTTTAATTTAATAATAATTATTATAATTAAAAACAAAAAATATATTATATTTACAAAAAAGAAGGATACTAATCAATTAAATATATCTCTAAAAAACGAACTATAATAAAAAAAAAATTCAATCAAAAAATAAAATCGAGATTTGACTTTAATAATATATAAGATTTTAATAAAAATTATAATCAATATATTTAAAATAAATATAATAATAACAATAATTTTATTTATATAATTAAAGAAATTAAAATATTTTAATTAGAATTATATTTTAATAATAACAATAATAATAATAATATTGAAATATTTATTATTTTATATAGTTTTTACATTATTATAAATAATAATTATAATAATTTTATTATAGAATTTAATAATTTAATCATTTTATATATTTATATTGGCGAAATTAGTCAAAAATTCAAGATTTATTTATAAATTGAATATTATAATGAATATAAATTTATTAATATAATAATTAATTTTAATATTATAAAGCAATTAATTATTAATTATAAATAATTTTTAATATTATAAAAATTTATTCGAATCAATATAAAGACTCTAAATTTAACTATAAACTTTAGATTTAGCTTTAATAATACTTTTTTTATTAGAACCATTTTAATTATTAGTTTAATTAATATAATTAATATTTATATCGTTAATATAAATATTCCATTTTTATTAAATCTTATAAATATAGATTATATTTAAGTTTTATTTAATAATATTAAAAATAAATTTTAATATATTAATAATAAAATATAAAAAACTATTAGATATTATAGATATACATTTGTTAATTAATTAATCTTATTATAAGAATTTTAACAATTTATTATAGAATTATTAAATATAGATAAAAAATATTATTTATTTAAAATCGAATTATACTATATTTATAGATAAATAAAATATTCTTTTATTAAAAAATTGAATAATTTATTTAATTATATTAATTATAAAGATAAATTCAATTATAAATAATTAAAATAATTTATAAAGTATTATAAAGAATGCTAATTCTATATTGATAAACCTAAAAAATTTAAATTTAAATTTTATAATAATATCAAATTTAATTTTATTATTATAATTAATATAATATATATTAATAATAGTTTTATTTTTTATATTATTGATAAAGTAATTTGATTTAATATTATATACTTTATTAAGGATTTATTAATTATAATAATATAAAATATATTTTATTTTATATAGATCAATATTTATAATGGCCTTTTTGAATTAATTATTTATAATTAAAAAATTTATTTTATAGAAAAAGACTTTATTGATAATATTTATGTAATTATAGTTAAAACTAAATATATATTTGTTAAAGTTTATTATTTTATTAAAATAATCGAATATTATTACAAAGTAATTTAATAAATATATATAATTATTATTAAAGAATTTGAAGATGTTAAAGAAATTAATAAAGATATAAAATTATAAATAATTATTAAAACTATTAATAATATTGTTAGTTTAAATGGTTTTATTTTTATTTTATTAATATTTGGTGTATTTCTTTATTTGATATTTTTCAATTTTTTTATTTTATTTATTTTATAGTATATTATTATAATTAATAAAGTAATGAATAAAATATAAAAAAAATATATTAAATGAATAATAATAAATATTTTATATTAATATAATAAATTATTTATATTTTATTTATATAATTTCAAATTTGGATTTTTAATTTTTATTTATTAAAAAAAAAATATCTAGGATGGACTATATGAATTTATCAAAATGGAAGGTTAAATATATATAATTAAAATAAACAATTTTAATAAAGAATTTAGAAATATTTTAATAAAATTATATATAGAAAAATTTGAAATATTTAATAAATTATTTAATAATATAATTAATTTTTTATTAATAAAAAATTTTATTCTAGATTTAATTAATGATAAAGACTTTAATAACTTAAAAATATTTTAATTAAAAAAAGCGTTTATATATTAAATAAAAAATTTATTTTTAATCTAATTTCTATTTTAATTTTATATTTAAAATTAATAATTGAAATTTTTTGTTGAAAATAAATTTTAGAATATAATTAAATATATTTTAATAATAATAATAATAATAATTATATTATTAAAAATATCTTTAATATATATATTATTATAGATTTTTTATTAATTATAAATCAATTTCGTTTATTTTATAAAAAGAAAATAAATAATTTATTAAAGAAAGATATATTTAAAGTTGTTAAAAAAACGATATATTAAAAGATACCTAAATTTTTTATAATAAATTTATTGATTTTATTAAAAATAAAGGTATATTAAAAGTATTTAAAAAATCTAGATTAATAATTTAAGGTTATAATAATGAAAATAAAAAAATAGTTTTAATAAAATCCTTTATTATTTAATATATTAATTATAAAATTATATTTTATTTTATAGTTTTATAGAATATATATCAATATATTTAATTATATTTTTATAATATATTATAAATATATATTTAATTAAAAGTATTTTTAATTTATATATTTTATATTAAATCTTTATTAAAAGCAAATTTTAAACTAGATACAATCTTTAAAATTATATGCTTATTTTACAATATTATAAAATTAAAAAACTATTAATATTTTATATATTATAATTATTATATAAAAGTTTTTGAAATAATCTTCTTCTTATTTAATAATTATTTATTTTATATTAATAAAAATAAAAAATTAAATATAATTAAATTATAAATTAATAATATCTTTATTTTTATTAATAAAGAATTTATAGATAAAAAAAAAGTTTAAATCAAAAAAAAAGATTATTTTTTAAAAATATAAAAATAATTAATAATTAATTTTCTTTTTAAATTTAATAGTATTTTAATATAAATTAATAAAAACAATATAATTACATTTATTTAAAAATAATAATATAACAAACTTTATTTTATAAAATATTTCTTTATCAATTTTAAATTATATATAAAAATCAAGAAGAATATTTTTTTAAAAGAATAATATATTATTTAATAAGTCTATAGTATATATATTATAAACATTTATCAATTAAAAACATTATTTAATTTATTATATATAGTCTAAATCATTAATTTAATTAAAAACAATATAAATATTTTTAATAAATATATTTAATAATAAATTAATAATTTTAATTATAGCCTTATATTTATTTTTTTTAAAATAGAATCATTATAAATAATCTATTTTATTAATATAAGTTTTATAAATAATACTAATCTTTTCTTTCAAATTGACTTTATTATAATATTTATTAATAAAAACAATAATATAAATATTATTTATTAATTTTTTATTAAATATAAATAAATCATATAAAGCATTTTTATTTTAAAATTATATAAAATAAAATATAAATTTAATATTATTATTATAATCAAATCTAATATTAACAAAATTATAAATTGATTAATTAATAAAAAGATCATAATTAGTTTTATATTTTTTATAATTTATATTGATTTAAAATTATTTTATAAATATTTAATTAAATTCAATATTTTCTAAAAAAAATATTTAATAATTAATCTAGCCTTTATTTATTAATTATATAAACATAAAAAAATCATAAAAATTAAATAAATCATTAATAATACAAATCTTACTAATACAATAATAAAATCAAAGCTTTATATTGCTTTTAAAAATCTTATTAATATTAATAAAATCAATATCAATATGAAAAAATAAATTGAATATGAATAAATCATTTTATTTATTTAATAAGATAAATTATAATCATTCAAATTAATATTTATTATAGATTAGTTTATATAGTATATTAATATATTATAATAAAAAAAATATAATAAAAAAAATATAATAATATAAAGAATTAATATAAAAAATATAAAAACATAAAAAACTAATATAAAAAAAATATAAAGAATAATAATATTTATTAAAATCATTAAAATATCATTATTCTGATCCAAAAATAACTCTTTCAAAAACAATATTTACTAAAATAATAGTAATTACAATTCTATATATACTTTTTTTAAATAACATTTTTTTTATTAATTATATTATGTATATATATTTTAACCCTTTAATCTATTTTATAGAAAAATAAAGGAAAATAATACTATAATATATAATAAATTTAGTTTAACTTTCTTTTTTTTCAAATAATACTAATATTAAAATATAGATCACAAAATAATATATAATAAATACATGATCACAATCATATATATATACGACTCAACAATCTATACCATAGATAGATCAATAATAACAAGAATATCAAACACAAACCACAATACCATAATCGTACGACTTAACCGAAGTAAAACCACAAATATATTAAAATATAATTGAATAATATAAGAAAATATTTAGATTATTAATAATAAATATAAATATTTTAATTTTAAAAAAATTTATTTTTAATTTTAATTAATATAATAATATTTTAAATGTTAAAATTAATTCTTTTTATTTAAATTAATATAAATTTAAAAGATTATTATATTATAAAAAAATAAATAATATAAATTTAATTTAATTATAATATAAAGATATTTATAATTTTTATTATTATTTAATTTTAAATTAATAATTTTAATAGTATAATTATATTTATTTTATATTATATTTTATTTTAAATTAATTTTTTTAAAAAAGATATTATATAATTAAATTCTTTTTAATTCAAAATTATTAATATTTTTTTTTTATATATTATTGATATTTTAAATATCAATATTTTGAAAATTAATATTTTTTTATATTATTAATATTTTAAATATTAATATTTTAAAAATTAATATTTTTATATATTTTAAATTTATATTTAATTTATCAAAATAATTTTATAATTAGAATTCAAGAAATGAATTATATTATTAAATTTTTTTAATAATATTTAATAATTTATGTATTTTTTATAATTTATTATTTATATTTATATTATTATTATATTATTATTATTATTATTATTATTATTATTATTATTATTATTATTATTATTATTATATTATTATTATTATTATTATTATTATTATTATTATTATTATTATTATTATTATTATATTATTATTATTATTATTATTATTATTATTATTATTATTATTATTATTATTATATTATTATTATTATTATTATTATTATTATTATTATTATTATTATTATTATTATTATTATTATTATTATTATTATTATTATTATTATTATTATTGTTGTTATTATAATTATCATTATTATTATTATTATTATTATTATTATGATTATGATTATGATTATTATTATTAATATGATTATTATTATTAATATGATTATTATGATTATTCTTATAAAATTCAATAAAATAATATTATAATATATTTTTAATTTAAATAATAATTATAAATTTTATATAAAGATAAAATAAAAACATTTATAAATTATTTTAATTTTTAAATTTATATATATAAATATAAATTATTTATTATTATTATAATGATTTTCATTTTTCTTATTTAATAATAATGAAAATTTTATTTAATTTTTATATTAATATAAATTTATTTTAAAAATATTTTATAATTATTATTATTAATATAAACTTAACTTTTTGAATTTTATTTTTTTTATAAAAAGATTATTAATTTTAATTTTAATATTTTCTTTCTTTCTAATATTAAAACTTTTATTAATTATATTCTTTTGAAATATCTCTCTTATTTTTACTTTTATTTTATTTTATTTTATTCTATTTTATTCTATTTTATTTTATTTTATTCTATTTTATTCTATTTTATTCTATTTTATTCTATTTTATTCTATTTTATTTTATTTATTTTATTTTATTTTATTTTATTTTATTTTATTTTATTTTATTTTATTTTATTTTATTTTATTTTATTTTATTTTATTTTATTTATTTATTTTATTTTATTTTATTTTATTTTATTTTATTTTATTTATTTTATTTTATTTTATTTTATTTATTTATTTTATTTTATTTTATTTTATTTTATTTTATTTTATTTTATTTTATTTTATTTTATTTTATTTTATTTTATTTTATTTTATTTTATTTTATTTTATTTTATTTTATTTTATTTTATTTTATTTTATTTTATTTTATTTTATTTTATTTTATTTATTTTATTTTATTTTATTTTATTTTATTTTATTTTATTTTATTTTATTTTATTTTATTTTATTTATTTTATTTTATTTTATTTTATTTTATTTTATTTATTTATTTTATCTTATTTTATCTTATTTTATCTTATTTTATCTTATTTTATCTTATTTTATTTTATTTTATCTTATTTTATCTTATTTTATTTTATTTTATTTTATTTTATCTTATTTTATCTTATTTTATTTTTTATTTCTTACTTATTTTTATTTTTGTTTTTATTTTTATTTATTTACTTTTTTTGAAAATTTTAAAAGTTTTAATATAAGATTTAATTCTTTTAATAAATAATATTAAGATATTTAGTATTGATTTTATTATTATTTTCAATATTCTTTATTAATATAATATTATTTAATATTGTTTAATATTATTTAATATTATTTAATATTATTAATATTATTTAATATTATTTAATATTATTTAATATTATTTAATATTATTCAATATTATTTAATATTATTTCATATTATTTCATATTATTTCATATTATTTCATATTATTTCATATTATTTTATATTATTTCATATTATTTCATATTATTTCATATTATTTTATATTGATTAATCTTATTTAATCTTATTTAATCTTATTTAATCTTATTTAATCTTATTTAATTTTATTTAATCTTATTTAATCTTATTTAATATTATTTAATATTACTTTTTAATATTATATTTTAATCTTTTCAAATAATTTATTTCTTTTATTAAATTATCATTATATATTATTATTCATTAATATATATATATATATATATTAATATAAATTTTAATTAAATCGATTAATTTTATTATTAAATAATATTTCTTTTATAATTAATAATATTATATAATATTTCAATTAAAAAAAGACTTTTCTTTAAAATATTATATAATATAATTATTTTAAATAACTTTTTATATTAAACATTATAAATAAAAAATATTTTTTCTATATTTTAAATTTATATAAAATATTTATATAAAATTATATAATAATAAAAATTATATTATTAAAATCATTTAATTAAATTTTATTTATTAATATATTCTTTATTATTTTATATTAATATATATAATTATAATTAATCGATTATTAATCTATAATTATTAATATTAAATTTATTAATAATTAAAATTATATATCTTTTTTATAAATTATATATTTTTATTATAAAAAGTTTTTCAATAATTAATCAATTATTAATATATAAAATTTATATAAAAATCTTTATTTTCTTAATTCATACTTTATTATTATTAATATATTTAAAATTTAAAAAAATAAATAATGATTATAATCATAAAATCATTTAAATTAACTTTATTTTTATATATTCATTATTTTTTAATTAAAAATTAATATATAATATTTCATATTAATATTAATTTTAAATAAATAAATAAATAAGTAAATAAATAAATAAATAAATAAGTAAATAAATAAGTAAATCAACAAGTTAATCAACAAATAAATCAACAAGTAAATCAACAAGTAAATAAATAAATAAATAAGTAAATCAATAAATAAATCAATAAGTAAATCAATAAATAAATCAATAAATTAATAAATCAATAAATTAATTAATTAATAAATAAATTAATAAATAAAATAATAAATGAAATAATCAAAAAATAATCAAGAAATAATCAAGAAATAAACAAGTAATAAACAAGTAATAATAAAATCACTTGTTAGATCACTTGTTAGATCACTTGTTAGATCACATGCTAGATCACATGCTAGATCATATACTAGATCATATGCTAGATCACATGCTAGATCACATATTTTTAAAAAGCTTGTTCAAAAGCTTAAATTTAACTAATCAACTACTTTAAAATATTGATTTTAATCAATCATTTATATTAAAAAAGTGCTAAAATTCTTTTAAAACGCTAATAAAATCATCTTTATATTATACCAAAAAGAAAAATGAGTAGACTCGTATAAAACCTCTCTTTTTGTAAACAAAAAGAAGAGGCAATCAATAATTATAATTTTTTAAAGTCAATTATATAAATAAAAATGAATTTTCTTATTATTTTTATATATATTATATTATTATAACTTAAAATTTTAATATACAACTATATCATTAAAAAAAAAAATACATTTTCAAATATAAATATTTTCAAATTATTATTAATATCTATCTTTTTAAAAATCAATAACCATAATTTTTTTAAATAAATCTAATAATATATTAAAAATCTTTTAATCAATTTAATCTTTATCATATAAAAAAATCTTTTAAAAAGAATTATAATTGTTAATTTTAAAAAAAATAAATATTTTACTATTCTCAAAATATATATTTTAAACTTAAAGCATTTTATATCAAAATTCAATTTCAACTTTAATTATTTTAACTTTCTTTAACATTACTATAACGCCGTTGATGTAATTTATAGATCTATAAAATATTCAATTTAAAATAACGATTCAATTAAGCCTAAAATCATCATTAATATATAAATATTAAAAATGAAAAAATTGAATAAGTTCAAGTTTAAAACAAACCTTGTTTATAAAAAATTTTTAAAAATAAAATTTTAAATCAACCATATAATTTAAATATTTAATACTAATTATATAAATAATAATAAATAAAAACTTTCAAATAATATAATTCTTTTTTTAATAAATTATAATTAAAAAATAAAAATATAATATTAAAATGCTCTCACCAAACAAAATCAGTTCCTTATCAAAAAAACGCCTAAAATGCCTCAGACCCTTGCGGAGTTGAACTACTTCGGTTAAAAAATAGGTAATTTTCATACTAAAACACTAGTAATTTTCCCATATTATAACGTTCCAAATTATTATTCAGTTCAACTCCAAGGGTCTGAGGATGAGATAATTGTCGAGAGTATATATCTTCTCAATGAGTACGTGACGTAAGGTCACGTGTTTGACTGTACAGACACTAATATTAATATTAAAGTCAAAGAAAATATTAATACTAAATTTTTATAAAAATCATTTAAAGAATCATAAAATAAAAAAGTTCTTTTTTTAGATTATAATAAAGTATTTCAAGGTCTAATTCATGAAGTCGTTTTTAAATACTTGTAAGATATTATTATTAAAAATATAATAATAAATGTATTTTAAAGTTTTAAATCGAATATATAATAAAAAAATCTTATTTTTAAAATTATTTTTGAAGTTGAATTTATTTTCAAATATTTCGCAAAGTTCATTATATTCTTTAAAATTTTAATTAAAAAAAATAATTTAAAAGAAAAAGATTTTTTTTTATTATATTGATTTAAAACAAAAGCTAGATAAGGGTATTTATATAAATGATTAAGAAGAGATATTATATTTTAATGAGGAAGATAAGTTCTTTATTATTATGCAGGGGGGGGATGGGGAAAAAAGAAAGGAAAAGGAAAAAAATAGATTTTTATAAGATAAATAAGGGTTTATTTATTTTTAAAGAATATTTCTAAATTCTTATAAATCTTATTAATTTAGAGATAATAATATCTTTAAATAAAAATCAAAGTTTTTTAATATAATTTTTATAGATCCAAAATATAATGAATATATAAAAAGAAATAAAAAAGAAAAATAAAAATAGAACAATAAAAGAGATCTCGTTGTTACTAAAAATGATCTTAAGAATTTAAGGATATTGTAAAGATCACTGGAAAATGTTTTGAAAAAGTAGAAATTAAAAAATTAAAATATTAAAAAATTAAATTTAAAAAAACCAAGTTAAAAACATATATAATAGACATAAAAACTTGTAATATCGCCTTAACGTTTACATATTCTATTTTAATATTATATATTGTTTGTAATTAAAACACTTTATTGATATTTTAAATTCAATTTTAGTTTTTTCAAAAATATTTTTATTATTATAATGTCGCTTTAATATTTATAATATTTAATCTATATAATATTAATTAATATAATTTTACTATAATAAAATAATATAATATATAATAATATTATTATTAATATTAATATAATATTTTTTTTATTGATCTAACTATAATACAGATTATTAAATCGTATATATATACAACTATAGTCACGTGCTGTCACGTGCTACCCTTGTGATCTATATCCCAACAAATACCAGTATCAATATCCCTCTATTCCAACCCTTGCAGTAAATCTTCCACTGCACTTAAAGTCTAAAACCCACTCACCCAAACCTCCTCGTTTCAGCTCCTCTCTTTCTTCAACTCGTACTCTAAAATATCTCATCTCTTCTCATCTCATCTCATCCCATTCACTTTAATAACCTACCTGCTCACTTATACTTACCACCAAGTAAATGTCCACATCCAGATTCATATCCATATCCATATCCATATCCATATCCAATCAATCTCCCAATCCACACAGAAGAAGCTAAAGCCTACCCAATACCACCACTCTGAAGAACAATGCATCCATTCATATATAACCAACAATCCCAACAAACCCATCAATATTTGAAAGATCTCTTCCGAGGTTAATATATGTTTATGATAAATGACTTAATGATTCGATCTACCATTTACTGTATGAGAATATCAGAGCAGCTCTTTCCTTTTTGCTCAGTGATGTAGATACATCGAATGATCACCAATCCGCATTAGATAGATAGATAAATAGATAAAAAAAAATAAAAAATAAACAAACAAACGAATAAATAAAGACAAAGTATACTACAGATATCTCACACTAGCAACAAACTGAAGAGAAATAAAGTAAAGTAAAGTAAACAGAAAAAGCGAAGTGAAATAAGCGATGTAAATAGTACTATTTATTCACCATCTCATTTCATCTCATCTCATCTCATCTCATCTCATCTCATCTCATCTCATCTCATCTCATCTCATCTCATTTCATCTCATCTCATCTCATCTCAGCTCATACATAAACCGTTATCGCATCGTTCATACTAGTATGTATGTTGATTCGTACGACTTCCTAGATATCAGCTCTCTTATACACCATATCATATCATATCATACCATATCAACACCATACCATATCATACCAACACCAGATAACACCAGATATTACTAGTACGTATCTTTCAATTACAAGAAACTCGTACTCGTACCAAGTTCACACGCACATCGGGTTCCGAGGTTTTGGCTACTCGGTCTGTCGCTTGGTTGGTTGGTTGGTTGGTTCATCGTTTGGTATTTCTAGTTGCGGGAGTGCTTGGGATTGATGGATGGTATAGTATCTAGATTTCCCATTTAAGTGAATGAAAACCTTCAAACTTCAAACTTCAAACTTTCCACTTTTAACTCTAGACCATGGGTCTCCGATTTCTAATCCTATAATATAGTGTCATATATTCTATAATGGACATCTGCGATAGATTAGTGTAATAAGCTCATGAAGGAGTTCAATGCGAAGGCCTTCACTTCGATTGACGTATTGGAGTAACATTGCATTGCAGTGGGACTTTTGGGATATTGAGGTATTTCCTACTTGGGAAATTGTCACGATGATGGGTTGTTTTTGTTGATTGGTTGATGTAATGTATGTATATAATATGTATATGCACCCTCTTGTTCTCTTCTGTTCTGTTTTTTTTTCTTTTCTTTCATACTATATGATCAACACACTATCGTCACCATCATCAACACTAATACCAGCGCTGTTTTAGATAAGCATGCTAAGAAACAATTGACTTCCTCATTTACATAACGCTAAATCCAACCAAATCCAACCAACTAACCACAACAATGTCCCCACCCCCTCAACCCCCAAACCCAAAACCTCCACCTCCACCTCCACCTCCAGCACTCCCGGTGTCCCCAAAAAATCTCCACCACATCCACCTCTTCCCGCAACCCGCAAACTTCTTCATCCTTCTCAACACCCTCCAAAGCACCACAAACATTCGTAGCCGAACCCGGATTAATGGATGCGGGGCGGAAGTTGATGGCGCAGAGACGGAAGGGGGAGGTGGGTCCGGTGAAGCAGCGGAGGGGAGGAGGAAGGATTAGGGGGTATGGCTGTAGTAGAGTGGAGTAGAGTAGAGTAGAGTATAAATCAAGTCAATCAATCCGCACAAGATCAATCCCATCCATCCATCCATCCATCCACCCATCTACCTCCAACCACCCACCCTCCCCTCGTCCCACCTCTCCTTCCTCTCCCTCCTCCCATAATAAACCTTCTTCGCCTCCCTATACCTCCTCACCCAATCCCCGGCCTCCCTCTCACTAACCCTCTCATCCCTATCCCCGTCTCCCCCCGCACTCCCACCCCCATCCAAAAAACTCTCCTCCATAGCCCGACAAATCATCTCCTGTTCCACGACCCCCTGTCCCAACTTCACATACAGCGACGAGGGCGAGAACGGCGATAGTGCTCGGTCCATTTCCTCCTGCTTGGATTTCCACTGGCGCTCTAGGGCGTGGGTGGAGAGGAGTTGGGCTTGGGTTTGCGAGCGGAGATGAGAGAGCCGCGTTTCGAGTGTTAGGAGGTGCGTGGCTAGGGAGATGTTTTCGTCGAGGGCGGATTTTAGGGGGGCCTGGGAGGAGGGGATAGAGGGGTGGGCGGTGTGTTTGGAGTGGGTTAGGGCGGCTAGGAGGGTGGGTTGGGAGAGGAGTTCGGCGAGGTCTTGTTTACTATTTTTGGGTTGGTTAATTTCATGCTTTTATTTGTATTTGTGTGATGAGTGGATGATGGTATAAACATACGATTTATCCTGTAAAATCTTGGGTAGCCATTGATCACCCGGATCCGGAATAGCAGGAGGAAGGTCCCTCGAACTCATAGATCCATCTTGTTGACGGAACTCATGTGACATGGATGATTCCCCTGGAGGTCTTGAAAATGATTGGGTGTGAGTTGTAGGTGTACCTTGACGACTCACATCTCTTGAATTTGGCTTGGGGGGCGGTGGTGGTGGGGTGTTGGAATCCATAAACGATTGGGAATTTCTGGGTGGGGGTGCTTGGGGTGGATATTGTGATGTTGAATATGATGTTGGTGATGACATGATTTGTTTTGGTTGGTAGTGATTTAATTGATTTTCTCCTTAGTTTTGCTACCCTATTCGCATAAAGAATTACCCGTTTGTTCTTCTCGAATATGTTGTGTTTCAAGTAGTGTGTATTATTTTAACCGGTATGGATGGAGAACGAGGATGATGTTATTGTCAATGATTGTTGTCGAATGAAGAGCTATCCAGGTTCGAGAATAATTAATCATGATTTTGGGAAATCTAATAGGATGATCCATATTTTCACGTGTAGATCTAAACCTTAAATAATTCTAAAGTGTGGGGTATATTGAATCCTAAAGTTTAAGGCAAATACGGAAGTATAGATAAGAGATTGATAAGAGCCTTGAACATCCTCAAGATATCCTTAAGACATCCATCCATCCATCCATCTATATGGCAGAATTTGTACTCAAAATATCTCACCGCTTTTATATTTCCCCTTTTGCATCGCCTCCATCGCCTTCATCGCTTTCATCGCCTCCATTCACTCCATCCACTCCATCGCTTTCATCGCCTCCATTCACTCCATCAACTCCATCCCTCCATCCCCTCTATCCCCTCCATCCATCAAGTGAATTAAGTCAAGTCATTTGAGCACTAACAAACTCAATTTTATGATTCGTCAAACTCTCCCCCTTTTATTATTATCTATCTCTATCTCTATCTCTATCTTTATCTCTATTCTATTCTGTTCCTGACCTGAATTGAATACGATAAAAGTATATCTTCTAAATCTCCGAATTTATTCACCTATCGTATCACATTCGGAGTATCGGGTTGTATGAAGCTTTACTATATTCATCAATGACTACATATATCATACATCATATACTCCCTGGTGATATAAGTTAATATATTATATATACTTACTGCTGCATGTATATCATTCAGTATGGAAGGAAGTATAGTTATACTACTACTTTACTTTTTGATATTCAATGGATAGATGGATGAATGGATAGATGTTAACTTAAGATGTTTGCTGATATACCTCGTACTCACTCATACATACATACTCATATACAACACAATACAACACAACACAACATAACACAACACAACATAACACAACACAACAGAAACAGAATATTTTGGCTTGGCAAGGGAAGGAAGAGAAAGGAACGTCAATTGAATAGGGAAATGGGGCCGATTGAGATTGATTAATTGATATGGAAGTTTCAAACCAAAAAAGTAAAGGGCCGATCAATACGTATTATATCATCATCATTATCATTATCATTATCATTATCGTTATCATATTATATCAGATCATTTTATACTTACTATACGTTAGTTCGTTGGGTAAGCTGGTACGAAATAATTCAATTCAATTCAATCCGGTCTATTTGTAGAACTATGTATTACAAACCCCTCTCTTATATATATACCATTGGTATACAGATGATTATTTCCAATGATATTTTCGTCGCCAGGTTCGTACATACATATTGTACAATATATCGTACAACATACCAAACCTCTTTCCATCAATCCATTCATCAATCTATCCATCAATCCATCAATCCCATTAAAGTTAGAAAAAGGGATTCATCCTCCATCTAATATATTTCCAAGTTTCAAGAAGAAAAAAGAAAAAACAACAAAACAAAAAAACAAAAAAATTCAAAGATCTCATTTAATCTTCTTGGGGTCCTATCTTTTATCCTATCCTATCCTATCCTATCCTATCCTATCCTTTCCTGTTCTATTCGCCACCGCTGGATAAGATCTAGAACTATGTGCATACCCCCAAAAAAATAAGGCCGAGAATTCGTCCGTTTTGCTGTTGCTGCAATTTCATGCCTTTTTTCTCGTTACATATTCATTTAATTTTTTTTTTCTTTTCTATTTTGCGGCCCCATTAATCTTTTTGGTGAGAAGTTAAGTTAAGTTAAGTTAAGTTAAGTGAAGTGAAGTGTTAAGGGGAAGGGAACGGCCCATGGGGTTTGTTTGTCTTGTCTTGTCTTGTCTTGTCTTGTCTTGTCATGGGTTTCAGGGTTGCGGCTTCAATTTGTGGTTATGAATTATACTAGATTGTGATGTTGTTTTTTTATATTGAATGCACTGAATGAATGCACTTGATGATGCACTTTTTGATGCACTTTTTGATGCACTTTATGATGATGCACTTTATGATGCATTTGTCTCGTCTGTCTGCATTGGTATGTGTCTACAGTGGTAGTGCTTCTCGGTATAATATATCGGTACATAAATGATGCCGAGGGAGGGATGTTGGAATAGTATATCCACATTTTGGATCTTCATGTTCATGTTCTTGTTCATGTTCACGAATTGAAGAATCTATCTATCTTTTCCTTAGATTCGTTGCACGGCTGTGTCTTGAAGATATACGTATATATATATATATATATACCACCTTATATATACATATATATCAGTAATAGATAACTAGCCGAATGAATCCCATGGTGTGTAGTATATCCAACCTCGTATCCACTCTTTTCCCTCTCCGATCACAGAGGATGAATGGATACCAAAAATAGTCGCATATATGCTATACTGTATCCCATTCCTATCGTATATCCTTCGGATCACTATACTCGTATTTGGTGATCGTTTGTTATGTCATGTCATGTCGAGTTTCTTTCTTTCTATTTATCTATTTATCTATGCATGTCGTGTTGCTGAAACGAAAGATTAAATTATACATCTAATCGTGGATAGTTTGTTTGTTTGTTTGTTTGTTCAACTACCTATCTATATATAGGGAGGGAAATCTAGAAAGCAGTTCCTGTCGTGCTGGCACTTATAGCCTGATAGATAGATAGATAAATTCCTAGCTAGATATTACCACAAGAAAGTATGTATGTATGTATGTATATATGTATGTAGAGCATATATGTGATTTACCGGTATTGATCAATTCATATACATACCATACCATACATACCATCCATACACACCATCCATACACACCATCCATACAAACCATCCCATCCCATCCCATACCATACATAGCTATCACCCCCAACACAATAACATCCATCTCCCCTCCAACATCCAACTTCCAAATCGCACCCACGCATCTCCCCCCCTCTCCCCCAAGCGAACAAGCGAACAAACAAACAAACAAACAAACAGTTACTAACCCACCCCATGAATATCCCTACTACCGATCCTCATGAATTATGAAATACCTTATTTACGAGCGACTGGATCGAATCGGATCGGATTGGATTGGATTGCATTGCATTTATGTTATCTGAAGAAGAAGGAGGAGGAGAAGGAGGAGGAGAAGGGGGAAGGGGGTATAGGGGGTATAGGGGGTATAGTAATATTAGATTAAAATAGTAATTATTATAGAGTTCTATGGTGATGGGTGGGGAAGTATGTTGATATCATATGGGATGGGATGGGATGGGATGGTTTGTGGTGTGGGTTTGTGGTATGGGGAGAGAGAGGGATTATGTTCTTTCTTTGTTTTCCTTTTATATCTCGGCTCTATTTTGCTCTACTCTACTCTATTCTACTCTATTACCCTGCCTGTCGGATTTGTGTGCCTTGACTTGCCTTGACTTGACTTAGTTTGGTTTGGGTGACTTGGCTTGGTTTGGGTTGGGTAACTAACTATCTATCTGTGAACTTAGAACGTATGTATATATGTATATATATATATGATAACAAAGCCAGCCTCATCGCTCATGTCCCCCTCCTCCATCCATCCTCCACCATCCTCCATCCATCAACCACACCCATCCATCCATCCATCCATGATTCTTCCCAAACAAATACCATTCATAGTTATTATCTGCCCGAGATGTGATGGAATAGAATAGAATGGAATAGAATGGAATAGAATGGGATGGAATGTCTTGATTTGATTTTATGTGTATATTTCATCACCATCATCAACATCAATATTAACATCACCATATAAAACTCCAACATCACACACACGAGTACAGGTAGGATATATAACCTAACCATTGGCATTTAAAGGGTAAAGGGTATAATGATGATCTCGATGTTTATTGATGCTAGCTAGTGTAGTGTAGTATAGTATAGTGTAGTATAGTATAGTGTAGTGGAAAATCAATCGTCGTGATGTAGAGAGTATTATGTATTATATATCTTATCTTATATTATCTTATATTATATCATATTATCCTCGGTAATTAATGGAAATAAAGTAAAGAAATAAAGTATACGTCAAAGAGGCGATTATCGTACCTCGGAGGTTGGGGACTAGGTATTGAATGAATGGATGAATGGGGTTATTCTCCATGTTTTGTCAATATATATATATATCGTGGGCGTTCGTTCGTCCTCCATGATATGAGATGAGATGAGATGATTCTATCTACAGCGCGAGGTTCCGCTCTACGTCAAATTTCATACTTGGGTATTGTTATTGTTATTATTATTATTTTATTTGATTTTATTTTATTCATCGCTCGCTTTAGGGTCTGGGCTACGGAGACTACGGAGACTACGGAGGTTATGGAGGCTATGGAGGCGAGGCGAGGCGGAAAGAGAAGAGAAGAAAAGAAGAAAAGGAAATAGAAGAAAAGAGAAGAGAAGAAAAGGAAATAGAGGCGAAGAGAAGAAAAAAGTACTTATGAAAAGACTTTACCCGACGATAGAATAGCTTACCTAGAATAGCTTACCTAGAACAGCGAACCCAAGATAAGATAGAATAGAACAAGAAAGAAAGATCAAAAAAAAAAAAAAAAAAAAAAAAAAAAAAACCAACAAGCACATGAAGAAAAGAAGAAATACTCCACTCCATATATTCTCCATATATTCTCCATAAAGAGGCCGAATGTCATAGTAGAGAAATTTGTGGGTTTTCTAGTTTTAGGCTTGGGTTGGGGATTTCATCGTGTATGTGGGTGGGTATGTGGGTGAGTGGGTGGGTGAGCGGGCGGGCGGGTTTCGGTACATTGTTTTGTGTGTGTTGTGTGTGTTTTGTTGTGTTGTTAGTTTGTATGTATGTATGTATGTATGTATGTATGGTGGGAGTTTTGGTTGATCTTTGGGGTATGTGTGTGGGTGGGTGGGTGGGTATTTGGGGTTTGGGGGTGAAAGAGAGGGAGAAGAGAGGGGGAAGAGAAGGGGATGGGATGGATGGGATGGGATGGGATTGAGTGTATGGTATGGTATGAATGTATGGTATGGTATAAATGTATGGTATGGTATAAATATATGGTATAGATTTATGGGAGAAGTATATAAGAAAAGTGAAGAAGGAGATGGTATCGATACATAAGATAAGATGGGATATAGGATAGGATGAATAATGAAATAGAATGAGTGATGGAGAAAAGAAAGAAAGTAACTTATAAGTAATTGGGCCGAATAGACGGAGAAATATAAGATTATACTTAGCTTTTTAGGTAGTAGATTTGCAATTTTTGACTCTTAAGATGGATACTTGTAGATGATGTGATGTTTGAAGTATATAAGTATGTATGTAATGGAGAAAGAATGATATAATAGAATTAAATCTATCAAATTGAATTGAATTGAATTGAATTGAATGAATCTTTAATAATACCCGTCCGTGTAGAACCTTGGAATTGGAAATGGTCTATTTCGATAGATAGATAGATAGATAGATAGATATATATATATATATAGATATATATTTTGCCGTTGAGGATGATGTTATGCATATAGCCAGTTATAGATATATAATAGATACATGAAATAAATAATAAGCATGAACGGTACCTATTGAAATGCAACATCGAGGCAAAATACTGTACCTAGATACTGTGTTGTAGTAAGAAAGAGAGAGAAAAACCCGAAATACTTATTTAATTGATATCATTTCCATCCCCATCCCCATCCCCATCCATCTCCATATCTATCTATATCTATAACCCTCTCTATTCATCTCCATATCCATATCTATATCCTTCTCCATTCATCTCCATATATCTCCACTTCCAAGAAGTAACTAACCCCCAACTTCTTGTAATTTTTATATTGATCTAACCCTTGGAAATCTTCCACGTTCTAGAGCTCTTCCCCGTCATTCACTCATACTTGGATTGTTCTATGCGCGGCCATATTACTAGTATATACTAGTATACTTATGTTTTCTTCCTCTAGTCTATAGCATTTTATATTTTTCCGGAAAGGGAAATAAAATAATTTATAATTTATTAATTTATTTAATTATCTTATTTTATTGTGGATTGATTTTGATTCGTCGGATTTAAAACTTATCTATGTTTGATCGACTACGGTATTCGATTCGACTTGAGTTGGAAAGATATAATTTCGATACGATTGGATGAGATTGAATTGGATTGGATTACTCGTATAAAGTCGAGTATAGAGTGAAAGGGAAAGGGAATGAGAAAGGAAGGGAAAGGAAAAGGAAAGGAAAGGGGAAGAAAGAAAAAGAAAGAGGAAGAAATACAATATTTAAAAAAAACCGTTTGAATATACAATATAATACAATATAATACATTGAAATATATTATTTTAATATATTGTGGTTTTATTTATCAAATCCATCAGATTAAATTAATTTATTAATCTATCAATCAATTAATCTATCTATCTGTTTATTTTGACATTTTTATTATTATTACTCTATGAACTACGAATTATGAATTATGAATTACGAATTATGAACTACAAACCTTTAAACCTTTAAACCTTTAAATCATCTAAAAGACTTTACACTATACAATTAGTTCTATACCTCCCGCAACTTTACTTAGTTTACTTTATTTTATTCTACGCTACTCTATTACTCTATATTATTACTCTACAACTCACTCTACGCTATTCTACTCTACTCTACTCTACTCTACTTTTATTATTAAAACTGATTATTTATTACTTATTATTTTACTCTACATCAATTATTCATTCATCTATTCATTCTATCAAATTCATATTCAAATTATCAATCATACAATCATACAATCATATAAATATACAAATATACAAATATACAACACAATAATAATCTTCTTAACTTTTTTCGGAATCATTTATTTTATTATTAACTCTCCGACTCGTTTGAATTATTCCCCAACCCCAAAACCCTACTACTTTATTTTTGTACCGGTCCGATTTGTATACATCCTTCCCTCCCTCATCGCATTATTACAATACATCTTACATACCTTACCTTACCTTACTTACCTCACCTCACCTCACCTCACTTCACCTCACCTCACCTTACCTTACCTCACCTCATACCAAATATCCTAACCAACCTCGAAAATTATCAAAAGAAACCACCCCTCATGAAATTATTATAATTTCATTCTCAAAGAATTTTCAAAAAATTTATCATTCTTACTTACCATTCTTTTGCGATCCATTTTATATTTTATATGGAATTAATAATTCATACTTTCATTTCGTTGCAACGCGTTGAAATGCATGAGGTTCAATCGTGCGATAACGTTTCCATAACTTTATTATTCTCATCTTGCGCAACCTGAATGAATCATAGAGAAAGACGAGATTCTCAATTAATTCATCCACTCGAATCTTCTATACTACCTCATCCTTCCTCCTCCTCCTCCTCCTCATCATCATCATCATCCTATTCCATTATCGAACTTATCAATTAATATTTTCTTCATATGAAGACTTTATCGTCATTCAGATATTGATATGCTTTATAAATTACGCCTACCACCTCCTCCTCGAACTCTGCGATTGAATGGCATAAAGGCCAAACGTAGAGTAACATGGAACCACTTCATCTTACTGAGTTCGCATCAGAGCGATACTTTAGTAAATTAAGACAAAATGAAAATAATAATAATAATGGTGGAGAAAATGGAAATGGAAATGGAAATGGGAATGGGAATGGGAATGGAATCGGGAATGGAATCGGAAATTCAAATACACAAATCGGTCCTTTTACGGCGGTCACTTCACAATTATTACAATCATCACCATTAGAAGGTCCAACGTTCAATTTACCATCACGTCAAAGAAATGCGAATTCTAATCATGATAATTTGGTTCTACGACCAAGTGATCAAAGGAAACGTTCTTTAGGACACGACCTTACTTCCTTAAGAACACAACGTCGACCAAGTTTTACGGGTTCATTTGGTAGTTTAAGATCAAAAGTTACTGTTATACATAAGGCTCCTTCAATCGTTGAATCAGTTCAAGAAGATATTGTTGAAGAAAAGATTGAGCGAAGAGTGTAAGTTGAGGAATGTTATTCTCCTTTCCTTATTGCCCATTTCCCTTCACTTCTTTCATAACTCTATTCATGAATGAAAACATTATACTAATTATATTTAGTCTTACTTTATGTGATTTGTTTTTATCATTACCAAATGAATTACAAGCTCAAATCATTTCACCATTACCAATACATACAATACTCGATTTACGATTGGTATCAAGGTCTTTTCATACTTTGGTTTCATTAAATGAAGCTCCTATCGCTCGATATCATGCTACACATACACTTCCTGCATATACCTTACGATTATATCCTTTACCAAGTCCATCCAAATTAAATTTACATTATCTTGGTGGAATATGGCATCGATTACATGTGGCTTCCAAATTATCAATGATGATATCATTACAAGCACAAAAAGAGATATTTCTAAGGACGAGTGAAATACAAAAGGCGGAATTTGAACCACAATTTAATCGAATGCGTCAAAGATTAATACCATTAGTTTTTACCATCTTTCATTTCTTCGAAACTTATCGAAATTTATACGCTGAACATCTTGCAGCACGTGGTCCTCCATTATCTCGATTACCATATACATTAAATCCTTTCGAATGTCATGTTATGTCAATATATGACGATCGAACTTTACTTCACGTTCATCAGGTTTTTCCATTAGTTATGTCATCATTTTCGAGAAGATTAAGACCGCCATCTTATGTTGGAAGAGTTGAAAGATCAATTAGAGGATATTTAAAAGATCGACCTCCGGATGAAGTTTATGCAACCATTCTCACAGTTGGTGGATTAAGACAAGCCCAAAGATTTTGGGAAACAAAAGGTTATAATGCTAGAAGAGCAGCTGTGGATGTTTGGTATGGATTTCTTCAAAGTAGTCGAGCACCCGTTGTGGAGGTGGCACCAAAATCAAAAATGTCAAGGATAACTCATTTGGGGAGGAAGAAACATCATCCTCATCCAGTATCGGAACCTCACTTTTCGGATATTTTAGGTG
The DNA here is from genome assembly GCA_028455995.1 of Scleromitrula shiraiana. Classification (NCBI taxonomy): domain Eukaryota; kingdom Fungi; phylum Ascomycota; class Leotiomycetes; order Helotiales; family Sclerotiniaceae; genus Scleromitrula; species Scleromitrula shiraiana. The sequence continues at coordinate 183,225 of JABELC010000008.1, forward strand.
GCGGAAATCATGATTCTATGAGTTGTAATGAATGGTTTTGTGTAAAACCTAATTGTTTACCTCGTCAGAGGAATCTTTCCTCTACTAATGCCAATACTTCCATTGTTTTTCATACTTCTCTATCGGCGGGTCCACCGATGAGCCCTCTTAGTCGCGATCAGTTAAGGTTGTTGATGGCGGATATACCGGATTTACATGATATTTGGGCGAAGACGGCGGAGGCTCTTATACTGGAGAGGGGTATTGTGGATCATCCGACGAAGATTAAGAAGAATAGTCATGTTTTATTGGATCTTATTAAAGAGGATGGGAGGGTGGAATTGGATGAATGGAGTTCGGGGAGGGTGAGTGGTGGGGAGATGGAAGAGGGAACGGTTGGGGGTGAAGAGGGGGCGGTTTCGGATTGAGGAGTTGAGATTTTTTCTCTTTGGAGACGGGATTTTTTAATTAATATTGATGTTGATATTGATGTTGATGTTGATGTTGATGTTGATGTTGATGTTGATGTCCATGTTGGTTGAATAGATGTGTGGATGGGATAAATGAATAGAGTTCATTTATAAATCAATCATATCGACTGAATCAACCAACAATCCAATCCAATCCAATCAATCAATCAATTAATCAACTTGTCCTCGACATGAAATGATATAAAAAGTCGAGTCAAGTCAAGTTAATTCGAACAACACGAATCGAATCGAATCGATGGATGAGATGGATGAAAGGAAATGAAAGGAAATGAAAAAACACCGAAATAACAACATGGAATGTAATGGAATGGAACGGAACGGCGCGGCGAGCATTTGTGGCGTTTTCTTTTCCTTCGTGTTAGTTTGGCGATTTGGAAGGGTTGGATAGATGGATGGATGGATGAATGGATGGATGGATGGATGGATGGATGGAGGCGTTTCATTTATGTGGAGTTTTATCTTTATGTTTATGTTTATGTTTATCTTTTTATTTCTGTTTTGGGATTGGGATGAGTTTGGGATGAGTTTGGGATGGGATGAGTTTGGGATGAGGTTGGGATGAGATTGCGTGTATGGTGTTGGGGTGTTTTGTTTGTGTTTGTGTGTTTTGTATGTACGGTGTACGGTGTACGGGATATTAGTGGGTTTGCTTTGGTTTGGAAGTGGATGGATGGTCGATGGATGGGTGATTTGATGGATAAATGAATCAATATTGGGTATACCTACCTACCTACCAACTGCCTGGCTGGTAGATGCATAGATGCATAGATAGATAGATAGATGGTATGATTATATTATATTATGGTATGAATGGTATGAATGGTATGGTATGAATGGTATGGTATGAATGGACAGAGACGAGAAGATTTTTCTTATGTTCTTATGGGATGTTTATATGGGATGGATGAATGGATGGATGGATGGATGAGTGGTTTTTGATTGTGATAGTTATAGTGATTGCGTGTGTGTTGACAGTGAATGGGTGAATGGGTGAATGGGTGTTTGTATATGTTGATTTATTGGTAATGGTTGTAGTTAGATAGTTAGTTAGTTGAGTTGGATTGAATTGAATTGAATTGGACTGGGGTGGGCTGGCGTGGGCTGGGGTGATATGAAAGGGTGATATGGAGGAGAGAGAGGAACTAGGATAGGATAGGATAGGATAGGATAGGAGAGGATAGGAATAAGAAGTAGATAATTAAAATTTTTATTTATATACTAGAGAGTTGAAAGTTGAAAGTTGAAAGTTGAAAGTTGAAGTTTTTCTGGTGCATTATGATTATGATGCTAGTGGATGGGTTTTTTTTATTTATTGTGATATGAGTTGTTTGTTTGGTTTGTTTGTTTGTTGTGTTGTGATTAGATGTGATTTGATGTTTAGATGTAGATAGATAATTTGAAGGAGGCAACTTGAAGTAGGTGGTTAGTTTAATGATAGTTTAGTTTAATTTAATTTATCTTTTATTTATATATTTTTGATATTTTATATATTTTATATATTTTATATATTTTATATATTTATATATTTTAGATATTTTAGATATTTTAGATATTTTAGATATTTTAGATATTTTAGATATTTTAGATATTTTAGATATTAGATATTTTAGATATTTTAGATATTTTAGATATTTTAGATATTTTAGATATTTTAGATATTTTAGATATTTTAGATATTTTAGATATTTTAGATATTTTAGATATTTTAGATATTTTAGATATTTAGATATTTTAGATATTTAGATATTTTAGATATTTTAGATATTTTAGATATTTTAGATATTTTAGATATTTTAGATATTTTAGATATTTTAGATATTTTAGATATTTTAGATATTATGATTTTAGATATTTTAGATATTTTAGATATTTTAGATATTTTAGATATTTTAGATATTTTAGATATTTAATATTTTAGATATTTTAGATATTTTAGATATTTTAGATATTTTATATATTATATTGATATTTTATATATATTTTTGATATTTCTTATTTCTTATTTCTTATTTCTTATTTCTTATTTCTTATAGATCTAGCTTGTGAATCATTGTACTCATTTAAAATTCATCTCTATTACGTTAACTTGAAATTGAATTGAAATATTTTTTTACTTATTGATAAGATCTTATTTTGCTTCTTTTCTTTTCTTTTCTTTTCTTTTCTTTTCTTTTCTTTTCTTTTCTTTAACTACCAGTGAGATGAGAGGGTAACGATGAAGGAGAGGATAGACGGGTGTAGGGGGGGGGGAAGGGGGTGAGGATGAGAATGAGGAGAGGAGAGGAGAGGAGAGGAGAGGAGAGGAGAGGAGAGGAGAGGAGAGGAGAGGAGAGGAGAGGAGAGGAGAGGAGAGGAGAGGAGGATGGGTATGGGCATAGATGTTGAATGGTAGTGTTCTGAATTTAGATGGGGGGGGAGGGGATGTGGATGTATATATAGATGATTATAAAAAGTAGAGAGGGCGGATTTAAAGAGGATTTTGAATCGATAAATGAATGATTTGATCTGGAGAGTATATTATATCATAATATAGAGTTAGGTTCTTCAAGCGGGCACTTAAGTATGGGTATATATATTCAAGGGGAGATAGAAGAAGAGAGGGTGAGATAGGAGAAAAAAGGGCGTGGATGATATATGAAGTTTGGATTATTTAGTTGTTTGTGTGTATTTGCTTTTTGTTCTTTTAAGGTAAGATGGATGAGATGAGGGATGAGAGATGAGAGATATGGAAGTCTAGTTGATAGTCTTTATATGGAATTGATTGTGTGGATGGGAGCGAGTGTGTGATTTATATTTTAGTAGTTAAGAAGGATAAAATTAGATGGGATAGAATGAAATGATATAGAATAGGATAGGAGATGGATGAGAAAGAGGGAAAGAAAAGAAAGAGAGATTGGTGAGTGGTTTTTTGCTTGGTAGATATATAGATTGTGAGATGTGAAAGATTTCGATTCTAATTGATATATATCATTCGAGATCTAAGTTAAATTGATTGGATTGAAATGTAATATATCTTTGGAATGAAGAGCGGTTCAATGAGATTTTAGTCTCGTAGAAGGAGAGGGTGAGATGATTTGTTAAGAATCTACTCGGTTAAATTAAAATTGAAGCATGTACAAAATAAGCGAATTCGTACTGCTATTTAAGAGTTCAAATCCTTTACAAGACGAGAATTTGAAGATTGTATTTATAATAAGCGAAGCATTCGTTTTTTTATCTTTATATTAATTTTAATAATTTTATCAGTTTTAAGTTATTTTTAATAAAACGTAATTTTTAAAAATTACAAAAATAAAATTTATAAATTATAAAGATTTAGATTTATACTATTATAATACTACGAATAAAGATTTTATTACTAGTAGTAAAAACAATCTATAGATTTTTAATTATTTAATATTTTAAAATAATAATAACTTCAAGTTATAACTTGAAAAAATTATTTAAATATTAAATTTAAAAAAATATAATTATTAGATATTCATAAAAAATAAATAATCAAATAAAAAGATACTATAGATTTTTATTTAATATTAAAAATATTTAAAGAAACTTTTAAGAAAGAAATCGAAAAAATATTGTTAATAAAAATAAAAAATAAAAAATAATTAAAATATATATTTATAATCGAAAAATTAATCGATATATTATTAAATTTAAATTATTAATTGATATTTTATAATAAATGCTTTTAAATTATATTTAATTATATATAATTATAAAACAATTTATTTTTAATATTAAAAAACTTAAATTAAATTAATTTACACATTACTTTTCAAATATTAATATAAATTTTTATATATTTATAAATTAAATTAATAAATATTCAAAATATAATAAAAAATATTATTAATATAATCTAATTAAATATTTTTATTCTAATACTAGTAGTACTAGTAGTATTATTCAATTTATCTGAAAATAAATATATCTAAATAAAAAGAATCATTCTTTTAAATTAAAACTATATAAAATTTTCAAAATTTTTGAAAAGAAATGAAAAGAAATTAAAAGAAATTAAAAGAAATTAAAAGAAATTAAAAGAAATTAAAAGAAATTAAAAAAAATTAAAAGAAATTAAAAGAAATTAAAAAAAATTAAAAAAAATTAAAAAAAAATTAAAAAAAATTAAAAAAAATTAAAAAAAATTAAAAAAAATTAAAAGAAAATAAAAAGAAATAAAAAGAATTAAAAAGAATTAAAAAAAATTAAAAAAAATTAAAAAGAATTAAAAAAAATTAAAAGAAATTAAAAGAAAATTAAAAGAAAATAAAAAAAAATAAAAAAAAATAAAAAGAAATAAAAAGAATTAAAAAGAATTAAAAAGAATTAAAAAGAATTAAAAAGAATTAAAAAGAATTAAAAAGAATTAAAAAGAATTAAAAAGAATTAAAAAGAATTAAAAAGAATTAAAAAGAATTAAAAAAAATTAAAAAAAATTAAAAAAAATTAAAAAAAATTAAAAAAAATTAAAAAAAATTAAAAAAAATTAAAAAAAATTAAAAAAAATTAAAAAAAATTAAAAAAAATTAAAAAAAATTAAAAAAAATTAAAAAAATCAAAACATTATTAATTAAATTATTGATTTTTAAAAAAGTAATAAAATGAGATTAAAGCACAATTTTGAGGGTTGTCGATAATTTACACGTGCTTCAATTTTAATTTGACCAAGTAGATGAGTGATTGAATATTTATATCTCTTTCAATGAGCATTTAGAAATGAAGATGCTAGCTAGGATCTCGAGAATTATACTTAACAAGTTTTTCGTGATTTACGCAATTGATTGAGTATACCGAGGCGTAAAAATACCGGGTGAAACTGGGGCGAATGAGAGTAGGAGATCATGTTCTTTTCTTTACTGTTTTTTTCAATTTGTTTAAGTAGATACTTTACTAGCAACTAAGTAGTATTTTATTAATAAATCTGAACTACACTATATAGAAGATAGCATCCAAAATTGAGTGAGTCGTTCTTGTCTCAAATAGTATATTGACTGGATTGGGTTGCATGCATAAACGCTAAATTCTCATCATCTGCAATATAAGGCTCTCTGTAATCTGTTTTCTTCTTTTTTCGTTATTTTTTGAGAATACATATATTTCTCAACTTGGGTTTCTATTTATTTATATCGTCTGTTTCTTGTACAAAAAGTGTTTGCTGAGGCAATAATAGTTTGTTCATATTTTATTCCTAAATTTCTACATCTATACCTGTGATTGAGCTTACGAACATCGTCAACTTAAACTTTTGTTTTTTCCATTGAAAACGGGTAAAACTCTCAACATCTTCCTCCAAGAAATTGAGAATGATTGTTGATGACGAGGTCTTAGGTTGTGAGTATGAAACTAAGGTTGATAACCAGCAAATTCCTTTGGTACAATCACTCAATGTTCATGACGATAAGTTAAATGAGTGGTATCAGGAGTATATATTGGAAGAAGCTAATCAACTTCACAAAATTCATCCTACTATTTTGGCTGTAAAGCTAGATGAACTTGATGAGACCTTCATCGAACAGCAGATTGGACAAATTTTAACGAATATCTCGGTTTCTAAAGGATTCTGCTCTACTTGTCAAGATCTTTTTAACAATTGGCCTATACTGGATAGCTCTTTAATCAGAGATCGTGATCTCGTGCTGGGACCCGAGGAGAAATGGGAACATGCTGCTGAAAGACCATGCAATACATTTGAGTTGGAAGCAGCAGCACGCTCTGGATGCAAATTTTGCGCATTTTTACTTCAGAACCTCATTGATGAAGATCTACTCTCCACATTTCGTAAGATTGAAATACGACTGTCCCATTTCAACAATGATGCGAAATCCTTGCTGTCAATTCAGAATCGGGGAGCGAAGCCATGCCAACTTCTTTGGTTGAACTTACCTGGCAAAATCTGCGATGGTTATCGCAAAGGTATTGCTATGAATATAAATTCCGATTCGACGTTGCTACCAGAATCAGGTGCGTGAGCCCGCACTTTGGGATCTATTCACAATTATAGCTAGCTCACTATTAATATTTTAAGCTGATTGTTATGATGAGCCCATGCACCCATTGGAAACCGCTAGGAATTGGCTATCGACTTGTACGGAAGATCATGAAGCTTGTAAAGTCGGCGAGATTGGGACCCTTCCAACTAGGTTAATATTGATTGCCGATGAAAGAGTGCGATTGGTATTATCGGCTGAGTGTCCAGAAAGACCACGATATGCTACTCTATCTCACAGCTGGGGCTCGAACTCTCAGGGAATCATGAGACTTACCAACGAAAACTTGGGGGCATTAATGAATGAGATATTAATCGAGGTCCTTCCAAAGACATTTAAAGATGCAATTCATATTGCAAGGGAATTAGGTCTCGACTTTTTGTGGATTGACTCGTTGTGCATCATTCAGGATGATCTAGATGACTGGCGTAAGGAGTCAGCACTGATGAGTTCGGTCTATGGAGGCTCTACTATAAACATAGCTGCCTCGTCAGCTAAGGATAGTAGCCAAGGCTGTTTCCTAAAGCCACCTTATTTCAATGGCGGCTTTCGAGCACGTATAACCGAGGGTAGAAAAACAAGAGTGCAGGAATTTCGAAGCCGAAGAGTATACGATCTCTCTACCTGGGACACTCACCTGGGAACCCGAGCATGGGCATTCCAGGAGAAAATGTTGCCCGCTCGAACAATTCATTTTGGTAGTCAGGGTGTCTTCTGGGAATGTAAGACTACTGTTGCTTCGGAATTCTTACCAGAAGGATTCTCAAAAATAATGCTCTCCCCGCTCGTTTGCCGCGCAAAAAGCAATAGTAGCTGGATGTGGCTTGATATTGTCTATAGGTATTCCCTATCCAATTTAACTTTTGGAAAAGACAAATTACCTGCCCTTTCAGGAATAGCACGATCATGGTATTATGAAACTGGCGGGACCGATCGTTATCTCGCGGGGCTGTGGAAGAGCGAAATTGAAGAGCAGCTTTGCTGGAGGAATACCCAAACCAGTCATAGGTTGTTGCCACGACCACTTTGGCGCGCACCGACTTGGTCGTGGGCTTCGATCGATGGGAATGTTTTTTGGTGGACTCGTATGAAATTCGGGGATAAGTATACGGGCTTGGAATATATGTATGCGCATGTGGTAGATGCGAATACAGTATCTAGTAATGACTATGATTCATTTGGACAAATCGAAAGCGGATGGATTCGACTTGCTTGTTCTAGCATGGTGGTCGGCTATCTAGGTCGCTATTTGGTTCAAGATAGAATGTTCGATCTTCCGGTTGATGTTTCTGCTGCCATCGTTAATAGAGAGGCTGCTGAAGATGGTGGCCCGCTTGGTGTGAAAAAGATGAGCTTTCCAATCAGCCTAGATTGTCTCGATGATATATCTATGGATTCCAACGAACCCATCTATCTAATACCTATCCTGGGCGGAGAAAGTGGCAGCACAATGACAATCCCCGATACCGATGAATTAATATACGAACAGATAATCGTGGGCATCGTTCTTCGAAATTCACCATCATCGGCACTTGAATTTAAAGGGGAATTTACGCGAATCGGATCGTTCTTTTTTAAAAAAGACAGATGTAGGATTTCTCAGGAAGCTGAACCCAGGGAGTTTGAGGAGAAGAGGAGGGCGGAAAATGAGATGTATGAGTGTTTTTTGGAGCTTTTGGTAAATGGGGTTGGGGAAAAGGGGGCGGAGATGGCGAGTACAGATATTAGGGATATCTCTGGTGACACGAATGAGCAGTATCGAGGGGAACATCGGTATGTGATTACGATTGTTTGATGATTGTCACAAGGGAATGACGTGGTTTTGGATACTGATGATGAGTTTATTATTGTTATCATATATATGAATAACTGTAATCTTATCATAAAATGCCAACCCATCTTCCTCCCTTTTCAGGATATGCCACACTGTTATCATTGTTTGATACTTCCATCTCAGAAATAGAAATATAAGCTTGAGGTTTCTATATAAGAACCAAGCAATGTGTAATGCGTAATGAGGTAGTTTTAAGTTTAGTTTTGATTTGCAGAGGAGGCTGGGAAATCTTATGATTGAATATATATATAATATCCATAATAAATTCATCTTTAGCTTTCCAAGTTTCACAAGCGCAAGAGATCAAACCAAGTAAATGGATCTCGAGTAGTAGTTAAACGATCGATAGGCATTTTACAAGGGATTTCATATACATATTCATGGTCTATAGTGTATAGTGTATAGTGTATAGTTGGAATTGCATGATGCTATTATTGTTACTTTGGGAGAAATATTATAGTGTTGTTGAATGCTTCAATTACCAATGAAAAGGGTTACCGAGAGCCATTGTCACTCACATAAATACTATTGTCAACTCATCTTGTCACTCTGAATCCAATAAAGAAAACGTAAACCGCTGATCAGAATAATATAATGAAAGTTTTTGAATAATTGTATCGATCGATTTATCGGCTTAATAGCCCAGTTTCGATCATAGGCTGAGATCATTGCCAAAAATTTCCAAAAATCTCATTCATTGTTTCTGACATTACAAATGCAGATATAAATTGAACATGCTTTTATAAATCAGTATTATATTGTAGAATTTAGCTTGCGGGACGGAAGTAGAAATGCTAGTATTGAGATGAATTATTTGATCAAATTGAAAGCGATACCGTGATACTTTACATGATAAACGGAAACATAGAACGATTCAGAATATGAATTTGTAACTTGAAAATTCACTCATGCATCACCATACTGAACCTCAAATTTTTTTGTCGTGGGATGTGTATATAAACTCAACTAATATCGCGAATTTAGGAACTCTAGTATCCAAAGCGAACCTCTAATAATTTAACATTAAGTTGTGGGTGGCAAGAGCAGAAGTTAGCATCAACTTCCAAAAGTTCCAAGACAGTAAGCGTTAAGCTCAAGATGTATGAGCTCCTAATGTATTTTCCAACTCGAATGCTGGTATGTGGATAATTGGCAAACGTATAAATGACAATCATATGTCAAATACCAGGAATAGCAGCAAGGAATCCATCTGATCAAAGTGACAGCAATAGTACAGAGATTCATGCAGAATTATCAAGAGTCTCTGAAACAATACAATGTTGTCCAGCTCACTTGTGCGTCTCATATCAACTATATAAGTCATATCCCAACCCAAGTATCTCCAGACCTAATGCAATGAAGTGAAGATATGAGAACTTGGCAATGAAACCAGCAGCGATGATAACAACCATACGCTTTGACAATTGACAATGACAATAATAACAACGATAACAAGAAACTCATGCGGCTCGATCAAAACCACCATACTGTATCAGTCCACTTCCAAGAGAGTCGTTGGTTAAAGTCCAAATACCCACCTAAGCATGGTCTGTCAATCTTCAGCACACTTGTATACGGTCACCAAGGATTGTAAATGTGTGTGCAGAGCATAAACACTCGTCATAATACACCCTTTTATAATACACCTAACTAACAAGCATCCATATAAATACGACCCTGCAATGATGCCATAACCACTTACTTTCATCCCATGTTAGAGCAGATTGAATCCAAAATTGCAAAGCTAAATCTATTCATGGGTTATATAAACCCCCTCTTGATTTAAGCAAAACATCACTAAACAAATATAGAAAATCCAATTCTGTCGTTGGTAGGAAGAGGCTGGGAGTGTGTAACCCATCTCCTACTACCCCATCACATCAAGAACCATTTGAATCTTCGAATCAGAGTGGACTGGAGATATTGGAGTTCATAAGAGATAATCATAGAATTGAAAATGACAGCGACATACACGAATGGCAGCGTCAGTGAATCAATACTACTCGCAAAATGATAACAATGGAATTAGTATGCTTCATTGTTTTATTGTTACTAGTGGGAAGAATATAGAACTCATAGATAACCATGAGAATAATTGATCAAGAACGAAGAGAAAAACGGTTAGGCTAGCATCCATGAATTAATTCTCGATTTTTATTGTTTTTAGGCGGTTTGTGGAATGGAAGTTTCTACATAAGGGAGTTGAGATTTATAGTTGGAGGAAGAAAAGGAAGATGTGGTAAGCAACTCGATATCCTGGTGCTAGGTAGTGAATCACATATTGATTATGTAGCGAGAAACTAATCCCAGAGGTGTATACCGACATTAATATATAAGAAATACTGATTGATCACATCATATTAAGCCAGATCAGAAGATGGGAAATATAAAGACATTTTATACAAGAATAGCAGCTGTGTTTATGTCTGCAGACTAATAACTAGCTAAATCTAAGTCATGTAATATTTTGGACCCCCTGAGCCTTCTGGTACGGTCCAGTTGATATCTAGAACATCGTCAGTATTTGTTTTGCCCCTACTGAAGTGGTTTTTGAACATACCTTGATCAGGAACCTTAATATCGCAAGTTTTGCAATGGATGCAACTGTAATCCTAACGTTAGCTCAAATTCCAATCCAATCCAATCCAATCCATATTCCTGCAGAAAAGAAAGAGAATGGCAAAACTTACTTCTGAGCATTAATCTGGAATCTAACCCCAATATCTTTACTTTCATCCTCCACATATTCATACACCCCCGCCGGACAAAACCTATTCTCCACACCCTTATACTTAGGCCATTCCATCTCAGCATGTTTATCCCAATCCTTAACCTGTAAGTGAACAGGTTGATCCTCCTCGTGATTCGTGCCCGTCCTACTAACACTAGTTAAAATATCGAATGAGATTTTTCCATCTGGTTTTTCGTATTCAATTTTTTCGCATTGGTCTGCTAGTTTGGTGGCTGCTGAATCGGTGGATTTGTGCTTTAGTGTCCAAGGAACTTTTCCTTTGAGAATATAGGCTTCAAGTCCAGAATAGATGATGCCGCCATAAAGTTTGAGGGGTGTGTGGAATGAAGGACGCATGTTTCGGACTTCTTTTAGTTCTTTCCAAATATAGGATTTCCGTAATGAGTCTTCATAATCGTATAGGAAAACTGTGCTCTTGTCTGTATCTTTAAGTGCTGTCCAGGTTGCTTCTGCTGCAAGCATTCCGGATTTCATGGCTGTATGTGTTCCTTTAATCTTTGGGACATTGAGGAATCCAGCTGTGTCACCAATTAAGGCACCTCCTGGAAATGCACATTTAGGTATCGATTGAAATCCACCTTCATTCAAAGCTCGAGCTCCGTATGATATGCATTTGCCACCTTCCAAAACATCTTTGTAAAGTGGATGATGCTTCATCTTTTGAAATTCCTGATATGGTGATAACCAAGGATTTGGGTAGTCAAGTCCAACAACTAGACCAATACTGACCATGTTGTCACCGAAATGATACATCCAGCCGCCACCATACGTATCTGCTGGTAAAGGATAACCCATCGAATGAACAACTTGACCCTTCTTAAACTTTTCCGGTTGAATCTCCCAAACTTCCTTGATACCTAAACCATATGTTTGTGGCTGACTATCTCTCCTTAAGTCAAATTTTTTGATGACCTGTTTGGTAAGACTTCCATGGCAACCTTCAGCGAAAAGAGTAATTCTAGCATGAAATTCCATACCTCTCTCGAAACTATTCTTTGGTTTGCCACTCCTTGAAATCCCCAAATCATTGGTAGCAACGCCCTTCACGGAACCATCCGAGCTATATAAAATCTCCGCACCTGCAAACCCAGGGTATACTTCGACGCCGACCTCTTCTGCTCTATCCCCAAGCCATTTTGTAAACTGGTTCAAACTAACAATATAATTCCCATGGTTATTCATCTGAGGAGGTCCGGGTATAGGAATCGAGCTATTCTTTGTAAGAAATCGCATCTTATCACTCGTAGCAGGCGTAACATCTTTGAATCGATTTTCATTGTCTTCACTGAGCCAATCTGGCAATAATTCGTTTATAGCTGTTGGTTCGATGACAGCCCCGGAAAGTATATGTGCTCCTATTTCACTGGCTTTCTCCAGAAGTATAACCCTAAAATCTTCATTTCCTGCTTCATTCGCCAGTTGTTTTATTCGAATTGCGGCACTCAATCCCGCAGGTCCTGAATTTGTTGTTAGAGCAATTGTTGTTTAATATGTTATGTTTGTTCCTTACCTCCTCCTACTATACATACATCAACCTGATCTGATTCTCTGTCGACAGACTTAGGATCAAAATCTTCGTTAACATCTGCAAGCCGATTGGGTATTGATATGGAGAAAGGACGTCGTTGACTAATTATATGTGAAGAGGCGATGCGGGGCCGAGAGGAGGATTGTTGAAGAATTCGAGGACATTGTGTAATGATCTTTGAAGAGTTCTGTCTTACAACATTTCGTTGTAAACATGTGGTAATGGACCTAGAATAAGTCATGATTTCAATTATTGTCACCGCATATCAATTGTTTGGAGATTGGGGTTGTTTTATGCCTCTTCTTTTTGTTTACAAAAAGAGAGGTTTTATATCATATTGTATTCTCCTTGTTCTAAGGTTCTGAATCAATCAATTCTTTTAAATTCGGGCTGCCAGAGAAAGCTATGAACTCTTAACCTCGGATCCAATCAGATTCATTCCGAATGAAAGCGTACAGTCAAGCCACCATCTGGACTCTTTTTTTCAGCCACAGTAAAAACATCTTAAGAATTTGAATATCTTCACACGATATCGACATCGATATCGATATCAACAAAAACAACCACTTGATTGATAATATTTATTGAAACTGGAGATAATGAGATATTGAGTGTATCTTCAATACATTCCATACGGCACGTACAACTCGCAGCAATTGTTGTCTTGGAGTCCTCCGGAGGTATGGAGTTGCAAAAAGATGTTATGTGGCGATCCCAATGGTGATCATATCACTCATAAGCAATAGAACACAAGTTCCTGAACCGTTCATCATCTTATGTTGACATATATCTTCCGACCCGATCGGGTTTCTTATATTTTAACTAGTCCATTTGAATGTTAACATTGACTATGTCATTGCACTAGCAATTCTATGAGAGTTAATATGAATGTCTTACTATTAGAGGATGTTTGTTAGAAAGCATGATTTTGGGAGTCATTCAATGGTTGAGTTAGTTGTTAAGCTGTTAGGGGAATTTCTGATTACCAGTAAGAATGTCAGGAACATATCAGAGAGATTTTGATGCTGAGCTGTTCGAATCCTCAAAGTTATCGCACCTTCTTAGAACGGTCCATTTTCCGTTTTTGGCCCCAAGGAGTTTGCATATTTGAAACCGTTCTACTCCTCAAACAATTCCTCCAAGCTTATTCGTAATTGCTATGAGAGAAAGTATTTTTCAACTTGAACACATCTCAGAGCGCCTATTTTAAAAACGTTGACGAGTGTCGTTCTAACTACGATGCATAGAATATCTTTGGATAAGTTTCTTTGGTAATTCTAAGGATTCGATATTCAAGCCCTAAAACGTCATTCTGCAACCGTACTGTTACAACATGGCTGGGCCCCGGACTGGGGTAGACGCACGGTAGTTCATCCTTCCGAATGTGGGGGTTTTTTATACGGGCAAGCATCCCACCTTCGTCCTTAAAAGTTTGATATTTGAGGCCGAATTTGTTTAATCGACTGTCTGAAGTTCTGCCGTGTATCTTCTACCGAATCCGACGTCGTGAATTACTTAACCTGGTTAATTTCCATCCAATGTAATGGTGTCTCGGTAGCTCATGGTTTTGACACACTTAATTTGACACAGTTTATGCTCATCCCATGTCTTAACTTGGTTTTTGGGATAAACTCAAGCCCGTGCAAGATATATCCTCCTTTTTCTACATGGGAATGGGACTGGGAGATCTTGATCTTGTCGATGGAATAATCCTTCCTCCGGATAAGCTCCACCACGTTTGAGGGATATTTCCGTTCTAAATTTACCCCTTCCACGACGGTTTGCTTGAGAATGATGACAAGTCGAGGATAATTTCTAGTTGATCAAACTAACCCTTGAAAAATGAACTTTCAGATGAATGAGAAATCAGACGAGTTTAGAATAAGCCCGTTTAGTTCTTGTTCCCCCATGCTTTCGTCAGATATTGAGTTTTCAGAATGATCCAGAACTCCCAGATCTACTGAGCACGTGTTAATACCTCCTCTATATTATGGGGATCAAAGTTCTCAGAAGTTAAATCATTCATCATTACATTCATTCTTTTATTCTATTCTTTCTTGAACCAAAGAGGGGAGCTAATTACCATTGCGTTTCTATATTATATTCAATCATACTGACTCCTAATAGCTGTGCTCCATTCTTTCATTTTACCTTTATAGACTTAGATCAGCTTGAAGCTCATCATATCATTCATCATGAAAAATTTCGGGTCCATCTTAGCATTGATTGCTGTTTCTGCAACTCTGATTTCCTCTCGTGCTCTACCAGCAAGTGAAGGTGACCTCATCGCCCGGGCACCAGTACCAGATGGTTCGCGTCATTGACACTTACTTGAACTTTAACTAACAGTATTAGTTCATGAGTTTTACGAACGTTCCCCTAAAAGAAAGTACCATAAAGGTCTCGGGGCTACTGGTTAGTTGTCATGATGTATTACTCCAGAAATTCGGTATTGATGTTATGTAGGCAACCAAACAGGTTCGGTCGTACAAGGCAATGCAAGTGCTTCAGGTACCGCTACTCTCCCTGTTTCTACCGGAACAGGCAAGAAAGGGAAGGGGAACAATGTTAGTTGATATGGTTCTACTTTGATTTAGATTCTTATCAGTATTAACATATCTACTAGGGCTCTGCACAAGCATCCGGAGTAAACGTCGCATCTGCCGCAACATCTACTGGGACTTCAGGAGGAGCCGGAAAGAAAGGTAACAGCGGGGCTGGAAATAACAATCAAGCAAACAACGAAGGCGGAAATTCCCAAGCCCAGAGTAATAATGCCGGAAACAATGTAAACAACAATCAAGCTCAAC
Organism: Scleromitrula shiraiana; assembly: GCA_028455995.1. NCBI lineage: Eukaryota > Fungi > Ascomycota > Leotiomycetes > Helotiales > Sclerotiniaceae > Scleromitrula > Scleromitrula shiraiana. The sequence continues at coordinate 198,612 of JABELC010000008.1, forward strand.
AAGGTGGCCACGTAGTAGCCGAACAACTACCAGGTATTGAAATCTCAACCATTTCTTTCCGTCGGAATCTACCGGTTCTCGAACCGAAGAAATAAGGAAAGAAGAAGACCGGTACTGCTATTACTGGGGCTGCCAGTGTACGTTCTTGTCGTTCCAGATTTTGAGAAGAGATTCTAATTGTATGTAGGCAACGACATCAGGAACAGGTGGGAAGAAAGGAAAGGGAAATCCGAAATGATAAGGACAAGGGTGGGAATGGCGTGGCACAGGCTTCTGTCTTCAGTGTAGCTAGTATTACTGCTGCTTCGACGAGCGTGTAGCTGAGATATTGTTTGGTTGTTTTGGACATTTTGTATATGCTATGATGGCATGGATGATGCGGCGTTTGTTCTTAGAGGTCATATTGCTTAAATATTTTCAAGTTGAACTTGGATGTATCAACTGGATTGATTGGGATTTGTATGTATTTCTATGATTAAATAGATTGGAAGGGGTTGGTGTCATATCTCACATTCACACAATATAAGCAATATCCAGTGAGTTCCCTGGTGTGATATCAGGAAGGAACAGATAGATAACTGAATCGATAAGCGAAAAATATAGTTTATTCAATAAGGAGTCTATAGGTTCATTTATCTCAAGGAGATAAACGAAAAAGTTCAAGTGAACACAGAGTGGCTAGAGTGACTTGAAAGTTTATGGGAAGCAAATTTGAGGAGAAAAGAATGAATGTCAAGCTTCAAAGTTTATCGAAAAAGTACCGAACTATCATAAGTCTGTTTGGAAATTCTTTGCATCTTATATTGTCCATCCAAAACGTTTATCTACTTGAGCCTCATCTACATTCCTAAGAATTTCATATGTTGAGGGCCAAAGTAACCTTACCATGCATACAACAAAACCCAATCAAGAAAAAGCGACACTTATTCTTTTCCTTACTCTGTATTATCTGTTTGAAAGTACTCCAAAATAATAAAATCGACTGGTCACGAACGATATACGCTCCATAGTCGATGTAACATTCTAGAACTTCCAACAAGTCTCGCTAGTATTATTGATTGAACGTAAGACGTCAATCCAGTATGCAGTCATACACCCACCAAAATGCAACACGAACTAGTCGCAGAGCCTCAGGGGTGCTCATAGCGTCCAATTCCAACGATATGGTCATAGATCTGATCGATACATTTGAATGATAATCTTCATTTTGAGGCTGAAATTGTTTTATTTATGGGATTTCTCCTGCGGCCTTTTGCTTTTTGCATCATTGAGAGGAAGAGAATGTAGAGATGTGAAGTCTTATGAAATATGGTTTTGTATTAATAGCTTTGTATGTGTTTGTAAGTGAGGTGAACTTGGGGCTGGACGTTACGTCGTGAAAGTATATATCGTTCAATACTATCTGCATAGTTACACACGTACCGCACTTTCGTCTCAAGCCTTGAGATCAGCAGAATTCGTTTTTTACTGCCTAGCATGAACTCCACGATACGAGTTCCACATTTATATCTTCTTTGTTTCCTCTATTTACCATCAGTTCTAGCAGATGATGTCAAAAGCACTGCATACAGTGCCGAGGCCTTGTGTTATTCTCTCCCATATGGTGGATGGGGTTTCTTCTCTCACACCTGTACATACTATACCGTGGCCATGATATGTTTCGGCAGGAGGCCCTCTATGCCATGGAAAGAATTGAAAGAGGATAGTTGGTGGAATAGGGGACTCACTCTTTTAAAGCTCCTCATGACTAAACCGCCAGCGATTAGAACTATGGTTTCGTGTGACCGTGGATGGTAAGTCTCAAATTAAATTCACCTTCACCAAGTTTCCCCTGGTTAATAATCCATTCTTAGCGAGTTCGAAACTATAGCATCGATGAAGTTAGCGCTTTCTCTTACGTCCAGCCTCATCACCATCTTCCCATTGGAACCCCCAAACGCGTTCTGGTGGTTACTTCTCTACCTACCCGGTGGCATTGCTGGTACAGCTAGCACCATCTCTCTCGCAGGTTCAAACTTTACAGGGAGAATGACTACAATTACTGCTGTATTTGGCATTGTGGATCTTGCGTTCTGCGTCGGCACTGTATTGATATGTGTTCTCCGCCTTCCCAAGTCGATGAAGGAGGACTTGCCGTGGTTATCGGGACTTTTGATGGGAGGCAGTGCATATACGGCGACTATACCTATGTGTTTGGTATTTGGAGCGTTGTACTCAGATTGAATTTTGGCAATTGTGACGGATAATCTGGATGGCTACCCAGCAGTTAAGCCAACGCCTGTTCAGACGTTATGATGGCTGTATATGATTGGGAGGAGATTGAATTTGTTGACAACTTGAGGGAGGTGGTCAATGTATGTCGCAGGTGACAAGGAAAGCTTAATGGCTGTAATTTGATACGGCTAGTTACCAAAAGAAGATTAGTATGGTTATTTGGAAGTTGATGTTATCTAATATGAAAACTGCAATTTTTCGGTTGAAATGGAATATCAAAATAACTAGTTTATGATTCTTTCAAGCTATTGATCTATGAAATAAGAGTTTGCCGTTACATTAAGAAATCTAAAGACATTTTCATATTAAAGAAACAAACAAGGTTCTAAACTTAATCTAGAAGGGTCCGGTAGTTCGCAACAAATAAATTTGAGAACCACAGTATCGTTATTAATTCTCAAAGTTTATCCAAAAATAATCAGCTATCTTTTCGCTTCTCCAACTTAAGTAATACTAGCACCAGTAATCAAGTATCGATGTCGAAACCGCTGCCCATCCACCCCAACTCGAATCCAGCTAAGCGACGAACGAATACACCGAAAGCTGGCAACTCCGAGCACAAATAATGACAATTGGTTACTTCTTAGAGACGTCGATATGAATGGTTTGAATCACATCGCCATTTGCATCATAGGCAACAGCAGTGATGTGATCTTTCTTATCGTTCGAGCTTGTATGGTCGCCTTCTCTGTAATGACTATTAGACGAAGTTGGTATAAAAGCTGTATCTAGGAAGTACATACCGAGAAATGATCGTCTTGGTGTTTGGAGGTAAGGTTGAGGTGCTCTTATCAAGTGCGTCCATAAGAGCACGGCCTTGAGTCTCAGCCACACTCGAGGGTCTTGACCACTTTGAGGTTTCAACTGCAACTTCTACAGCATATTCAGCACCAGCTTTGACGTATTTACCGATGGCAATGGATCTCTTAATAGCGTTAGTGGACATCTTGATTCTTGATGAGTTTCGGAGACTAAATCTAGAATCTTATAAAGAAAGCAAAGGAGTATGCAATCGAACTAGAAGCACAGCTTGGTCTTGTTGGGAGGATGAAGTGTGTAAATAATATAAATTGTACAGAACTCAAAGCACAGCTTATGAGGTATATGCGATACTGAAAAGTGATGTTAGAAGTGGATATGTTCCTGCAAACTCCAAACCTACTCGCCTTCTTATATATTCATGTTGCCTGCCTAATGTCAGAAACTTTTGTCATTACAACACTCGAGAATGTGATCACGTCAGAGAGCTGGTTACTACGAACCAGTGAATAACATCCATTGTCTATGCGACAAAACAGCAACTAGACCAGTGCAAAGAACGATTAGAATATAATCAACCCAATTGAAATAACCAACACCAACTTGTTGGTAAAACTGGCTTCGGCCCGCATCTTAGAGGAAGAAAGGCGCTTAGAGCTTACGACACCGATGAAAAGAAGATTTGCAAAGCTCATCGATTAGATGAGAATGTTAGTCATGGGCGCTACTAACCACGTCGTATGAATATAGTGACAATGCACGCGGTTAGCACATGTCTTAAATATATACCTTTTATCTTACTTTATTAATAAATTCATAAATTCAATTATTTTCAATATAAACTTGAGTTATATAAAATTATATAGAATAATACAAAATACTACTAGTAATATATAATATCTAAATTAAATTTTTTTTTAAAAAAAATTATATAATAAAATTCAACATCAGCAAAAAAAAATTCAATCAATTAATAATCAAGAATAATCTTTATAATCAAAAATTTTGTAAAATTAATAAAAATACCCCCTACGTATATCGATATTAATCCATATTAATATATAGATCTTATGGTTAATTAACGATTAATTAACAATTAATTAGCAATTAATTAATAAATACATATTAATAATTACTGGTAGGAATAAAAGTATATCAACAATTTATTAACAATTCATTATCAATTAATAAATAAAATTTACTTTATATAATACTATATTATTATTAATTATCAACTTGATTAATTTTATTAATAAATAATTATTTTTTTTGATTAATAATATTATATAATATTTAAATTAAAAAAGAATTTTCTTTAAAAAAATTATCATATGATAAAATTATTTTATATAATTTTTATATTAAACATTATAAATAATTAATAATTTTTATATATTTTAAATTTATATGAAACTTTAAAATAAAATTATTTAATTAAATTTTATTTATTAATATATTTCTATTATTTTTTATATATACTTATAATTATTATATTATTAATATATAATTAGTAAATTTATTAACGATTATAACTATATATATCAAGGTGATAAAGTTATTGATTCATAAGGAACTAAGTCTAGGCTGGCTAAAGAAGGCCGACTATATAGAAGTGGTTTTGGCCTTGTGGCCTGAGGCCACACTTGTACAGAACCCTGGAGCCGTGACAATATATTTTTATTATAAAAAGCTTCTTGAAAGCTTTCTGAAAGCTTTCTAGCAGCCGATTAACGGTTAATTGACAATCATTGATCATCTAAGTGGTCTGTGCGAATGATCCTTGTTGAATTGATCAATATTTTTTTTGTTGATGAAGTTATTCTATATAATTCCAAGTTTATTATTTTCTATAATCTTTATATTAAATATTATAGATAATCAATAATTTTTATATATTTTAAATTTATATGAAATTTTGAAATAAAATTATATAATAATAAAAATTACATCATTAAAATCGTTTAATTAAATTTTATTTATTAATATATTTTTCATTATTTTTACTACTATATATAATTATAAGTAATGAATTATTAATATATAATTAATAAATCTATTAATAATTCAAGTTATAATTTTATACTTTTTATTAATAAATAACAAATAATATAATTATCTATAATATTATATTATATTTAAATTAAAATTTTCTTTTTAAAAAAAATTCATGACTTTCAAGTTGTATAATTTTATAATATAATCTTTATACTAAATATTATACTAGTAGTAAATAACTTAATTAATAATCTTAATATATTTTAAATTTATATAAAATCTTTAAAAGTAATTTATACTAGTAATTATAGAAACTATAATATTAAAATTATTTAATTAAATTTTATTTATTTATATAATTTTTTTAATGATTTTTTTATACTACTATAGTATATATAATACTACTAGTAGTAATTTAATTATAATTAATATACTAGTATTAATATATAATTCATAAATTTATTAACTATCATAATTATATATTTTTATTATAAAAAGTTTTTTAATAACTATTAATATAAATAGTTTATACAATTAATCTTTATATATTTTACTACTAGAATTTTTTTCGCTGATATATACACAAAAAGTTTTGTGGACATGCATGAATTGGAAATTATTACGGACGCACCTCTCGACATATAGAAACCAAACTTTCGTTATCTGTGTGGGGCGTCTATATTGAAAGTATGAATAGATGTATCAAAAACTCTGTGCGGGTGTAATATAAGATTGAACCTCCATTTATTATCCTTCCTACCCATCATTCTCTTGCCATTCATTCAAATGTTGAAGACAGAAACCCCAATTCAGAAGGAAGAACCCTCCCCAAATCCATCGATGGCTGCTGCTAGTATTAAAATCCACCAACGTCTCGAAGGAAAACTCGGAAGCTATCTTGTTTCCGCACAAATCTCGAACGACATCTGGACTGCCACGTGAGATTGATCACTTCCACTTATCCATTCATAATGCTAATTACTATCAGAAAAGGCAACGCGGCTGATGAAAAAGTCATCATCAAAACAGCCCCTCAGTGGCGTTTTCATAACGAGCGAGATATTTTAAAGCGTTTTCATAATCGTCCATTCATTCGTCAACTGTTAGACGAAACAAAAGACCCGTCATCGTTAGTTCTGCAACACTTCGATGATCATTTACTACACGCATCAAATGTGAAAACCTTAGAAAGTTCAGATGTGAGATTTGTGGCAAAAAGAGTCCTTCAAGCAATACAGGCTTTGCACGAAGAAGGATACACCCATACCGGTATGGCACCTAATCTACTCTATGTCACCTTCTATTAGATTCTTGGGCTGGATTCATGACCATCTAACACACATGTGATCTCATAGATATCAAACCAGACAACATCCTTGTCAATTATGCAAGTGGTGGTGATACAGGGTCACCTCGTTTCTCTGATGCCAGATTGGCGGATTTCGGTGATGTGGTCCGGATTGATCCTAAGGATTACCTCAAAGTTGGCTTAGATGGACCACACATGGGGGCACCTATATTCAGGAGTCCTGAGGCTATGCTAGAACTAAGATGGGGACAGTCAACCGACATTTGGTCATTTGGGGCGACTGTAAGAGCTTTCGGAATCCAAATGCAGTATAGGTTATCTGAATTACGCTCACATTTTTATAGGTCATCAGTCTCATTTGGGGTCTTGGCTGGCATATGTTTAAGCCCGATCCCAAGGATTCCACAGCTGACGACGAGGAATATTTAATAAACATTCTTATTAGACAGCTAGCCCATTTCGGACCGACTCCCAAATCTTACATTGATCTTATTCCAAAAGAAGACACGGAAAGATGGGTAATTCTAGCTACAGCTACCCAGTATATCAAGGATAACCAAAAACAAAGACCATTTGATGTAATCGAGGATGACTGTTTAACGGAAGAGGATAGGGAGTTTCTATTGAAAGTCATGAAGTTTGATCCGAGAGATAGACCAACGGCCACGCAGCTTTTACAAGACAAATGGTTTAGTGGTGTTCCGTAGATATTTGTTACTGATGTTTAGCGAGGTTTGGGAAGGAAGATTGCAGGTTTTGGAAAGCGATTTGTCTCTAATTATATACAGCTCCAAGATACCCAGTAAGGTTGTATTATATTGAATCTACACTCATTACAAATTCGCAACATTAAACATTCTACATTCCATGATACCAAAATTGCTTCAGACCTCAGGATTCAATTCTTCGACTGTTTCATGTTCGGTCCACCACTGACAGTATCACCGCGTTGTTAGAATTGATGACTTGATAAGTTTACTGCTCTTTCACTACCCCATCGCTCCAAGCGAAACCCAAATTCTCATTTACGGCATATCTAACCTATCAGCTACTATCCAAGACCGAAGCATGAATTCATCTAATGAAACCTAAATAAACAACTATAGTACACATTCAATCTTGGTAACGCCGAGAAATGCAAACACCTGAGATTTCCCAACTCGGGAAGTGGAATAATTATGGCATCTCCCCCCCCCCCCCCATTGAATTTAGTGCTGCTGATGATTACTTCCAAACGATTCATGGGAATAATACAAGGAATCAATGGTGCTATCTAAACGAGATACAGAACCATTAAACCTGTAATGTAAGAACTATAAAGTCGTAATCGTTTCTTCTGGCAGTTGTGAATGGGTGTAGAAGTTTGTTAATTCTTTATGTCATGCCAAGTGCCACAATAAGCTCTGAAATACAACTCTCTATTTTTGATTTGCACTGTCAATTTTTAGATCTCATGATATACTTGTACACTGTTAAAGCTGTATTCTCTTCGTTGTCATTTAGTCACTGACTTGGCTAATGCTTGTAATTATTCGTTCGATGCACCGCTTTCACTATCACCACCAGTCTCAATCTATCCGATGACTCTTCCATGTTCTTAATAGCTTCAGCGAAAGGAAGATACTGGCTCATTTTCTCTGTTCTGCCCAAAGCCAATCTTGTATACCCAATGAGTGAGGATGAAATACGGGATTTGCGTCGGTATCCTTGGGTGAATTCAGTACCGCATTCAGTCTACAATTGAGCAAGTTTGTAGGGTTTTCATGAACACTCGTTATGCAGTGAATAACGAACCAAAGATCAACCACACTTTCCGAGCTCCCAAGCCAATTAGAGACAATTTTATTCGGTATATAGGTTTCTTGATTTCCAGATGATGTTAACTTTCAAGCAATGGGATCAATCCCTCTCTTTTCGCCATATGCATGGGGGAAGTGCAAATCTGAATCATTGCATATAGGTTTCCGTATAAAAGATTTGGTGGCTCGTGGGGTATTTTGAAACCAGGGTTTTAAAACATAGATTTATATTGTATCGTCATTCTGGAATATTTTTATCATTGTCGTTAGTAGCATTATTGTCATCAGTTTTCATCTTTATCTCACTGTCAAAATCTCAAGGTATCGATGATCAAAGGCGGGAGATCCTAAGGTTATATGCTTGAGAACCACTTGGCTCGAAGCTACGATACATCCTTCTAAAACTGTGTTAGAAAAGACAGGCTTAGTGGGGAGTCTGCCAATCCTTTCGTATTGTCATGATTAAGTTCATAGAGATACTCAGTGTGACTTGTGTATTGAGTGGCTCGTCGCTTAAGTTGCTGGTTTTAGTCTCGACTCTCGATCTCAAGTTGTAGTGTTTATTACAACATCAATTATTGAATGGACGCTAATAAATTCTTAAGCTTATCTCATATTAGCTATACACTTCGTGATAGTTGGAGGTAAACATGTGCTTGAAGCATTAGGTTCGACAAGTTGAAGAGCCTTGGATGGAGATACGTGAACTAATTGCATATATTTCTTGTCCGTCATGTCAATCTTGAGGCGCAGCGACTATCCTATGATTAAGTCTCGTCCCATTGGTATTGGCTGATATTGCAGCCTGGTTTGATACTTGAGATTTGCATGATATATTGATAGTATACAAGAGTTCTTTACTCAATATTCCTAAATACTGTCTACTTTACAGACTGTCAGTGTCTTGACATCAAATATACCAGCTTCCATGAAGATGTAATAGATTCGAGATTCACGGCTTGAATAGCGAAGCCAATAATTTGGCTACTGCTTTGCGTTATGATCCAGTATTTTGACAATATTTCTCTGCTGTCATTTTAATATTTATCGACATCTAGTGATATCTTCCCGGTTTATTTTTCAGTATTATCTTAAGATATTGTTGCTAATCCTATTGAAACAGCATTTCCGATAGCTTAAGTTGGTATCATCGCTACTTCAGTCCCATAATACTTAGTTCGAAACCTACATTAATTATAATAAGGTCCATAAGTAGGATTTATGAATCGGATTATCGAATCTGTGGGAACATATTTTAATCACATACGTTGCTCCTTATTCTGGTTAGAAATTTCCGAACGAAACTAGCTGAGTTTATGTTCTAGTCGCTTGCTATCTATATAAACCTCTAAAGACTGGAGCATTACTACGTATCTCCGTACGTACCTGTGTATAGGTAAGCTAATACTCTGAATATGACACTTGTAGGCACTACATCAAACATGTCTTCTCTTCCCGCGTACGAAACAATTGCACCAGAATTTTCTTCTCCTCCCACGTATAAATCGAGTGCAGCAGAATTATCTTCATCCGAACCACTTCCTGCGTATGCGGCGAGTGCAACATTATCACCCATCATACAATACATTCCAGTTAACAAGCGAGCACCTGGATCTGTCCCCATACATGTTGATGAAGGACAAATGGCCCGTTGTGGATTTTCCGCAATTCTTGACCGGTTCGCAGTCGGATCGTAATTCATTCAGTGGAGTTATTGAATTTGTTATTACCCACAATAATGAACTTAAGATCGCAAGAGTAAGTAAAGAGGGATATGTTTTGAAATAGGATTAGATATCCAATATGGCTGCTATATCATCTAATGTAATATTTTAAATACAATACCGTTTGGCTGTGATCACTCACAATGCTTGTCGTTGTTAAGCAAAACTTCTTCCCTAGTCTTCTAAAGAACTGTCAAGATTCTACTATCAGCCTTTTCTTTTTGAAACATCGATCAAGCTCTCGATGTATTTGTTACAAGAAGAATGTTTTCGACGGCATGCCCCATCCATAAACTCCGAGAGTAACTAGCACTTGACCCTCGTCGTTCTGCCACCGTAGGAAAATATGCACTGAAAATGGTAATGAATTCATCGGTAGATTCTTGAGCATTCTAGAAGGTATCTGCCGCATAAAACGAGAAATTTAATCATTCGTTTATGTTGTATACATCGCTTAAATACAATATTGCCCTGTGTTCCTCCTCATCTATAACTTTACGCAGTTCGGTATCCAGTAAACATCAGAGACTCTATAGCGAATTTCACTTCAATGCCTCAAAATTCCGATATGGTTCACCAGCGTAAGATCATACCATAAGAACTTCTGGGAGTCATTTGTGTGTATTTTGTTAGTATGGACCACCATATAAGGACCCGAGTCGACCTCGAGATTTTCCTTGTCAAATTCCTTCAAACAAACACTTGAACACTTCTACTTTGTTAAATATTTTTCATCAACATAGACGCCGCAGAACATTCAATACACTAAACACAAACTCAAGTTCAAAATACTTGGAAAGAACACTGGTGTGCAGCCTAAATAATAAATAGCAACCTTTTGGTCCCCCTAATTCATTAATGACTTTCAAAATATTGTAAGAGTTCTACTTCTCGCGAGCGCATATCCTGTTACTAAATTAACATCAATGAATAGTGAATTCAAAACAACCATAAATATGTCTGGCACTCCCTCCAGCGATACGAAGACAGTCGAAACAGTCTAGAGCCAAGAACATGAGGATATCACAGCAACCCAGAACATATACTCGGTTAAATTAAAATTGAAGCACGCGCTGGTCCGCCCCATTCGGCAATAACTCCTATTTGTAAATAGGCCCTCTTATTGATAAATTGGATTCTTCTATTAATCAATTGGATTTTATTGCTGAATCAGGCATTTTATTAATTAATTAGAAAATTAAATTTTTTGATTAAAATAGAATATATTCTATCAACGATATCGACATTGTTAATCAATTTTAATAATATTTTTAATTTTAACAATATTTTTAATCTTAATAACATTTTTAAAAATAAAAATAAAAATGTTATTGATTTAAGAATTTAAATTTTTTAAATATAAATAAATAAATAAATAAATAAAAAAAAATAATTTTATATATTCTTTTTATTTAATTACTTTTTATTTAACTATTTTTTATTCAATTATTTTTTATTCAATTATTTTTTATTTAATTTAACTATATTATTAATTTTTAATATTTTTATTTCTTAAATTCTTTAAATTTCTCAAATTTCTTTTAATATCTTTTATATTTCTCGAATTTTAAAAAATCAAGTTAAAGAATAATTTTATCAATATATTGATTCTCTTGATAAAGATGCAAAAATTGAAAAATCTTGATATATTATATTTTTTTTTTTTAAATTTTAGGGTAATTTTTAATTAATAATTGATTTTGAAAGATCAAGTCTAAATAGGATAAACAATTAAATAAAAATAAAAAATATTATTTTATTTTAATTGTATTTTAATAATATTAATTTTAAAATTATTTTTAAAATCTAAAAAAAAAGTTTATTGGATTAATTAAAAAAGAATATTAAAAAAATAACAATGATCGATTTTATTGTATGAAAAATTTTGAATTGCAAAATAATTAGGTTTATAAAAAAGATTTTAATAATAAACAATTTAGAAAATATGTTTTTTCTCGATATTATTTAATCTATTTTGATATATTTTTTATTATTTATAATATATATAAAAGATTTATATATTTTGGGGTTAAAAAAATATTTGAAAGAGTATAATTTTTTTATTATAATATAATATGTGAAGATGTTAAATAGATTATTATAAAATGTAAATATTATTTTTAAAATATTAAATAAAAAAAGAATATAGAAATTAAATTTATTTTTTTTTTTATTTTTGATAAATATATAATACTCGATTTGATGGATTTTCAAACTAATCCTAATAAAGAATATATATGGATTTAACAATTTAAAAATCATTTTTTTAAAATTATTTGATTAAAAGTAATAAAATCGAAAACCTTTTTAAAGATAATATATGAATTGGAGCTTTGGTTAAAGGATAATAATATTTTTAGGGTTTTTGTTGTTAATAATGAAAAAAAGTTTAAAAAAGCTATTTAAGATCTTTACAATATTAAAAAAATTTATATAATTAAAAAAAAAGTATATTATTTTTAAAATTAAAATTTAATTAAAATAACGAATAAGATCTTCAAATTATATTTATATACTATATATAAAGATTTTGGAATTAAAAATTTTAAATTTCTTTTATTTTTTATTGTTTAAATAATTAATATTATTTGATTTTTTATACTTTTCTCTAAAATTACTCTTTATCAAATTTGATTTAGATAATTATCTCTAAATTTAAATCTATAAAATGCATAAAATAAAAGGAAGAATAATGTTGAGAATACAAATAAAAATATAAATCAAAAAAAAAAGTTCAAAATTAATAAAAAAAAATTTATAAAAAAATTCAAAAAAGAATAAATTAAATTAAAAAAAGAGAATTATATTTTATTAAAATTTAATTAAAAAATTGTTAATTATATAAAAAAAATTAATGAGAGAATAATTATAAAAAAAAAACATTTTTGAATATAAAGTTCAAAAATACATTACATTAAAAATACCCCCTAAATTTAAATTGAGTTTTGAAGCTTCTAGAATACCAATTCAAATTCTTAAAATTCTTAATTAAGAATATTGATTAATATACAAATAAAAAAAATTAATAAATATTTATAATTTAAAGATTTTAAATAAAATTGTTTTTTAAAATATATATTCCAATCTTTTAATCATTGATATTGATAAATTCTTAAAAAAGATCTTTTTTAATAAAGCAATTTAATTTATAAATAAATATAGAACAATATCTATATTTCAAAAAAAAAGTAGAAAATCAATAAAAAAGAAACATTAAATTGATCAAGAAAATTAAAAAAATCAAAAAAAGAAATCAATTTATTATTTTTGATAAAAAATATCAAAAAAATCAATCTATTATTTTTACTCAAATTCTTACTAATTCAAAATCAAAAAAGATTAAATTTATAAATTCAAATTCAACAAATTCAATAAATTCAATAATATCAACAACGAGATCGACAATAACGATAATAAAAATATTAAAAGATAAAGAAAATAGAGGGGGTAAAGAAAGTAAAAGAGTTAGAAAAATTAAAAAGATTAGAGGGGTTAGAGGGGTTAGAGGGGTTAGAGAAGTTAAAAGAGTTAAAAAAGTTAAAAAACAATTAAAATAACATTAATAATATATTCTTTTTATTTCTTTATTTATCACTTCTTTATTTATAATCTTTTTATAATTAATTTTTTTATTATTGATTTCTTTATTAATAAAAAAAGTTTAATTTAAAATAAATTTTTTTAAAAAAATATATCCTCAAAATTACTGAATTAGTGAAAACCGGCCAATTGATCAATGAAATACCCGATTCAGCAATAAAGTCCAATTGACCAATAAGAGGGTCCGATTTACAAATGGGGCTTATTGCCGAATGGGGCGGACCAGCGCCAATTGCTAAAAACCCTCAAAATCATCGATTTTATATAAAACACCTTTTATGTCGATATAAATAAATCGATCAATTATTTATAGAATTATTTAAAATATTGAATAAAAATTATTTTTATATCACAATATTTATTATTAAAATTTAAAGATTAAATAATGATTTTAAAATTTATAATATTTAATTCAATACAAAGTAAAAATCATATAAAAATACTATAATTTTAAGTTAATTTAAATTGAGTAAATTATTATATTAGAAAATAATAAAGATATATATATAAATATATAGAAAAAAGACTTTTATTTAATATAAATATTATCTATATTAAAAGTATATAAAAAATGCAATATAATAAAATTAAAAAAAGTATATATAATACTTACAAGCATCAAACACCACCATAACTTCGATTTTTAAAAATCATCAAAATCACTTCAAATTTTTATATATGATAATTTATATTTTCATAATTATTATATTAAAATACTATTTAATATAATTTTGATTTGAGTGAATTATTTAGATTTTTAAAGGTTTTAAAAATTTTAAAATACTCTTATAGTTTTGATTCTTTAAAAACGCTATATTAAATTTTAATATATAATATTTATATCAAATAAAAGCTTTTCTTTTATATATTCATATATATCTTCATTATTTCCTAATATAATAATTTGCTTGATTTAAACTAAGTTAAAAATGTAGTATATTAGTATGATTTTTGCTTTGTATTGAATTAAATATTATAAATTTTAAAATTATTATTTAATCTTTAAATTTTAATAATAAGTATTTAAATATAAAAATAATTTATATTTATAATCTTAAATAATTTTATCTATAATTGAATGATTTATTTATATTGGCGCAAGAGGTGATTTGTACAAAATCGTCGATTTTGAAGCGATTCGCTTATTTTGCGCGTGCTTCAATTTTAATTTGACCGAGTATACCAATCCAGAAAACGACACAAAGACGACTGGCTCACTTCTAAGCCAAAAACATGGGGTTGTTGTAGAATATGACCCCACAGCCCCTTCTTTGGAAGTCTGTGGATTTGTCAACTCAGATCCTCAAGGATCCAATGAAGATATGAAGTTCAAAGTGCTGTTCTCTCGCCCGAAGCATCATTTTGAAGACGACGATTCGGAGACAACCACCGTCGAATCCAGCAAAGTTTATTTTCCAAAGCTGAGATACATCCAGGGAATACCACAATACGTGAAGTGTTACTTACAACTCCCAATCGACTTTGTTAAATACATGGAAGATCGTGGAAAGGAAGCATTGCGTGATGAAGGCTTTCTTGTTGCACCAAAAGCGGAGCAAATATAAACGACATCTGGAAACGGAAACTTGGACCTTAGCTCGATCTTCTGGCTTTTCCCTGCAGAGATCGGCAAAGCTGAAATCAAAATTGATGGAAAATCCAAGATGAAGCGTATTGCTGTTGTTGAGGTGCCGTTTCCTGGAGACCCTGGAATCGTCAATTCTTGTTAGTTCGAGGGGATTGTGGAGTTTATTATTGAGTGTAATTTGATTAAGGTTGGGAGCGTGACAAGATTGAAGAATTTTCCTGAGAAGATACCATGGGCTATATGGTATGACGGCTTCTCAAAAGATCCAGGCTTGATTCTGCTGTATCTGCTCTAAGAAGCCCGTACATGATCCGAACAATTGGGGAGTAGGCGGCATCTTCCCACTCTTTCATCACAGTGAGAAGGAACTTTGACAGCAGTTGTTGATTGGAAATAGTTGGTATTTTGTTTTTGAATTATGAAATGAATATTTGTGTTTTCGAGTCTTATCTGAAACTAGTAATATACTTATAGTCTACTGTAGAACAACCCTATCTTTTAATGTGACAATGTATCTTTTGACCGTTGGAACAAGTCAAAAGTTTTGTGATAGATGCAACTATGAATTGCGAAATTTTGAGCCAGGAGATAATACGTTAACTCGTGATAGTCCTTTAGCAAGAACAAACTTCCCACAGTATTTTCAATAATTTGTATTGTGACAAGTGCCCCATCTTAGTCAACTAGACGTGACACTGTCTATGGTCTATACAACAACAGTCCTCAAAGAACAACCATAACACCAATAACACTCGTACTCATTTTATGACTCCATAGATTTAATTTGATGACAGGAAGCATGTATGAACAATGACGGTTTCATAGATTTAGTCAGAACATGATTCGTCCATAAGTCAACTCGTGCAAATCTGCGTGCATAGAAACCGAAGTTGGCTTCTGGTTCTTCAGTTCTTCTACATATATGAACATAATTTTTTCTGAATTAGAACTACTTATTTTTAGAAGAAGAATCTAATCATAAGATGACACAATTCGTCTCAACAGCAACAATGCTAGAATGCTACACCAATCAAGGTGACGTGGAGGCAACTGCAAGTTGGAAGGCAGGATTAACAGGTTTGCCTCTTGGGGCTCCTCTAGCGCTTCTCCACGGATCCGGGTTCCAGCGCAAAATTCATGTCGACAAGACACTCTCATACGACCCGGTCGCATTAGTGTATACAGACCAGCAAGTAAGCAAGAACGAGCGTATAGGTTCGACTAAACTTCACTTCGGATATGTCTCCAAAGAACAGAGTGACTCAAGTCTGGAGTATTGTCACTATGGAACTGATGGCGAGATCTGTCTAGCCATACCAAACGAATATGGTCATCTTCAATGGCCAGATAAATTTCGCCGACATGCTCAGAGTGGCAATATTCCAAATCTTTAAAGCGGAGCTTGTACGACCATATGTTCCAGTTCGTCTTCCCTCCCCAAATAAGGCATTGAAAAAGCACCCGTTTATACGTGAGATTGTCCTGACCATGGATGGCTCGTGCAACCGAAGTACCACTCAGAGGCTTAAAACCTATACCTGGCTCCACATGTGTATCTCTCCATTGATATAATTCCATAGGTTCATTCTGAATTCCCGGAACCTGCCAATTCACGGGGCTGAGTCCAGCATCGTTACTATTAAGATTGTTGTTTTTTGTATACAGTTGCTGATGAATTGACTTTCGAAAAATGAAGCGGGTTTTAAATTCCAAAGGAATGGTGTTGATAGATTTGGAACTAACAAAAAAATTGGAAGCTGGAAGGCTTTATAAGCTTTCCGAAATGAAAAGTTTGACTCATCGATGAATCATTTCCTGACTAGAATCACGAAACTGTCATTATATTTCACATTTGCACAAGCATCCACGACGTTTCAAAAGTTTATAAAACACATTTTTATTGATTTGTGGGTGTATTTGCATTTCAGAGTGTAACATAGCCCCCGGTGTTAGCTATTCATAAAGTCAAAACTGTCATTAACCTCCGCAGAACCCCCTACGTTCGCATCCCAACTCATTCTCCTCTCCAAACGACTATGACAAATGGGAAATGATTCATCCAGGCATATTAAGGCCAAGCCATGTATATCTTTGCTCTTGACACCCTTTCAAGGAACGTTGGGGGTGGCGGCCTATCCAGTCAGCATTTTTCAAGTTGATTTGGATCTCATTTGACATACGGGGTTTCTTGGATAGTATCTCTTTCAATACTTTTAATGACAAGTACACATTTTCTCGAATCCTCTTCGATGATACCCATGAAGGAAATCTTGCCGTGGAATGTTTGAATAACTGACTGGTCAAGAGTGGCGCGACGTTGATCTGGATCTGGGGCTGATAAGAACAACATGGGGTTTTCATCAGTTCCTTTATCGAAACGGTCCTTCATACTGCCGATTTCCGCAACGCGAAATTCAATGTTTCCATACTCAGGGTATTGCTTCATACGTTTCACAATTTTGCCAACAAGTCGATAGGATGATGGATAAATTGAAGATTGCTCACCCGAACATCAAAATACGGGCTACAAAAAACTGGCAACATCGAGACTGGATTTAAAAAATAAGTTCATGGAAACAAAGTATTGTTTTTATCAGCCCCAGATCCAGATCGAGATCTCAATAGTAGCGGCACTTGCGACACGACATCGATTCATACATTCAGCGGCGCTATTGATTTCATGGTTGTTCATGATATTTCACTGGGAGAACATGTCTTTGATATTGGAACTACAAAAAAGGATATTATCAAAGAGAGCTTGTACGTCAAAATTCCTTCAAGAGCAATTTCCACAAACTAATCATAAATGCAGGGGGCACAGAGCCATGCGAGGATTTCGAGCAAGTGTAAATAAACCCTCGTCTTAGTGTTGCAACATACTTTGAAGAACTATTTGCGAATCGTCAGATTCACTCAAAATGAGGGTATATGAGCTGGGGCTGGGGCTCGGGCTGTGAAGGAGGCTGGGGATGAGAATATAGGGATTGTTGTGTCAAGATTGATGGCAATGTTGAGTGTATGGCGAATTAGCACCAGGAAACATGTCAAGTTTTTGAAACTCAAATACAAATACTCATCTATTGAAGTCTCTCTCACATGAGCCTATACAAAACCGCAGACCACTTGTGCAAATGTAAGAATGTGAATTCTCCTTCTCAGATCTGACATGTGGAATTTTATGATCACATAGGGATCAAGGTAACTATATAATGTGTCACCCTCTAGCTCTGGTTCATGAAAGACTCTTGCAAATTGAGAAGTACGTCTACTTTATCAATATCAGCACTTCTACTAATGATGAGCTTCCGTATGTTGTTGAGGAGATTTGCTGGAGAAGGAAAGTCAGAGTTGACTGAATATGCTGGAACGATATGACATGATTTAGGAGACCTTGTCGCCTTGCGATATGAGGAAAGTGAATCAACCAAAACATGATAGAGGTTATTCAAGTTAATATGAAGATTGCCCCACAGCGGTCATGAATCATCTCGAAACACAACGCAGCTAGGAAATGAACCACCAGCTTTCCATATTGAATCTTCTATATAAACATATGGTTCAATGGCATGATTGTTGCTTGATGATATTTACTTTCGCACAAGTGAATCTTTCGGATTGAGATAGAGAACTCGTTTATATAAACGCAACCTGCTTGCTCTCATAGCAGACAAATCACTTCTCAGAAATATCTGTTGCAAACAAAATTCTCGAAAAACAAAACAATTATGGCACCAAAGTGGTTGAAGAAACTTCTGAATGTACCGTGTCGTAAGAAAAGACATTGCAATATAATTGTCGGGACTGTCTTCGGGGCTGTCAATGGCGAAGGGGTGGTGGTAGAGGATAAGTGGAGCACGGGAAGGAGAATTAAACCTCAAGATTATGATAAACTTTTTGCTCGTTGTATTAAAAACCTAAAAGCAGCCGGAGAACTGAGAAGAGGAAAGGAACAAACAGAGCAGCGGAGCGGAAGAACCCATAACTAGCGCCTTGGCAAAATTTACCGACCGACCGATATCGAACATCATCAATCAATCCTCACAATTAAACCTCTCATTACACACACCACCAACAAATCCAACCGGCCTCCACCCGGCACCTAACCTACACACTCGACACCATTTCCTCCACCTATCCTCTACCTAACCACGAAAGAAAGAAAAAATGTCACTCCAACGCGCCCTTCCCCGCGCCATCACTTCAACAACATCAACGATTACTCGCCGCACGATATCCACAACGACGACACGCAGAGCCGCAGACCACGGAGATCATTATGATCCGCCTAGCGGATGGCTGTGGGGAGTAAAGCCGGGAGAGAAGCCTGAGAAGGAAGGGTGGGAGAATATTTGGGTGTATGGGTTTTTTGGGGCTTGCGCTTTTGGGATTGTGGGGTATGCTGTTAAGCCGGATACTTCGTAGGTTTTTAATTTTTTCTTTGATCTTTTTTGTAGATCGGAGGGGGGCTTTTGGGGTGGATGGGGTGAATGCATTAGGGAATTTATATGGGATCGAACTGGAAATTCAAAAGATGAGGGGTCGGGGTTTGAGGGGTGCGGTGAGATTGGGCGGGAATGAAGAGAATTGGGATTGGGGCCTACCATTATGAGCCATTGAAGCAATGCTAATGAATTGGTTATTTACAGGATACAAACATGGGCATTAGAAGAAGCACGAAGAAGGTTAGAAGCCGAGGGGATTTTGAAGGAACCAGAAGATAAATAAATCATAAATTCGAACCGAGCTATACCAATAGCAAGACAACGACGATGGAAATCGAAGAAACCTGGAGGAAAGCTGTACATAAGGATGGAAGTGATGGAGGGATGACATGAGGGATAGGGACGGGGATGTCGATTGAAGATGAATGATAATGCACGAGAAACATTACGTGCTGATAGAGTGGCGGAAGCACACTATTGAGGGTCACATTTTTTCCTTTTGTTAGAGCAATGCATGCTATGGAATTCATGGGTTGATAAAGCTTTCCTTGCGTGACGCTATTTGCATCCTCTATGATTGCAATTCTACTCCATATTTGTGCTTATTGAGGGGCGTGGGGGCAGCTTGGGTGACCAATGAATGGCAAGCCTCCTGTGTATCAAGCACCATGAACAGGGGTTACAAACCCTTCATAATGCTTTGTATCTCCGCGCTTACGATGTCCCGGAAACCATGGGTTTCGAATCAAATGCTGATTCTGCATTTCTAACCATTTCATTCATGTTGCTCTATTATTTACTCATACATACATATCCTATTGACCGGGTACAACATAACTCCACTCATGTTCCTCATCACCATACTGTCTTGCTTCAATCCACTCCTTCATCTTAAGTGCAACCTCGCCAGCTTCTTGATCTGGTCTTAATCCGCACTCTACCAATTCTCCCTTCCAGCTAATATTCCTCACTGGACTAACAACTGCCGCCGTACCGGCTCCAAATGCCTCTAATAATCTTCCCTCCTTTGCGGCATCTGCTAACTCTCTCATGGTATATTTTCTCTCCGAGATGATCCATCCCTCGGCCGCAAGCTTCTCACGAGCTAACGATAATACAGAGTCTCGTGTAACACCTTCCAAAATGGTACCATCTAATGGAGCGGTAATCAATTCCTTCTGACCAGTTTCCTTATTCTTAATAGCCACGAACATATTCATGGTACCGACTTCAGTTACGAATTCCTCCTCACCGAATAGCCATAAGTTTTGGTGGAACCCTCTCTTTGCTGCTTCTAATTGCGGCACTATACATGGAGCATAGTTTGCACCAAGCTTCTTATCTCCTACTCCTCCGGGCCAAGCTCTAACCGCATAATCGGTCGCCTCTAGTGAGACAGCCTTAAATCCAGTAGGATAATATGGTCCGACAGGCGAAGCAATAACATATAACAACGCCGACCCCGGAGGTCCAACACCCAAAGTTCTTTGTGTGCCAATCATAGTCGGTCTCAAATATAACGAATAGCCCCTCGCATCAGGAATAAATCGACTTTCCATCGCCGCGAATTTGGAGATCAATTCGATCATGGCAGCGCTATCAAAAGTGGGCAATGCAATTCGCGCGGATGATTTGTTCATGCGTGCCATGTTCTTGTTGGGTCTGAAGAGGCGCACTTTGCCGTTCTTGTCTTTGTAGGCTTTCATTCCTTCGAAGCATTCGAATGCGTAGTGGAAGACGCAGGAGGCGGGGTCGAGAGAGAGGTTTTGGTAGGGCGTTATGCGGGCTGGGAGCCATCCTTCTGATGCGGTCCATTCGACGCTGAGCATATGGTCTAAAATGAGTCAAAGTCAGTATTACATGTAAGTATAAATTTGGGGAGTTATTGGTTCATCTTGCCTGTGAATGTTCTTCCAAAGACCAATTCATTGGGAGGAACGAGTTTATTAGGAGTGGTAGATTTGGTTATAGATAATTTCTTTGGGTCGATATCTTGAAGCTTTGCAGTTGATGCTGCATTGGCTTGTATACTGTATGAATTCCGTGACTCCCAAGCTCCTATCAGCCTTGAGGATGGGGTTTGAAAGGCTGCCCGCTTTGGAAGCAATTGACGAAGCATTTTTGCCTTATTTTGAGGATATATATTTACGTTGCTTTCTCCTCTGAATTGGGCACCTGGCTTCCTTTTAAACAAGAATGACTCTTGTGAGGGTAGGGTCGGTTTATTAAATAGAATTTCTTTTCTTTTTTTTTGTGAGAAGTCAAAAATTAAATATTTACGGAAATGTGCAATGCTTAGAACTGCAGGTGCTCCGAATCGGAGGTCAGCTTCACCGTATAAGATCTAGGTGGATAATATATGTATACTATATTTATCCTTCTATCCAACAATGAAGAGGAGATTTACCCCGCTTACTAATCGTATCTCTGAAGCCTTGTGTGTACTGTTACGACTTGTAAGAAAAGGCCACACCAAAATTGTTCAATCATCGGATAAACCTCCCTTTATTTCGCAAGGCTGCTTACAGCTAACAGTTACAACTTCAATGCTACGTAGGTACAGCATATGTAACAGCTGTTCGATAAAACAATTGCATTGTCGGCTATATCAAAAACAGTTTATCGATTAATTATCTAAGGTCCAAAAGTTTTGTTTATCGAGTCTTTTGAGTACTCTTCGGGAAATAAGTGTAAAAATATATTGGGTGTTCTATTTTATGTATACGGATTTTGAACCAGATTGCGAGGCGCCAACGTTGGTGGCAGGAGAGTTGTGAAGATGTTTAGTTCCGCCCTAAAATCGTTTTCCTCGAATATTAACTCGAATTACTCCATATCATCTACACCGAGTTCACATTCTGGACCATGGAAAATATACGATGCCAAAAAGAAATCGACGGGAAAGGCTGCATCAGTCTTTGTACTTGATCGCAAATCGCTAGAATCGCATTCCGGATCTTTGGGACGGTCGAGTGCGGCTTCGATGAAACGAGCGACGGAGGAGGTTACCGAAAGATTAAAGAAGGAAGCATCATCTTTAGCAAGGCTACGACACCCTAATATATTGGAGCTGGTTGAACCGGTGGAAGAAACAAGGAATGGAGGGTTACAATTCGCAACGGAGACTGTGACAGCTTCATTATCTGGGTTATTACAAGAGAAAGATGAGCAAGAGAGCGCTGGGGGTATTGGCGGAAGGACAAGCCGATATGTTACTGAGGACTCGGAAGGAGGTCGTAGGAGAAGGGAGGTTGAGATAGATGAGTTGGAAATACAAAAGGGTCTGGAGCAGATCAGTAAAGCATTAGAGTTTTTACATGATCATGCTGGTCTAGTTCATGGAAACCTGACCCCGGATGCTATATTCGTCAATGCCAAGGTGAGATCGATATATAAATGTATAATGCTCTTTGGCTGATCTTTGATAGTCTGACTGGAAAATTAGTGGACTGAGTTTCTCAAGTCCACCGGATAACTCAACCAAAGCCACTTCAGTGCAACCTATCAATCTCTCCCAAGTTCTGAATATCGATCCTCGACTACCTCGTTCTGTACAAATTAACCTCGATTATTCTTCTCCTGATTTTGTCTTGGATTCTAACCTAAATACTGGTGCAGATATGTTTTCTTTAGGACTTCTCATCGTTGCCCTTTATAACTCACCACACGCTTCTCCACTTCAGTCG
Source organism: Scleromitrula shiraiana (assembly GCA_028455995.1). NCBI lineage: Eukaryota > Fungi > Ascomycota > Leotiomycetes > Helotiales > Sclerotiniaceae > Scleromitrula > Scleromitrula shiraiana. Next base: position 221,788 of record JABELC010000008.1, read on the forward strand.
AACGGTAGTATTTCTGGATATAAACGGCTGTTTACTTCCTCTTCTACAATACCCTCAGCGGGGAATAGCTTCTTGTGCAAGAAAACACTCCCAAGAGAATTGAAGAACGATGTTCTACCACGCTTAATCACAAGACGTCCTGCTCAACGTATGACCGCGAAAGAATTTCAACAAAGTGCTTACTTTGACAATATTTTGATTTCGACTATACGGTTCTTGGATTCTTTACCGGCAAAAACGCCAAATGAGAAGGCTCAATTCATGCGAGGCCTGATGAGAGTTCTACCATCTTTCCCAAAAAGTGTTATGGAAAAGAAAGTTTTGCCAGCGCTGTTAGATGAGATGAAGGATCGAGAACTTATTTCACTAATTCTTCAGAACATCTTTAAAATCATCGAATTGTTACCTTCTGCGATGAGACCCTTCTCAGAAAAGATTATGCCAAAGCTTAGAGAAGTTTTCATAAGTAATTCTAAAGGCCCTTCTGAGCGAGACCCGTCAAAAGAAGCTGGGTTGATGATATTGTTGGAGAATATCAAGACGATTTCTACTAACTGCTCCGGAAAGGAATTCAAAGATGGTATGTTGCTGATCCAAGAGTCACGAGATATCGCTAATTCTTCTAGAAATTTTGCCCATTGTATCAATCTCCATCGAATCACCCACACATGGACTGGTAGATGCTGCATTACGAACTTTACCGATAGTCCTACCTATTCTCGACTTTTCTACAATCAAAAATGAGCTTTTTCCTGTCATTGCATCTGTGTTTACGAAAACAAGTAGTTTAGGGATCAAAGTTCGAGGTTTAGAAGCATTTGTCATTCTTTGTGGTGGTACAAATGATCCGGCCGGTGGTAATGATGGTCTTGATGGTATTGGTTCTGCTAAGAAGAATACATCGACTCCTCTTGATAAATATACAATGCAAGAGAAGATCGTCCCACTTATTCGAGCCATTAAAACAAAAGAGCCTGCAGTTGCAATTGCTGCTTTGAATGTTCTTAGACAAATTGGTGGAATTGCTGATATGGAATTTGTTGCTATGGATATGCTACCGATATTATGGAGTATGAGTTTAGGCCCATTATTGAACTTGCAGCAATTCCAATCATTTATGGAACTTATCAGAACTCTCTCAACCCGTGTTGAATCAGAACAAACGAAGAAACTCCAAGAGCTCTCAGGTAGTAACGGGGCAAAGGCCAATGGAACTGATGACTTTATGTCTTTCGGAGCCACCTCAGCATTCCCACCAGCCATATCCGACGATCCTGAAATGGATTTCGAACGTCTGGTAAAGGGCGAAACAGCTCTCACATCAAAATCCAACCCGCTCGATTCGGGATGGGACACCACACCCGTCAGTCCAACAACACAACAACCAGCAATCCAAACCCAACCAAAAGCCCCCTCATTCGCATGGTCAACGCCATCACCCACAGCCCCCTCCTACAATACGAATACAAACACGAGTTCCATAAACTCAGTCCTCAGACCCCAACAACCCCAGCAAACCATCACTTCCAGAACAGTCACACCCGATCTCTCACGCTTTGACGCCCTTACACCATCTTCAACTCAGTTTTCTCAACCGCTTCAACCAGCTCCTAAACCGCAAGCACAAGCTCAATACCAACCTAGTTACTCAAATCCAATTCAACCACCCCCTCAACCTCAATCTTCCTTCTCCATTCCACCCCCGCAATCACAATCACAATCCTCTTTCTCCCTACCCAAACCCCCCTCATCTACATCAACATCTATAAACTGGGCCGCAGCAGCAGCGCCAAATCCGTGGGGGTCGAGTTCGAATTCTATTTCTCCGCCCCCTCTTACTTCATCCATGTCTTCGCTTTCTTTAGGCCAGGGCCAGAATCAGGGGATGGGCATGGGAATGGGAATGAATCAGAGACCGGCGATGGGGACCAGTAATAGTTTTTCTTTGCCGCCGCCTCCAGGGGCGGGGACGGGTATGGGTATGGGTATAGGTGCGGGTATGGGGGGTGCGAATTATGGTGCTTTTGGTTCTGGTGGGGGTGGGGTGAATGGGGGGATGCAACAGCAGCAGCAACAACAACAGCAACAGAAGAAGAGTGGGTTGGATGCTTGGGAGAGTTTGTTGTAAGGTATAGGATGTAGATTGTAGGGTGTAGGGTGTATGTATTAAAGTTTGAATATTCAAGTTGAAGTGAGGGGCATTGGATGGGAAAGGAAAAGGGGATCGAATGGAATGGAAATGGGGGTGGGATGGAATGGAATGGTAGGGGATCGGTCTGGTGGAATAGTGACATGCATGGATAGATAAATATGGATGGATGGATACGTGGAGTTTGGATTTTGTATCATATCATATCATATCATATCATTTATGCTATGTATGTTGCGTTGTGTATATGGCCGCTCGGACAATATTAATAAATGTGCAGATATGGAATTGCATATTAAGCGACGTATATCTATGCAAAGGAAGGATAGTTTCAAAAATCACGTTTTTAAAGTAACTTTAGAAAAAAGCAATATATCCATGAATAGAATAAAATATTTAATTATTTAAACCTCTTTATTTGTTTATAGCTTGGTTGATTGTTTGATTTCTTTCCTCTTTATATCTCTTTTCTATGTATATAACAAAATATCGCATCGCATCGCTCGCATCTTATCTTTTGAATCTAGCCAATTGATGTACAGAGAGATGATAAAATGGTGAGGTTTTAACCTCATCTCATCTAATCATCAGATCTAACCGGAAATTCGGTTGTCTCTTTTTCCGCCCCCTTTCTATGCTTCTTCATCTTGACCCTTCGTGCTCAAATCACAAAACCAGCTTCCCATCCCTCATCTTTCTAAAGAAATCCGTCACCCCCGTAAACACCACCAACAAAATACCACCACCAGGACCCAATCTCAAAACCTTAGGCAAGAACCCCTTATACAGCGCCGCAAACCCCTCCTCTTTCATCACCGTCCCCAAAGCAGGCCACGCCCAATTATATTTCGGTACGTATCCTGCGATCTTGGGACTATTCTGAATACGCGATTTGACGACATCCATGGGTGTGTTAACTACTGTTCCGACTGTTCCACCCACTGCTCCTGATACGAGGTTGGTGAGGGTTTCTTGTTTTTTGTTCTCGGCTTTGGGGAGGAGGGCTTTGACTTGGAAGATGCAGCCGAAGTATCCGGCGTTCCAGAGAATGTGTCTCCATAATGTACTTTCCAGACCGTTATATAGAGCCAGTGGACCTTCTGTTTTAACAATCTTGGTCACGCAGTCGATCATGCCGTTATATTTTCCGGCGGAAGCGCGATCTTGGAGACGGATTTTGACGAGCTCGAAGGGCACGACGACGAAGGATTCGGTGGCTCCGGCCGTGGCGCCGGTGAGCACGGAGAGGGATTGGTTCATTTTTTGGACGCCGAAGAGGTCGCGGTAGAATTTTCCCCAGGATTCGTTGGCGGCGAATTTGGTGGCTCTTTTGGGGGCTTCCATTAGGATGGGGGCGGAGATTCCGCGGTAGAGTCGGGAGAAACTGGAGAGGGGGTTAGCTCTTGTTGTGAAGGAGAGGAGTGGTTAGATGATAGAGGGAAGTTTGTTCGGATGAAAAGAACATATGAGGATATGACGAGGATAATTTGAGCATATAATAGGAGAATATGTATGTACCCTTCATTCTTGATAATCTTTCGGAAGCAATCCACCATGCCATTGTAGTTGTCTGCCCCTCCTGTACCGGTTTGCAATTGTCTATTTTCCCATTATCAATGTACTGATTCTCAATTCTTGTCGCATTGTAGATCGAAACTTACACTCGGGTCTTGACTACATCCAACGGGTACCTACATACACGAGTCAGTAAGTTGCAGTAGGAAAAAGCTTGAGATTTGGAAATTGTTCATCATATGAGGGGTATGGGGTAACTTACATAACCAGAATCTGTTATAATTGCATCAATATTTAGTTAAATCTTCTGGGAAATTCCTTTTCAATGAAGACAAAGGTTTGAAGACTCACTTCAGAAACACCGGCAATCGCACCTATATATCATCTTCGTAAGCTTCAATTGAGTGTGAATGTTAGAGATAGAAGGACGGGTAGATTCGTATCGTACCAGCTGCGAATTGGTATACAAAGGGAAGAGGTTCTGCTGCCATGGTTGTGATTGGGAACTATAAAATGATTATAGAGTCAGATATATATAAGTTTTCCTTGTCCTCAGGAGATTTTATCGGGTGTAACATACCTGTAAGATAATACGTTTTAAAATAAAAAAGTATTTCTTTTCCAATTCCTTTCCTTGTGCGACAACTTTGTCTTCTCGAACCACCTTATCAAAATTATTATGCTTGGAACTCCTGGTGGCTCTAAGCTCATCCGCTCCTCCACTTTTAGCCGAACTTCGGAGGGTTCTTCGGCTTTATCAGTCCCCGGAGAATAGTTGGGGTGTGTCTGGAGTAAATCATCCCCAAAGATTTAATTTAATAAACACGCTAAGATAGGCGATAAATAGAAAGTCGCGTCAAATCGCGTAATCCCGAAAGTGCAAAGAAGTAAGAACGATTGACCCATCAATTTGATCCATTACATGAACCTTACCTACCTACTATCTACTTATCGTTACCCACTTCATATCATACTTGATTGATCTCTTGGAGACATAGACAAACTTTTGGCCAGAACCCTATACTATTTCATATTTCTACAATTCAACCACATTCATTGTCAAGTTTCCATGTTCTATATCAAATCATACAACTTGCTGTAGCTCTGTTCTTTGGGAGAAAGGAATATAATGCCTTTGCAAAAGTCATTTTCAGGCACAAATCATTCGACAAAACAGAATGTATGTTCATGATCATGTCTTCCATTAGTTCTCTTGCCATTTGCTTGCTCTTATAAGTTTAATTGAAGCTAATAATCTTATAGCCCCGACAACAATGGCAGAGAAATAAGAGTTACTCAAATCAACAACAGAGATCCAATGCCCCTTCGAAACCCTTAGCAGAAAAGCCTCCAATTGCCGTATCAACAACTACAAAGAACATCCTTAGCAATTTTCAATTTAGAGGACAACCGACTGGGAACGAACCCTCGAAAGATAATGTGATAAATCTTGTATCATCCGAGTCATCGGATTCGGGCGAGAAAGAAAACGATACATCCTCAAATAAGAGTCGTCAAAGATCAACCAAAGAGTTTTGTGGGAAGGGATCAATAGAAGAACAACACTCGGTTCCTACGGATGTCCCTTCAACGCCATCAGGATTCGATCCCACTCAGAATGCGGATTTTAAACGGCCGAGACAAGCCGTGTCACCCGACGATCGACTTGGATGGGACGCACATAAAGATGTTGAGAGACTACCTTCGCCCCGAGGTGATAATCTGGGAAAGAGAAAGCGTGGGGACGTGGATAGAGCGCAAAGTTCTTCACCAGTATTAGATCATTCCTCGCCTACTCATTTTCCAAGGAATCCACAACCTGGACCTGAAGCCGATATATGGAAGCTTGCGCCAAAAGATCATAAGCTTTCACATATCATGGATATGTCATCGCCGCACTCTTCTTCAAAGTCAGGGAAACCAAAAAGAGGATTGACACGTTCAAGAAGTCTCGGGGTCACAAAGAGACATCAGTCGAGTAGGATCGGAGTGAATAACGGGGACGTTGATACATCTGGTTTGATCAGACGATTACAGGAAGATTACCAGAAACCAAAAACTTTAGCGAATGGTCCTTCAAGCTCATCTCCTCTTCCAGCAATTGGAGAGTTTCCTTCACATGAATCAAGTTCACCTCTCAAAGGAATCGAGAAGAGAATTCCTCCTAGAAGGAGAAATGGGGAATTGTTATCACCAACCAAAAATACCAAGACAGCCATCCCGCCACCAAGTCCCAAGAAATCACCCACTACCGAATCTGATTATGGATCTGATGATGGGTTGGACGAAATCGGTGGTATGATACTCACCGAAATGGAATCACAAACCCAAGCTACTACATCTGCATCATTTTCTCGACCACTACCACGATCTCTGTCTGCTTCGCCGTTTAAGCCCAGGTCCCATATGTCAAGCAAGACAACACCCTCCGTTGGAAATTCTAGTACAACCCTGAATGAAGAAGATGGGGATGAGGATGATGAATTTGGTGAGGGATTGGACGATGCGGACTTTGAGGCTGCATTTTCGGGGTCTGTAGCTACAAATGAGACGATGCTGCCACCACCAAGACCCAAGGTCATAGAAGTCAAGGAGGATTCCGATGATGAGTATGGCGATGGTATTGATGATGCAGATTTTGAAGCTGCCGAAATAGCAGCAACTCAGTCTATACAAGAAACAGCGAGTAGCTTAATTCCTGTACGTCCCAAATAATATATTAGTACTATATCATCAACTAGTTACTAAGAAATGTTTAGTCCATGCAAAAAGTTCGAGCAATTCAAAGATATCTCGTCACCAATATTTTAGACAGTGACTATGAAGGTCCGAAGGGTAGATCACAACCCGAAAAGGTAAGATGGAACCTAAATTTTGTACGACTTTGCTAACTCGCCCAAGATTTTGTTACTTTCAGTCGAAAACACTAAAATATCAAAAATCGTGCATCTTCGAGGTACCTGGATTGAAACACCTGTAACTACGAAGGCCTTTGTTCATATCATCGGCAAATTTGACATAAATGGAAGATGCATCGTGGATGATAATTCTAACTTGATCATATTACACCCGGATCATCTCATTTCCGCTCTTGTGGTAGCAGATTCATTCGGATGTACTCGTCGTGCAGTTCTTCAGGACAGAATCAAGGCTACCAGTGAATCTTCACCACCTCTCGTCTACGGAACAATTCTACATGAGATCTTTCAAGCTGCAATGCTTGCTAATCGCTGGGATATCCAATGGCTTAGTGAAACCATTGAAAATATTGCACAACGACACCTTGAAGATTTGTATACAATCAAGATTGAAATTCCTCAGGCTGTGGAGTATCTCATGAGTAAGATGGGAGAATTACAATCATGGGCGGAACTGTTTGTTTCTTCTAAACCAAAGGTATGATATGGAGTTCTCTCTTTTTTGAACTTTGCTGATCATTTTAGCCTGGAGCTGTAGTCAAAGCTGGTAATGGCAATACGGCAACAATGTGTGTTAGTAAACTTCTCGATGTTGAAGAACATGTTTGGTCCCCAATGTACGGGCTCAAAGGTAATATTGATGCTACTGTGCAAGTTACCATGAGAGATGGAAAAGAAACACGAACACTTACAGCTCCGTTTGAGGTTAAAACTGGCAAGAACCCTAGCGCATCACACCGAGCCCAAACAGCTTTATACAATCTTCTTCTTTCAGATCGATACGATGTCGAGATTGCTTATGGTATCTTGTACTACATGGAAACCTCAGAAACGATCAGAATCCCAGCCATTCGTCATGAGCTTCGACACATGATCATGCAACGAAATGAATTGGCTTGTTTTGTACGAGAACGTCATGCCCACCTCCCACCAATGTTGAAGAAAGAAAACATGTGTAATAGGTGCTATGCCAAGGTTCCTTGCTTTGTTTATCACAAGTTAGCAGATGATGGTAATGGGGAAACTAGTGGTATGAAAGCAAAGTTTGATGAGGTTGTTAAACATCTCACTCCTCGGCATAAGGAGTTCTTCCTCAAATGGGATGATCTTCTTACGAAAGAAGAAAAGGAATCTTTGAAGTTTCGAAGAGAGTTATGGACCATGCTTAGTTCCGAACGAGAGAAACTTGGTCGATGTTTCTCCAATGTCATCATTGAACCTGGTTTGACATATGAGGAACAAAACAATCCAAAGATCAATCGTTATCGATATACTCTCATCAAACAAAATCCTGCCCCTGGGTTTTCTTTCTTGGATTCTCAGATCATCACTGGAGAGCCAATTGTCATATCAGATGAGAAGGGACATTTCGCTTTAGCAAATGGTTATGTTACGAATGTACGCAGAACTCGAATCACAGTTGCAGTTGATCGTCGACTACACAATGCACGTATCCGACAACCAGGGTTTGATGAAAAGGATAATCAAGTCTTTGCTAGTATTATGGAGGTTGCGCTGGAAGGATCCACGCCCGCTAATTCTACAGGCGAAATAGTCGAACCACCAATACTTTATCGACTTGATAAGGATGAATTCAGCAATGGTCTGGCCACTGTGCGCAACAATCTCATTCAAGTAATGTCAAATGGTCCATTTGGATCACAAGAAATTCGAAGTCTAGTTGTTGATCTTACACCTCCAAGATTCAATCCACATTCAACTCAATACACACTCAAAAATCGAGAGAGTATCAACATAGACCAACGGCGCGCAATCGAAAAGGTCATGTCAGCAAAAGATTACGCCCTTGTATTAGGTATGCCCGGAACAGGAAAAACAACCACTATAGCCCATATCATTCGAGCTCTAGTATCTCAAGGAAAATCCGTTTTTCTTACTTCATACACTCACACCGCAGTGGATAACATTCTACTCAAACTTCGCTCCGACTCCATTCCAATCTTGCGACTCGGTACTATCGCTAAGGTTCATCCCGAAGTTCAAGAGTTTGCCCATTTGGCTGCAACTCCCAAAGAATCATTCGAGGAGATTCACTCTACATGGCATGAAACGCCGATTGTAGCAACCACATGTCTGGGAATCAACCATCCGCTCTTCTCAGAGCGTACATTCGACTATTGTATTGTAGACGAAGCGTCACAAATTACTTTACCCGTCTGTATTGGTCCCATTCGACTTGCTAGAACGTTCATCCTGGTAGGAGATCATTATCAACTACCACCTTTAGTTCAAAATGAAGATGCTAGGAAAGGTGGCTTGGATATTTCGCTATTCAAGTATCTGAGTGATGCACATCCTTCAAGTGTGGTTTATTTGGAACATCAATATAGGATGAATAGCGATGTGATGGAACTTTCTAATCAGCTAATCTATAACGGACGATTGAAATGTGGCTCGGTTGAAGTGGCGGAGAGATGTATGGAAATCCCACAAATAGATGGTTTGAAGGCTTTTCATCATACTTCTTCATCACTCATCAGGAGTTCTGGGCTGGGAGGAATCGGTGCACAAAATGAATTTTGTAGAGGACCGATGATGGGTTCGTGTTGGTTGAGAGATGTGTTGGATCCTGAGAAGAAGGTTGTTTTTATCGACACGGATAAACTTGGGGATATGGCCCGAGAATCCGCAAAGAAGGGTATGAGGATTGTTAATGAAGGAGAAGCCAGTATCGTATGTCAACTTGTCGGGGCAATAGTAGGTGCAGGTATTGATCCAGGAGAAGTAGGCGTTATGACTTTCTACAGAAGTCAGTTAGCTCTACTTAAGGACGGGTTGAGGAATTTGAAGAAGGATAAGAACAAGGGAGACGTGGAAATGCACACAGCAGATCGGTTTCAGGGGCGGGATAAAGAAGTTATTGTTCTAAGTTTGGTGAGGAGTAATGAGACGGGGAATATTGGGGAGTTGTTGAAGGATTGGAGGAGGATTAATGTGGCGTTTACGAGGGCGAAGACGAAGTTATTGGTTGTAGGGAGTAGGGGGACTCTTAAGGGGAAGGGGAAGGAGAGATGGGAGGGGAGTGGGAGTGGGAATGCAAGTGGCGGTGTGAACAAGGTGGAAAAAGAGAAGGTGGGAGATAAGGAGGAAATGATAAGTCGATTTGTGAAGCTCATGGAAGATAAAAATTGGATCTACGAGCTAAGTAAGGAGCAATTCGGAGGCCATTACTGGGAAACAGACATGATATCTCAGACTCAGGGTAGCATTGGCTTGGGGATATCGAGTCAGTGGAAAGCGGTCGGTGATTTGAATAAGGGGGTGAAGAGGAAGAATAACGGGGATGATAATATGGAGAATTTGAAGAAGGTGGGGATGGGGAGACAGAAGCGTAGTCCTAAGAGGATTAAGGGAGGTTTGGGTCTGGGAAATGGGAATGCGAGGAAGGGGGGTACTTTTGATTTGAAGATGGGGAGTGTTTTGATGGATGTGGCTAATGAGGTTTCTTGATTGTATTTCTTTGCATTGGTGTGGTTTTTGGGAGTTTGGGACTTGGTGGACTTGGTAAGGAGGGCCATGGAATACTATTAGGATATACGGATCATGCATGAAATGGGTAGTTAGTTGGGAATCGGGAATCTGGACTTGAGTAGTATACCATGAGGTTTGTTAGCGTTTCTGTACTTGGGGAATACATGAAGTATTGGTTATGCTTGATGCTAGATATATATTTAGGGTATTACCTTTCTTGTTACCTTGCACATGCGTGTGTGGGTCAGCATTAGCGATTAAGGAATCGATATTTTGATCAGCGAGTTTATTGGTTTCTTGTGTTTTCTTCTGCAATTTTCTATATGATATGACATTAATTTTTTTTTTTGGGAGGAAACTGTTGTTGCAAGTCGATTTAGGCATGATCCTGTTGCTTAGGTGTTTCTAGGAGCTGGGGTAAGTTACCTCATTATGACAAGATTCAGAACTTTGACATGGGCATAGAAGAAAAGACTTAGACAGCCTCAAAGATTGAGCAAAGGACGATGCTATAATTGATGATAGATATAGTTGGCTATCTAATATTATTCTAGAAAAAAGAGATGAATCGAAGCCAAGTAGCTTCCAATCAAAAACACAAGTGTGTAAAAACACCATAACCCGAACCAATGAAAATCCTTCTCGACAACATGAAACCCAAATCCCAGCCCCGTTACATCTACCAGCATGTATAGCCTGCTCGTTTGTTGCATTGAAAATTCTTCGCTTCCAGTATTAGTGTATATCAAAGATGGCCAAGGTTAAACTCCTTGCTCTACTTGGCTGGGTCGGATTTTGAACTGAACAATGCTTTGGATTTTTTGATTATGTTCTTCAGACCTGGATTTAGATTTAGCTTCTTGGTTTCATGTAATGGTCAACATGATTGTATTCATACCATGAGGATTTGTATTCTGTTCTGGCTCATTTTTTGGAAATAGCATTATCTTCGAGATTTTCAAGTTCTCGCGCTCATTAATGGTATAACCAGCCTTAGAAGTATCAACGAAAGAAATAACTGCATCGAGGAAGATTTCTGGGCCACCTTTGTCTTTGTGTCGTGGAACAAGCTCAATAGTCCCTGGTGGCGTCTTAATGTATATAAGCCCTTTGCCGTCATAACTTTTGGAACCTTTACGGAGTCCAAGCTCTTCAAATCGTTCACACAAAGAGTCTCCGGCAACGGGATTAATTCTTGGCTCTATTTGGCGTACTGTAGTCGTCAGAAAATTGCGAGGAACTCCGATATAGACGTCGTTGTCTAAAATGATATATGGCGAATTGGGGTGGTAAACAAATTTGGAATATATCATGTTTTCGCGAGACTTCTGGTCGGTTTCATGATTGGAAATTGAGAGGCCCTTGAATTTTAATTCACAACACCGTTCATAGCCTTGAAGATGAACAGGTGTAGGGTCGATATTTGCTATTTCATCACCTTCCACATAAGAAACTTTCCACCAATCCTTAGTTTGGTCATATTCTTTTTTCCATAGCACGATTTCTGCTGAACTAGGCATAGATGTTGGTGTGGCTGAAGTGGAGATTGTAGTAGATGCCATTTTGATTGTAAAGGATGTAATATTTCTTCTATGATATAGCATTAGCGATTGCTCGCAGGCTTCGAAGTTCAAGAACACTTGTTAGTTTGAGACTAATGAAAAGGGTATACTGACCAGTAGTGATAGTTGTTTTGATTCAATGATGGTTTTGAAAGTTGATGAAGTGGATCTTGATATTTGATTGTACGTTTTGAGGTATTGTAACGATCAAGAGTAGGAGAGAAATATTAAGGAAAGAAAAGTCTAGCTATATATATCTTGACTTTGAAGTAACCTTGGGTGCTTAGTTAGTCATGTCAAAAAGCTGGTGAATCACAAAAGTCATACAGTATCTTCATTTCTAGTAAGTGACTCGATCTATATAGTTGAATTCAAACTTACTGAGTATCAACCAACTAAACAAATTTACTTTTTAACTTGTGAGACTCTTTACTATAATATTGATTAAGGCTTTTAATTTTGCTCATATGGAAACATAAAGATAATTTAAACTTAGAATTCGCTGTCTAAGTTACACGAACTGAATAACAATAACAATAATAAAACTAATTAGACCTTTCTCCTTGACTATACAGAACCAAAAACTCAATCTCTTTACATCCTTCAACATCAACATAACCCATCCACTATCCATCATCTCGAGCTTGAGATAAATTCGGGCCTATTCCATAATCCGACTATATCCTTTGGAACTCGTTGCAGGATGCACTGTTGCCTCGAGTTTGTCCTTTACTCTGTCCCTCAAACCTGCAAATGTTAATAGCTTCTTGTAGTAATAGAATGAATTATCTCTAAAAGTTACATACCACGAAGATTTGTCTTCCACAGTTGTACCGCTGGTCGTAGATTCATTCCAGACATCTCATCATGATCCGGTAAGCTAAAAATTGAGAATTCCGACATCAGAAACCTTTTGGAACCTTTGGCAGGTGCTGTGAATTCAATCACAACATCCAACCGTGGATCTGATAAGTTTTTGGATTCTTCAAGACTCCCATGCTCTTTAGATGGTGTCTCGATGTACAGGAACTCTTTGGGCTCTGGAAGCGATGTACCTTGCACGTTATCTTCAGAACTCTCAGGTACGTATAGTTGAAAGTACATTGATGGATCCAATTCCATTGGTCTTCTTTTATTGTAACGATGTAACAAGTCCCAAATAAAAGCTGTGTATAATCCAATGTAGAGTTTTCTATCAGAATTCATAATATATGGCAAGTTACTGAAGTGAACCAGGGTGGAAGTAAGCATGTGCTCTCTTCCTTCCGAGTCCTTAAAAAGTCGTGGACCGCAGAAGGAAATTGCATTACCACAATGGCCTAGATATTTGATGGGGGGCGAAGGCCACCTATCCCTATTGTTTGGAATATATTTTATGATAAAGTCCGGATTGGGGGTGAGATAGAATGGAGCGGGAGTGGATGCGGTAGAGGAAGACATCTTGATGCAAACTGTGGGCTCTTTATTTTTGAGATTAATATGTTCTTGCCGATGGTAATATTTCGAGCTGTTTTCTCAAGGGAGATTTGTGGTAATTGATGAAGATGGATTTGATCTGTTTCTACACCTTTATATAATACTTATGAAGGAGAAGTAAAATAACGTAAAAAGTACAAGATAAATAATGACTATTAGTGAAATGGTATATGTTATAGATTGACTGTGTTTTAAACTCAAATATTTGTAGGCAGTTATAAGAGAAAGTTGGTGAATCATAGCATTCAGATGTCTAAATCTGTGAGCGATTCAAAAAACAAGGTTGAGTTTGAGCTCCTTGAAAACCAGTCGACTAATATATCTTGATTGAGAGGTATGAGGAAGTTTTACTCTATGATTGATTCTTCCTAGATATGACTATCCAGAAACACAAATATTGGCTCCAAAGATCATTCATTGAATTACTAGAAGTTATAATTCAAATGTGCCTTGACGCAAACACAAAACATCTGATTAATAAGACACTGAGCTGATTTTATAACATGAGTCAAAATTTTCAGGATCATAATGAAGTTGTAGTAGTAAAAATAAGCTAGATATGATTCTTTTCTTATTGTTGATCCAAGAAAAAGATTATACTAGACAGTTTCATCGATTTCTTACGTCTGTTTATCTTCTGAAATCCATCGCTCTTCTATTCATACACACATGACATCAATCCCATCAAATACCCACCATCATATGTCCAGTCCATATTTTTCCTGACATCATATGATTGTAAAGCCTTGTCTTGTAGGAGGTAACGAAACTGAGGCCTGTCTAAATCGGATATCCCCGCCCTACCTGGCTGTGTCGGGTTTTGATTGGAGGGGCAACTTTGGATCTTTTATACTCATTGCCATTTTTACAGCGTCTGATACTACAATTAGCTTTTTTGGATAATACGATATAGTTCTGGGAATATACGTTGACTGCATACCATGAGCTTTTGTCTTCCATTTTTGTTCTTTTCCTCGCAAAATGAGGTTTAGACTCGATATTCTAAACCCCAAAGTATCCACGTTCCCATCCATAACAATAAAATCGAAGCTAAGAACTGCATCACCAGAACTGACTAGGTCATACTTGTAGAATTCGACGAGATCCCTTTGTGGTGCCTTGATGTATAAATACTCAGAAACTTCTTCGGGTCTAGGCTTCGCATCCATCTTGATTCTAAGACCATCCAAGACGTCGTAACAGTCAAAGTATTTCGATGGCTGTGTTGTTGGGAGCGCTTTAGTAGAGCCATAATACATGAATGTAACCATTATCTTATTTATGAATAGATGAGGGACTCCAACGTAAAGATCACAGCCCAACGTCCTCAATGGTGTTTGGGGGAAAAGAATAAATTGATTATCATGTAGGTAATTCTTAGGATTCCATAATGATACACCATAAACCTCTACCTTTCCATGTGGCTTGGAATCGCTAACATTGAACGCTTATGCTTGGTTGGTAGAAGCTTTAATGAGGGGATCGAAAATATAAATGACTTTACAAGGCTTGCCCCTATCTTTCGGAGTCCATTCTACCATTTCACAATTATGAATTGCTGTCGATTATCCAAAGAAGGTAGGAGCGTTGGTTAGAGGGATAGTAGAAGACATTTTGATTGTAAAATATGTATTCTTTCTCTGTTCTTGAAAGTCAGTAATCCATAGTTTGTAGTCAAAAGTAAAGAATCTATACTCACAGGCAATAGCAGTTGTTTGATTCAAGTATGTTCCTTGGTAACCGGTCTGGATGTTGAGTTATTCTTTCTGGTGTAAAATTCGTAGAATCAAAGATAGGAGTTGAGGAAAAGAAGAAGTTCCCAGCGGATCTTAAGGAGCTTTTATGCACGTCTATGAACTGAATTTGATATGACTCCTCGTCCTTTTAGCTAGTCCTTGTTGTATCTGGTAAATTAAAATAATAGCACGTTTTCTATTTTCAGTCAATGGATGACTCGAACTATGGCATCGAGGCTTACCATTTCGACTGTTGGTCATACGACGGGCTCCATTCACTTGGTGGATTGTTAAAAGCTGGCATGAGGTCGAACTTTTGATTTATCAAATACAAGGTTGACTCATACACAATCATGGTTAGGTTTCTCAGAAGTATGATTATATTGCTGTGAGAGAGTGCAACTAGTCATCGCTCACGTCCTTACTTTGATTGAAAGAAAGATCGCAGCATTACCATATATGTAAGTTTTCAGACCTATTACATCCGTTAATAATCTCAAAGTTACTCAATATTCGGGAAAAGAAAAGGTTTGATTGCAGCACAGAAATCTGCAAGTTTTTATCGAAATGCCATCTATATAAAGATTGTAAGAGGTGAGTTCATAGCGTGCGTAACCGGTATAAGCGAAATCTAAAGAGGTATACATCGCTTAACAATCTGTAATCAATACCCCCTCAACACCCACACGGCCAGAATTAACAGATCAATATAAGCAACAGTATCGAAGTATAATGGATCGTATCCAGACAAAATGAAAATTTCAATTAACATTCAAGTATCTTCAATCTATTCATATCAAACTCCAAATCTTAAAGTATCTCTTCTTCCTCCAAACATCACTCCTGCTCCTACGATAAATATATCATAGCATCTCTCTTCCAAATTCCCACTGCCATCACAATACACACTTTCAAGTTGATATAGTCCTTTGATTTCTAAAAAAAAAACACTGGGATTATCGGGGTTGGTTGAAGTTTTCCCTGGGGA
This sequence comes from Scleromitrula shiraiana, assembly GCA_028455995.1. Lineage (NCBI taxonomy): Eukaryota > Fungi > Ascomycota > Leotiomycetes > Helotiales > Sclerotiniaceae > Scleromitrula > Scleromitrula shiraiana. The sequence goes on from JABELC010000008.1 coordinate 237,624, forward strand.
GAAAGAGGGAGTCCATGGTATCTCAAAGTGCAAGATAATATTCTCAGACTTCAGAGTTCAGATTCATACCGATTCTTGTTTCTTGGGGGAAGCGAAGCGACACAAAGACGAGGTATTAGTAAAGAGTTGATTGGACTTAAGATGGTGAGAGATGGTTTTAGATTGAACTCCTGTGGCATTATCGTAAAGGCGCGTTTGTGACGCTGAGTACTGCCTGCCATGCGAGAGGAATCATGAAAATACTCAGAAACTCAAGGCCTCAAGACCTCACTCAAATTTGTCACCTATTATGATGCTGTCTAGTCTCTTCTGAGTTACATATCTCAGCATTCAGGCTAATTCAGAATCCTCATTTTATAATTTCTCCTTGCGATACAATGGTGAGAACCGTGATTTGTCTTTGCTAGGACAGTGAAAAGAAATGCTAAGATGTAGAGGAGTTCACTTTCCAATCAAAATAATCGATTAGTAAAAGCTCCTAATTGAAACTCCAATTCAAAAATATAATTACCCCGTATAACGAATCCCCACCAGATCGTCTCAAGAGATCGCACCCCCAAAGAACACCCAGAAATCGAAAAGTACTCCTCCCGCATTATCACCAGATTTCACCTATCATAATCCATATACCACGTTGTCTTATCCTTTCCTCTAATATCTTAAAAGTTAGATCTTGAAGACAGACTTAAACATTTACAGGTAACCCAAATCCACCACCACCACCACCACCACCACCACCATCAATCGCTGTCCTATACCATGGTGATAAATTATTCCCGATGTGTCATGTTCATGTATTTAATAAATTCTCCATTCTTCTACGACTGTTTGTTCATGTTCTTGAAAATTTTAATTTCAGCTTTGCTAGTTGTTCATATGGGATACTGGCGGGATATGACTTTTCATTGCCGTAACGATTGATACGAACTTATGAAAGTGTGTGTGTGTGTGTGGATTCAGACGTTGTATATTGATTGGATATGGATAATGAGCTAGTAATGCGATATAATGATGTCAAATATGAATTGTAAACTGCAGTTTTAACGTTAATGGTTTGAATTGGGAATTTTGTATGGAAATAGATAGGTAGATGCAGGTATCAAATAGCTAGCCAGGTATAATAAAAACCAACCTAATACCTCAAATTCCCCACCACCTTCCCCCTACACTCCCCAAACCCGACCCTCTCATCCCCCTCTCCCCCCGCCCACCCCCTCAAAACAACCTCATCCCCATCCTTCAACCAAGTCCTAACCTCCATCCCCCTCAACCCAACCTCCCTCTTCCCATTCTCGCTCAACTCCAACAAACTACCCAATTCTCCTTTGCCCTCTCCACTAACCGTCCCACTCCCCAGCAAATCCCCCACATTCAAATTACACCCCCCCGCACTCTGCTGCGTGACCATCTGCTCAAAACTCCACATTAAATTCTTCGCATTTGTTCTCGTGATCGTCGTGCTGGATTCTGAGTCCGCTGTTACGAGGTCCACTTCAAGATTGATATCCAATCCGGTTTTCTTGCCCTCTTCTTCCCTCAAATATTCTAATACCTCTCCTTCCTTCTCATTCTCTAATTTATCAACACGGAACGGTTCCAATGCATCGAAAAATACAATCCACGGACTAATACTCGTAGCGAAATTCTTCCCGTTGAACGGACCCAGCGGGACGTATTCCCAGGCTTGGATATCCCGCGCGGACCAATCGTTCATGAGTACGTAGCCGAAGATATTCTCGCTGGCATCTTTGATCTTGATGGGTTCGCCGAGGGAATTGCCTTTGCAGAGGAAACAGGCGAGTTCTAGTTCGAGGTCGAGTTTTCGGGTTGTGGAGAAGGTGGGTTGGGGGGGTTTGAGGGTGGGGTCGAGCAGGATTTGCCCGTGGGGTCGCGTTATGGGGGTTCCTGATATTACGATGCTGGAAGCGCGGCCGTGGTAGCCGATGGGGAGATGGTTGTAGTTTGGTTGGAGGGCATTTTCTGGTCCCTGTTTGTTTGTTCGTTAGTTAATGAATCTGTTGTTTTTATCATGAATGAAATTTGGGAAAGCAAGTTCAAAGCAATCCAATTCATCATAGACCAAGAACTCAACTCATCATCAACAAATTAGAAGAACAAAAACTCACTCTAAAAATCGTCCCCGCATTCCTAGCATGCCATTTCCCTGCAAAAAAATCCGTATAATCACCCACCCTCATCATCAAATGATTCTTCGTATCTTCTTTCTTCAATAAACACCTCTCCCTCCTCTCCTTCACCTCCCCCTCCTCCCCCCTAAGTACCCCCTCCCACTCTCCCCCTTCCCTCAAAACCTCCCTCAAAAACCCCCTAAACACCCTATGCACCCCCCGTCCCAACGCCGCAAACTCATTCAGCGTATCGGATTCAAAGACATGCAGATGCGGCGTTAGTGCGGGACAGTGCGCGAAACCGGAGGATTGGGAGAAGGCGAGGAGGTCGAGGACGTAAGTGCCGATGGGGATGGCGGGGCGACGACGGGTTTGAGAGTTGCGAGAGGTTATTATGCCGATGGGGAGGTTGGAGAGAGTGAAGTCGCTGGTGGGGGGGATGGGGAGCCAGGATTTTAGGGGGGGCATGGTGGGTGGGTTTTGGTGGTGGTGGTGATGGATGGAATTGAATTGAAATGAATTGGTATGCTAATTGATGTGTATGAGATTGAGACTGAAATTATCGTCGATGTATGAGTGTGAGTGCGAGCGCGAGTGTAGAATGTAGAATGTAGAATGTCAAGAAGATGTTATGTTATATTATGTTAAAGTAAATAAATTTATCAATTTCTATCTACTACATAATATTTATTCCTTATAATCTACAGATAGAACCCCACCATCACCACCAAACCACCACAAATACCGTATAAACAAACATAAACATACCTACCAATAATTACAGACGAAAAAACACCCATCCAATACATCCATCCGTAATAGAACACCCGTCTAACCCGTTCAATCTCTATACCGCATATATGATTTTCCCCTCCAGCTTACCTCACCTCACCTTCCCTTCCCTTCCATACTATCTCAAAATAGCGGGGTACACCCTCAACCCTCACCCCTCCCACCCAAAAGCCGCAACAATCCCTTCCCTATCCCATCCCATCCCATCCCATCCCATCCCACCCCTCCAGCTCCATCTCCCCACCGCTCAACAAATGTGGGGTAACGGAACTCATTCCGCGCACGCATCACCCATCCATCCATCCATCCATCGTCTCATCAGAAGGAGTATTCCGCGCCAAGCTAGCTAGCTAGCTAGCCATCAATGCATTTCTTTGATACTATAGTTTTATAGTTCTATAGTTTTATAGTTCTATAGTTTTATAGTTCTATAGTTCTATAGTTCTATTATATGCATATATATATATATATGGTGGAAGATTTATAAGGATGAGGGAGGGAGGGAGATATACGATGCATATGGTTAGTTATTTGGAACAATACAATATAATACAATACAATACAATCTATAATATAATATAATCCCAAGAAAGCGGAATTTATAAGCGGATTTTCCAGATCCTCGTGCTATTGAATCTTTCTATATCCTCTTACCATCTATGCCATGCCATGCCATGCCATGCTAGATCCAATCCGGTGGTGTTAGATGCGTTTATTGTTTATTGTCTGTTGTTTGTAGTCTCATCTAATGCAATTGAATATACTCTTTCTTTTTTTTTCTTTTCCTTTCTTTCTTTCCTTTCTTTCTCTCCCATCTTCTTATTAAAATACAATCCAATCCAATCCAATCACCTACCTACATACATACATACATACATACCATACCATACCACACCATAGCATACAACAATACAATATAGCGCTCCCTCCGAACGCTTAATAAACACCAGAGCCTTACTCATCACACCTCATCACACCTCCCCTTTCACACCTCCCCTCCCCTTTCACGCCCACACCCACACCATAATCTAGATATCTCTCCTAATTCCGCACATCCCCCGCCCCTAATTCATCATCTGATATTTCATCAATACTCATTCAAGTTGTGTTAAAGATATATCATTTCATATTATAATTTCATATTATCATATCATTTCATATTATAATATCATATCCATAAACACACATTCCAGGAGCCAGTATTCATATATTCATATCAATATACAATATACAATTCACCATTCACAATAACCATCATAATCATAATCATAATCATAATCACACCCCGCACATATTTGAATGAATCAATGAATCAATCAATAACCAATCCAATCCAATTTCATCTCATCTGATCTGATCTGATCTGATCTGATATGCTCTCATCAAACACTACAGTGACATATAATAAAACACCGCACCGCATGCCGCACCGTATATCATATATCATATATCATATATCATATATCGTAACCCATATCGTAACCGCAAAGTAGACAAGCCAAACCAAGTAAAGAAAAGTAAAGTAGAGAAAAAGAAAAAGAAAAAAAAAGAAAAAGAAACCCTTCCAATTTCCACATTTTTATCAACCCATCCCACCCAATTATGCATCCTAATAAAAGAAAAGAAAAGAATATAATAGAATAGAATAGAACAAAGAGTAAAATATCCATATAAATTGGTCCACCTGAACCGTTCCTAATTTCAGAGCCTCCTTTCTTTTTTTCCTTTCCTTCGTTTTTTGAATTGAATTGAAAAGAAAAGAAAAGAAAAGAAAAGAAAAGAAAGGGACCACCCTCCCTCATGAAAACTAACCTCTCACTAATCATGCCGCCCCTTCATCTCCGTCTTCCCTTCCCTTCCTTGTATCTCCCCCCTTAAAACAAATCCCTCAACTGCCTAAACAATTCCTCTTCCCCCCCAATAAAAACATTACTCCCACTAACCGCATCCACACTCGCATCCCCCATCGCCCCACTAACCCCATACCCGCCCACCCCCGCATTCCCCAACCCCAGCGCCGCCTCAAAGAGATTCGTCATCTCATAGCTCATCTGATTGCCCGTCATCGGACTGCCCCCTACCGTTCCATTACCATTACCGCCCGCTCCAGAACTAGTATCGAAGCCCGATCCTAAGCCTGATATTTCATGGCCCGCTAAGCCGGCCATTGCTAATGCAGCGCTACTTTGAGCATCGTCTGCTCCGCCGAGGGTACTACTATTCATAGGGGATAGTCCAAGTTTTGGGGCGATTTGTTTTAATCCTTTGATGGTTTTCCAGAGACGTTTGGAGACGAGTGATTTATTCGAGAAACCTTTGACGAGATCGAGAGCCATGTAGAATTCATCACGGCAGATGGAACTAAAGGTAACAGGGGCGTGGCAACTCGCGAGGAAGATTACCGCAAGTGCGGAGATGAGGAAGTAATTGAAACAAACTTGTTGAACTCGGTAGATATCGGATGTTTGGTTTAGATGTGTGAGGGCACGTATGGTATCCTTGGCGAGTTCGACAACGGTGGATGCATGAGTCGGGTTTTCCTGTATGGATGATGCGGAATGTAATATGGGACGATAAATGAGGATTCGCATCTGATTGCTACGAAGATATAGAAGGATTTGAAGTCGATGTATCGCACGAGAAGGTGTAGGTGGAGAAGAAGCTGTTGGAAGTTGTAAATGAGTAGGTATCGATTTTTGCCATTGAATTACTTGATAATCAAGATAATTCAATTCCTCGATATTTATAGGTGTTGCTGGTGATGGAGTGAAGGAACAAATTGAACGCCAAACTTTTGAACCGATACGAGAATACGATATCATAGTATGAAGATAAGGTACGGAGTTATCCTAGGAAAGTCAGCTAGATATTTAAAAGGTTTGTGGAAGATAAACATACAGGTTCTGGTAAGTTTGGATCAATATCTGCATCCTGTAAAGCGAAAGGCATGCCTGTACCAAAGCTCCATCTTCGATCAAGAACATATATTGACCAAAAGAGTTTGATTGCATCCATTCTCTCACGTTCATCAACTACAACTTTGAGGAAAGAATCTCTCCTATGAAGACCAACTTCAATAGACATTCTAGCAACTTGTCCAATAATGCGCCAAGCTAAAGCTTCTTCATCACAATGAAAATGATAAATAGCCTGCAGAATGTATTAGTAAGTATTGATATTAGAGCTCTTCGAACTATATATGGAGAAAGTGTGGGAGAGATTTAAACAGTACATCACGTATCAACGAGCAAGAATAGTAACATATGCGAAGTTTATGAGATTTAAAATTTGCATGAACTAGGAAATTGAAATTGGACCACTTTTTTTATGACAATATATCGGAAACCAGACATCATTCCAAGGGCTGCAGCATGCCGTTGTATGTGTTTGTTGATTGGATTCGGTGAACTCATTCGCAGAGTGGTCGAAGAAGAAATGGGTGGGTTTAACACCAACCAATGCCAATCAAAGCTGAGTTCAACTACTTGTATGTTGTGTTTTGTCGGAGTCTTGTTCATTATACCTCTCGAACATCTCTTGGATTATTCGCCCTGGAATGATATTTCGTACGTTCAAGCAAAAAGTTATTTCATAAATGATCGAATTTATCACTTTAGAAGTAGTATACGGTCTGCAAATATCGATGGAGACACTCGTTTCCATCCTCGCCCACTAAGGTTAATCTTTCTTTCACATTAAGAGAACGCCATAGCATAAAACAAAAGGAATGTGTTTCCACTCACCACTAATACCAAAAATGGCAATGTTTTAACCTCCACAACTTCATCATGCAAAGCACGATCAGCCGGTTCCCTTACACTTTCAAATAATCGAAAAGCCATATCACTCTGACCACTCCCCTCAACAATCATGGAAATAGCCATAACTGTTTTCAACACACAAGACTGAACATCAAGAATCCGATTATCCTGACCAGGAGGAAGACCATTCCTAACTGCCGCATCGATGAAATCATGTAAATTCGTCCCATGCTGAATCAATTCCTCAATGTTAAGAACCGGATACATGAGACCCATTTCTTCCTCGTAGACTCTACAAAGCCGTACCATTTCATCTCGAGCCACACTTCTTATTGGATCTGGAGCTTGAACTCCATTTCCAGTATTTATGGTTAACCTCGATACACCAGGTGGTGGTGTAGGTACGGGCGTAGGATCTTGTGTGAGAACTCCTTCATCTACTTCTGCTAAACCTTGATATCCCATATTATGAAGTGTATTTTTCGCAACATCTAAACCAAAAGCTGAGCTGGTGGGTCCGCGGAATGAGGGATGTCGAGGGACGGGTTTATATCGACTCATAGGAGACATAGCTTGAGCGCTTGAATGTTGTGATGACATTGATCGTTCTGACATCTGTGTAGGATATCCAGCAGGTTCGGCCGAACGCATCGCATTTAGATTCGAGTATAGATTGTCAACTTGTTCCTGTAAAGAGGCTAATTGTGCATTCATTTGACGAAATTCTTCCGATTCTTTGAAACCATTTGTACAACAATTTGGGGCATATTGACATTCGAGGTTGAGATTTCCGCATCTTTGACATGGTGTATTTCCATTACATTTAATCTTTCTTCGTTTGCATTCATTACTATGAGATATTTATTAGTATATTGAAAAGAATATTTTTTGGGATAATTAATAATAAGGTAAAGGATATGTCACAGAAGGAAGGAAAAGATTCGGAATGAAGCCGCCATCAGAAGAGTAATCCATCGTTTGGTTGTAAGTAATCAACAGATTGAATTCTCCACCTTATTCCACAAAAATATACATAACCACAAACCAAAATCAATCAATCAACCAAATAGAGACAACATCGCGTAACTTACCATGCGATAGAAATATATCTATTTCTCTTTGCTCTTGTATGTGGAGCACTTTCTCTATCTCTCGAACCATTTGGAGTTGATGCATCCCCATCAACCATCGTACCCTTTCTCTTCTTTCCGCTCATGGCCCCAGTGTCCGCGGGTGATTCCGAGGATTGTTGTTGACCATTCATATCGGTTGAAATTGGTATTTGTATTGGAGGTATTGGTGTAGATAATATATTTATACCTCCTACACTTAATCCTCCTCCTCCTCCAGATAGTATACCTCCTCCTCCTCCTCCTCCTCCTCCTCCTGCTCCTACAACACCAGAAGGTACGTCGAGGGGTGATTCGGTGAGATAATTTAAATCGGTAACTTGTGATTCTAATATATTCATTATCACATTTGATATGAAAGGTTGATGATGGTGATGGTGATGGTAATGATAATGATAATGAATTGATAGTACATTTGAGGAGAAATGTAAGAATCAAGTATATATGATATGTATAATATATATGATATGTATATGTAAATGTATATGTATAATAGTATGTATGTGGAAGTTGATTTGTTAAAGATTGTAAAAGTTGATTTATTATTGATTTATTGATGAGGTAAGATAATATAATAAATTGTGGTAAAATGTTGGAGTAATTAATATATTGGAGTAATATATGGATGGAAGTGTACTAGAACTATAGGAAGATACTGAGTAGATAGATAGATAGATAGATAGATAGATAGATAGATAGAAGGAAAGTATAGATAGTATGGATTGATGTGTGTTTAAGTCGGGCGGTATTTGAACGAACCAACTAATTGAATTAAATTGAATTAAATTAAATTGAATTGAAATGAAGGTATTGATTGATTGATTGATTGATTGATTGATTGATTGATTGATTGATTGATTGATTGATTGATTGATTGATTGATTGATTGATTGATTGGAATAGATTTCCATTAACTAATAAAGCTATTTGTTGGGTTAAAATATCGTTTCTATAATATCGTTCCTATCTTATCGTCGGATATAGCTCTTCTGTTCTATGCTGTACATACAAACTGTTATTATATTACTTCTTTGGTATTTGATTTGACAATCTTGAGGATTTATGGATTGTATTAGATATTGATTGATGAGTTCTTGAGTTATTGATTTCTTGATCTCTTGAGTTCTCGATTTCTTGAGTTCTTGAATTCTTGAATTCTCGAATTTATAACTGGCACCTTGTATAAGTGTCCCCCAGATGATTTGAACCCCAGATAATTTAAACCCCAGATATAATCCTGAAGGCTTGGTTTGGATACACAACTACCGATACCGATACCGTACCGTACGGTTTCGATACTAATAATTCAATATACAACAAGCACACCAATTAACTAATACCTACGTTTACGTTTACGTTTACGTATACGAAGACGGGAGAGTGACTAAATTATGATATTGATATTGAACGTTGAAAGATACAATACAATATTATTGATAGAAATATTGAGAGATATTGATATGATATTGATATTGATATGATATGATATGATATGATATGATATGATATGATATGATATGATGATATAATATAATAATATGATATAAAACCTTCAAAGCAAAATGGAAATGAAAATGAAAATGAATACAAAGTTAAATTAACAATTTATCAAACATTAGAACCTACAACATTCTTCATCTGCAGATGAAATACGTCAAATGAGGATGGATAGATTGGAAGTGTTTAACAATATGTCAAGACAACAATATTCAGAGATTCTTTCCTCCCCTGACCAACGAAATTGTTTATTAAATAATTTATCTCGATTTATTTTCTTCATCCGCAGCGCAGGTCGGGGTGCTTCGATGATGGATTGTTTGGTTCTAGATGGAAATAATTGTTAAAATTCATTATTGCGAGGTAAATCATTTTGGAGAGAGAAGGAGAGAAGGAGAGAAGGAGAAAAGGGGAGAAGGAGAGAAGGAGAAAAGGGGAAAAAGGGGAAGGAATCATTGGGTTTGACTCGCTCTTTCGCCGCCCCATCATATTAATAAAACGAGGACAGTTGTGTCAAACTTCAGACTAGTTTGATCAAGTGGTCAATCCAAGTTCTTTCCTCTCCTTTCTTTCTTTCTTTCTTTCTCTCTCTCGCTCGCTCGCGCGCACACCCAACTTGATCCTATTTCTATTCTCGTTCTATCCCTTTCTTTCTGAGGTTTTGTTGCAACGAGATCATCGTCTGACTAAATCAATCTGACACTTCCGCTACCGCGAAATATTTGTTCATCACAAATGAGAAGAATTATTATGTACCTTTCAAGGTAAAGGAAATAAAGATATTGACGAAGAGTTCGATGAAAATGATGATGGTGATGATGATGACGATGATGATGATGATAATGATAATGATGATATCGATGATAAAACCAACGATATAATATCATAAATTTACTTCTCACTATCTATTCAAATTTGAATATCGACATAGAGAAGAAACTATCAACTGTCGCATTTTCTTATGTGTCTTATTTTCTTGTATTTCTTTTCTTACTATCAAAATTTATATATTAAATCCAAGTGGCGACAACGACGAAACAAAACTAAAATGTATTGTATGTATTTTATGTATTTTATTAAACTTTATTATTATTTATTTTGTATAGAGTATTACTTGTTGATGAAGGCGAGTAGGGAGTCCAGGGTTGGTATGGCTATGTATTGGATTTGTTTGTTTTGTTTTGTTTCCGAAAAACCCGAGGAGATTTCCCATCAATTTCACACATGAAAGAGGGACAATATCAAAGAGGCAAACAAACGGGGGGCGAGTTTGAATATAGGAACAGGATAATAGCTATAGCTAGATACTATAGTAGGTATAGTTATCTTATGTATCACTTGTTCCAACGACATTCCCCACAAACACGGCTACTACGCATGTGGGAATTATTCTCGGCACAACAAGAGAACTTCAAATCTTCGAACAAGCACAAGAACAAGAGATAAAATGTTCTCAGTGTTCAAACAAGAGAAACTTCAAAATTAGTCGGAGAGTTCCGATGGTATTTGGACCAAAATTTAATGTTCTGGCTACTCGCCAAATCTCTTCACGTGAAATTCATGACTTTTTCTTTGTTCAAAATTCTCTTCAATTCAAACTCGGACAATAGCCAGTCTCGTGGTCCTCATCTTTCCTTTCATTTCATATTCTAGCCTATCATATAATAGATTGATATTTAATATTCTCATCTAGATCTTGGCTTTGGGGATTGTATCGAAGATGGGTATATGGATTTGAACTTTAGTGAGATGCACTTTTCAAAGTCTATTCTTTCTCTTTTCTCTTTAGTTTCTTCACTATGCCTGTTTAATTCATGCACGAACAAATCAAATTAGATGGGTGATATTGGGGTTCGGAAGATATAGGAAGAGAATGGGTAAATAGTATTTACTCATCCTTATCTTCTTACGGTCGTGGAAACCTTTCATGTTTAGGTCACGTTCATACTATACCCACGTTCATTCTCATCTAACAATCTAGATATTGCTCTACAATAACAAAAGAGAGAAAGAAAAATACCAAGCTCTGGTTTGTGAGAACAATAAACAAAAATCAAGTAATAAGATCTCGTGCCAGTATGAGTATTCAAACGGTTTGCTTACGAATCTTTAATAAGGGGACGTATTATTCACAACCTGTCATCCCTCGGTTTACCATCGTTGATATTGATTTACCTATACGAATCTACGTGTTAATCTTGAAAGGCTATTCTCATTATTTAGTTTATTGCTCTTTTAACTTTCTCGATTGATCGAACAATTAAAGAGGGATATGTAAACGAGATAGGTTTACATCACCCAGAATTGCTCTAGTAATTTTTTATCAACAACTCCAAAGCCATGATTGACGAGTTTACTAGAATTTATCATCAAGGCAGCCAAAACTCTTCATGTTATATCATATCATGTATAAGAAGTTACACCACAAATGCATCACTCTAACACATCTATATATTTTGCTTCTTACCCACCTCTTGATTTTTGAACCAAAAATATAATCCTTCCAATCTATCTGTCATGAATAGTGGCGGTTCACATTCTTTGCATACACGAGTATGAGTATGATACATTACTTCTGGAACTTCCTTCCATCGTCGGATCATCAGGTCCATACCTTCCAAACCTGTTACATATTGTAGTACCCCTCAATCACCCCTCTATTATGTTTCTCATCGGTTTACCTCCTCTTTTTCTTTCATTCTTTCTCCTCTCTCTCTCTTTCTTTCATCCCACCCCAGCCCGTTCTCTTTTACCCCCTCTTTCTAGCCTCCTTCCCGCTCTTCCCATTCTATCAACCCTACTCAACCAATACGAAGTAAATTGAATGACTCCATGACGTCTAACTGTAAATCTCATGTAAAAATGCCGAGAGTAATCGTAGTTACCCCTTTTTCGAATCATCTTTTTTTTTTCTTATTCTTTGAGTTAATCTTTTCCTCTTACTTTGTTTGCTTGGATTCCCCTTTTCTTTTCTTGTGTTGTCTTGTTGTGTGTATTCTTCCCCTTTCTTATTTTCCTTTACTCTTCCTGCCCCTCCTTTCTCTCCACTATATTTTTTTTACGTTGTGTTATGTTTATCTTCCTTCTAACTTCACTTCCTTCCTTCCTTCCTTCTTTCTTTCATTCCCCCTCTTTCTTCTTTCTTCTTTCTCTTTGTTGATATATCCTATCTCGTGTATTGTATTGTATTATATTGTATCTCTCACCCCTTCTCTCCTAATATATCCATCCATCTATCCATCCATCTATTCTATCCATTCTATCCATCTACATGACTCTCCATCTCCCCTCCCATACTTTACTATCATATAATTCCCATTCAATCCCATCCATCCACATGACCGCTCCTCCTCCTTCTAAATTAATATCCCTAACATCCGTAATATCCCGCTTCCCTTCCTTTTATCTCCTTTCATACTTCCATGCTTCCATGCCTCCATACTTCCTCCCTTTCCTTTCTCAACCCACCAAGTGACCTAATCTAATCTAACTTAATCTCTCTCCTTAATACTCGAGATGAAATGAGATAAAATGAAATGAAATGAAACAAACTGAATTAAACTGAACCATGTTAAATTCCTTTACCTACCTACCTGCCTACCTCCGTAATTCTCAATATCTAATCCTTCAAATTAGCGCTTAATTCTCATATCTAATCCTTAGCTTAGTGTCTAGTTCTCAATATACTAGTACTAGTAGATCTAATTGCTCATCCCAATTATTCATTTCTTAATTAATACGGTAATCTCAATCTAATCTAAGATAACTTAAATCTAATATAATGGATCTCAGAACATATATATGTGTGTGTATGTGTGTGTGTGTTTTATCTATATATCTATCTATTATAGCATAAAATCGAATTCTTAATCTAAATCTGAATGTGAATTTGAATATCAAGTAATTAATTAATCAAATAATCAAATAATTATTTATAATTATGTATAATTAACTTATTAGTAATACTCATTATACTCTGTCTATCGTTTATCTATCTACTACTCATATTGATATGTACATATATATACATTTATTAGCTTCTCTTGCTACCTCACTTCACTTCACTTCATTTTAATACTTATCCATTCCATTCCATCTCATCTCTCCTCCCCTTTTTCCATTTTTCCATTTTTCCATCAACCTAACTGAATTTCTACCATCCCTACATTTCCTCTCCTCTCCTCTACTTTTACTTTTTCCCATCTCTCTCAAAAATCCAATAATCCAACAATCCAACATCATACTATACAATCTCCCCCTTCCACCTTCCCTCTTCCCCTCTAGATTCCTACATCCATATTTCATTTTATTTCATTTCATTTCAAATAACCCTATATTTTATATTTCAAATATCAAATATCAAATCCCAAATCCTAAATCCTAAACTCTTCTTATTCTATTTTATTCTAAACTTCAATTTCAACTTCAATTTCAAGTTTCAATTTTCTAATAATGACTCGGATAATTCTTTTTAGATAGATAGATATATAAACTTGATGTTCAAATCAATCAATCAATCAATTAATTAATCAACTTTTTTTAAAAAATATAATTTTATTTACTTATATTTATTTTTATTCTTATACTTATATTTATATTTACATTTATATTTACTTTTAAATATAATACATTTAATTTACTCTTACTATAATTGTACTTATACATCTTCATTACATTACATTACTCATCATATCACCATATATACACCTACACGTCCCTCACTCCATACATCCCCCACTCCATACATCCCCCACTCCATACATCACATCACATCAATCACATCATAGTACTAGTATATCATATAAATCTACAAATATCACATCCGAGCCACTACCATCCATCTACCATCCATCTACTCAAACAAAAAATCCAAGATAAGTTGAAATATATAGTAAAATATCTCATTTAACTCCGAGTCTTATTTAAAGTGAAAGGAAAGCCCGCAAGCAAGCCAATTGAATGAATCAAGCTAGCAAGCGAACGAGCAAGTAACTAACTAACATATTCGCAACTACCATATCATATCATATCATATCATCATATCATCATCGTATCAAATCCCTAATCCGTCCATCCATCCATCCATATCATCATACCATATCATATCATATCCCAACTAGCAAGATAAAAGCAAAATAAAGTGAGAAGAGAATAAAACAACAAAAACAAATAAATATCATCCATATCAAATCAAATCAAATCAAATCCACGCAAACAGGTAAATACTATCCTCTATTCTACCGACCGACCAGACCAGCGAAAAAAGAAGCTTTGTTAAGAACCTTTTGTGAAAAGAATCGAGAAGAAGAGAAGTATAGCTAATATATAGCTAATAAGGTTGATGAATGAAAAAAAAATGTAATCCTTTATAAATCAAACCCGAGAACAAACTCAGGAATGAAAAAAAGAGATTTCAAATTAAGCTTCAGTAACTTCCTTATCGGCCTTCTTCTTAGCCTTCTTTGGTGGTGGTGCACCTTCTTTCTTGCAGTGAACTACAAGACGTGTCCATGATTCTTCTTTATCCCATTCGAATCCTGCTAGGACTGGGGTTTCAAGTTCATCATCTGCCTGTATTTTGGGGTGATGTATTAGTTTTTGTTTTTGAAATAGCTTGATAGATAGGGGTAAAGGAGCAAGGAAATTAAAATGGATGGAAGAGAAGAAAAGTCGGAAATACCTTCTTTCTGAATTGCTTATGGATAGCATCCAGAGCATCCTTAATTGTAACTCCCTTCATATTTCTTGCAGTAACCTCCAATCCAAGAGGGAAATGTAAGTCAATCTTCTTGACAGGTGGATTTGTAAGCATCTTCTTTAAGAATGCTTTTTCTGGATCATCGAGTGATAGAGGTGATTTATTGATACGCCTTTTTTATTGTCAGTTGTGAGATTGGGAAGGTGGAAGTTTGAAGAAAGTGAATGTGTGTGTATGAATACAGAATATAGATCTGTTGTTATGATATTGGCAAGATAAGAATTTTCGGAAAGGCAGAATAGAAAAGAATGATCTGCCTTCATGACAATAATCATTTGGAGTATTCATATCAAATCATAACAAACAATCCAGCATCTAGCCATCAACATTCGACATTCATGATGGAGAAACACTTGGCAGATAAAATCTATACCACCAAATAGGAGCTCCGCAAAGAAATCAAATAAAGAAGATTGATACATACCAGTTCAGCTTTTGAGTTTCCAGAGCAATCTCCAGGTCTTTCTTCTCAGCCTCTAGAAGAATAACAAATTAGCATCAATTCCATATTTGATGTCTCATATCTATTTTGTCCTCATCTACATTTACATCTCCAACAACTCCTCACCTCACCTCACCCAAATTCACACATAACAAGGTAGAAGTAAAAAAACAACATAAAAAAGAAAAAGCATACCTAAATCATTAATATTCCAAACCCCCGTAACACTCGAACTAGTCCTCCTATGTTTAATCTTCTCATCCGTAGGACTACTCGACAAACCCTGAACGGCCGAATCAACCTTAGTCAAAGGCGATGGATCCGCATCTGTCACTGCAACATCTGCATTTTTGTCTTGGTCTTGGGCTTTGAGGGCTTTTTTGGATGCTTTGGAGTTTTTGGTGGATGAGGTGACGGGAATGGGTGAGGTTACTGGTTCTGACATGGTGGTGGTGTTTTGATTGTTTAGTTGATTGGAAAAGATGGGAAGATTGATAGATTGATTGATTGATTGATAGATAGAATGGGTTGTGTGGAAGTTGGTATTGATGGGAGGAGAGTAAGATGAGTGGAGGGGGAAAGTTAATAGATAGAATGTGGTGTGATATTTGGTGTAATGTAATGGAATGTAGTACAAAATCTCCAGATCAAATTGAATCTCAAGATAAGATATCGATCGTAGATGTAAAGTAATGTAATTGATTGATTATGTTTACTCAATAGAATAGAATAGAATAGAATATAAGTAAAATCCTTTCTCTCTTTCTTTGATTGATAAATAGAAAATAATAAATATCAAGAAGAAATCAAGAAAGTAATTGTTATATGAATTTAATCTATCGTATTGTATTGAATTGTATGTATGTATTGTATTTTGTTACGTTTGTTCAGTTTTGATTCTGTTTCTGATCAGGTTTATTGATGAAAGAAGAAGAAGAAGAAGAGAAAGAGAAAGAGAAAGGAAAGAAGAAGAAGGAGGAGGAGGAGAAGAAGTAGAAGAAGTACTATGAGGGGTTGAAGCTCAGATCATTCACAATTCAATTCAATTCAATTCCCTTCCCAATCCAACACAATCCAACACAATCCAATCCAATTCAATCTAAATGAGGGGAAATCTGTCACTGCCTCAACTTGAGAAACGTTAACTTTAATAATAAGAATAATAAATAATAATAATAATAATAATAACAATAACAATAATAAAAGGAAGTCATGCAACCATATCGAAAGTCAAATGATTAATTATTATTATGATTATCATTCGTTTATGCTTTAAATTCCGATTATCCGTTTATAAAGATATATTTTAATTGGTTTATTTAATTCTCTATTTATTTATATAGACACGAGACTTCTCTTTTCATTTCTTTCACTTTCAATCTTGTTGTTGTTATTGATGTTGTTATTGCTGTTATTACTCACGTTGTTCTTATTGTTCTGTTGTATTCTCACCCTCTGATCGTCTCTTCCTCCCCTCCTCTTTCTTGATCATCCATATATTGAAATAATCAAATCAAGTTTAGTTTCATAAAAGTCCCCATTTCTTTATCCTTGTATTGACCCACTTCCCCAATTTTTAGTACGCGGCACGGTACCTCATGCTTTCCCCATCAATTCATATCACATCATTTTAGTCATTTATTCATTTATCTACGTACTGTACTGTACTGTACTAATCCATCGATTTCTTTGTTTGAAAAATATCAATAGTATCAATTTATAAATGTAAACAGAATTTGAAGATATATTCCATCTTTATAAAAAATAAATTTAATTGGATAATTATTTAATTAATTGACCAAATTAACATAATAGAAGAAACAAAACATCAAATCAATCAATATAAAAAAGAGGGGTCAAAGTCACGTCACGTCACCTCACCTTACCTCACCTCACCATACCATACCACACCATACCATACCATACCATACCATCCTCGCCATATAAATCATCCCATCCAATCCAAAATATTCAAACCATACCATAATATCATGGCGTGAGGGGTAACATCTAACATCCAATCCGATTCTTCACTCATTCACTCACTCACTTACTCATTTACTTACTCACTCACTTACTCAGTCTCGTACAACTTAAAACTTAAAAGTCTAAAGTCTATTTCCGTAAAGTAAAAAGTAAAAAGGTTAATTCAATTCGACACGCCAGCATATGATACGATGCGCATCGACCTACTAATACGCTGATCTATTCTTCCCTTTCAATTCATTGCTTGCGATTTTTGTAGATCCATTCTAGTTTTAGTTTCGGTTTCAGTTTCGGTTTCACTTTTGTCAAGAACCTTTTGTCTGCCACGCAATCGATCCTTTTTACTTAATTAGATATATATCTCATTGGATGGATGGATGATGATGATGGTATAAGAGTGGGACTAGATATTGCTTAATCATTTAAATATTATACTAATATTAATATTAACATTAACGTTAACATCAACATCTTTATCTTTCTTTTGATCAATACAAGTCACTATCTCGAACTTCCTCTCATCTTCTCTTCTCTCATCTTCCCTTCCTTTCCCTCTCCATCAACCCCAGATCTATAATAATAACTATATAATAATTATCTCTACTCATCTACATTTATTATCTTACTATCTCATCCTATTCTATCCTATCCTAATTCACCTTACCTTACCTTACTTTACCTTTTCCTATCCTCTCTCTTCCATCCTCAATCCCAATCCCAATCCCAAATCCTACCCCAACATCAGCATCAACATCAACATCAACCTCAACTTCAATCACAATCACAATCACAAAATCCAAATCCAAATCCAAATCTAAACCTCCATCCATTCCCATTCCCATTCCCATTCCCATTCCCATTTCCATTCCCATTCAACCCATCTCAAACATCACCACACCACACCATACCACACCACACCACACCAACATATCACCTTCCAGCCCTCATCCCCATCATCATCATCATCATCAATAAACATCAATACATATAAATACAAAATCAATAATCCACTCCAATATACATACACTTCGATACTGGATATACTACATATACCCGCTATATACTATATATACTACATCTACTACATCTACCGTATGCCTAGCATATAATATAATATGATATGATATGATATCTCCGAAATATAGATATAATATAATATAATACAATACAATACACTGGTAGATAGATAGAAAGATAGAAAAAAAGAAAAAACATCTCATATATATAGTATGCCAATATGCCAATACGCCAACAACAATCAAAGAGAATTAATATACCAGATCGATAGATACAGTAACATAACACAACACAAAACAACACAACACAACACATAATCATAATTACAATCCTAATTAAAGAAAAAATGATTAAAAAGTATACAATAATCCATTTCCTTCCTACTAATCAATCATGATATGATATCCGTAGTTTTATTTATGTATGTATGCATTTGTTGTATTGAGATTTGGGATTGAGATTGAGATTTGGATTTGGATTTGGATTCTTGCTTTAGAGTTATACGGTTAATTTGTATTTAATTTGTATTTGTATACTGATGATATCTACACTGCGTTACTGGTAAGTAGTGGCTGGTGGGTTAGATATTTTGTCCTCTGAATCGAAATCGAAATCGAAATTAAAATCGAAATTAAAATTAAGATCAAGATCAAGTATAATGAGGTAACTCCCCCCCCCTCACTACTATCACCCTTCGCCCCCTCTCATCCAATACTCCCCTTAATATCTAACACCCCCCTCCCATTCTTCCCATTCTTCTCTTCCCCCCCATCCACCAAATTACTCACCCTCCCCACTCCCGCAGGCACCTTAAAATGTCTAACCAGCGGAACCCAACTCTCCTCATTATACCCCTCCTGCACCTTCCTGCAACTCTTCAACCCCCACTCCGTAACCCCCACCATCAAGCAACTCTCAAACATAAACGCCAAACTGCCCTCTCCCACCTTCGCCGGCTTCAACTCCGCATTACTCGCCTTCCCATGCGTGTCCGCATCCGGACCGTGCGCACTCATAATATTATGTAGGCTTGCGCCGGCTGGTTGAAAGCCCCCGCCTGTTTTGGCATCGTATTCGCCGCCGATCAGGCCCATGAATTCGGACATCGTGTTGCGATGGTACCAGGGCGGACGGAACGTATCCTCGCCGACCAGCCATCTGGGAGGGAAGATGACGAAATCCGCGATCGAGGTCCCGACGTGATCGGATGGCGCCGAGAGAACGGTAAAGATGGAAGGATCGGGGTGATCGAATGATATGCTGCCTATTGTGTTGAATCGCCCCAGATCGTATTTATAGGGGTAATAGAGACCATGCCAGGCGACGACATCGAAGGGTGTATGATTTTGTTTAGCCTCAAAGAGATGACCGTTGAATTTCGAGAGGATTTGATATTCGCCCTCTTCTTTAATATCTTCAAAATACGCAACTGGGGCTTGGAAATCTCGTGCGTTGGCGAGACAATTCGACCCGATGGGTCCCAGTTCGGGGAGTTGGAAATGCCCCGTATATAACTCCAAGATGTATCCGCGCACAGGACCAGCGGGGAGATCAACGCGATACCGTATCCCGCGAGGGATAACACATATCTCATTCGGACGGACGAGGAGATTCCCAAGCTCGGTTTGGATATCCAATACGCCGTGTTGAGCTACAATGAGGAAATCACCATCCGCGCTATAGAAAGCTTCGTTTTTACTCATACTCTTCCCCGCCGCATATATCAAAATGCCCAACCCATGTTTTAGACTTGGATCACCTGCACCACCCAGAAGTTTTAAACTATGCACCCAATCGCTCTCCTCATCGAGATCGAACGGATCCCAACGCAGCTGATTGGGGATCTGATGCAGTTTATTTCCCTCGGGATTCGTGTTGTAGGTTTTTGATTCGCGGGGTGTGAAGGAGGAGTGTGCGGCGGAGGGGAGGGTGCGGTAGAGCCATGATTGTTGGTTTTCGTGGCGGGGGGCGGTGAAGGCGGTGCCGGAGAGCTTTTCGGCGTAGAGACCGTAGGGGGGCTTTTGGGGCGAATTTGCTCCTATTGGGAGGGCGCCGGTGATGGCTTCGGATCTGGAGGTGGGTTGTTAGATTTTGGGTGGTATTGGGATGGTGATGGGTCGGACTTACTCATGATATGAACCGAAACCATTTTGATATTTGTATTTTTCAGGTGTACTGAATTTTGTGACTGGCATTTTGATTTATCATCTGTGATTTGATTGTAAAGCAGGTGTATAAAGAGAGACCTTGACAGAAGACAAGGTAGACAGACACAATAATCGATAATAAGAAAGAATTAAGCCGAGTGTGTGGAATGAAGATGACTTTAATAAGTTATATTTCAATATTGAATAAGTGATAAAAACTCGTTCTCAATATATTTATTAAAAAAACTATACAATAGATCCCGTAGTGAAGGTATTCATATTCATATTCATATTCATAATCAATTAATAAATCTAAATAAAGTGGACCCGTACTCGACTACTAAGCCGCTATGAAGCGCTTACTACTCACGTGCTCCACATATTACCGCACCCGTCTGAGCTTCAACTTCAACTTTTTCCCCGCATA
This sequence comes from Scleromitrula shiraiana, assembly GCA_028455995.1. Lineage (NCBI taxonomy): Eukaryota > Fungi > Ascomycota > Leotiomycetes > Helotiales > Sclerotiniaceae > Scleromitrula > Scleromitrula shiraiana. The sequence goes on from JABELC010000008.1 coordinate 258,710, forward strand.
AAGCCGATCGGATAATGGAATACACTTCGTACCCCGGTAGATACAAATAAATTCGGTAGATGACAACATAAATCCATTCCCATTACCATTCCCACACTCAGCCCATCACACGTAACATTCGTCAAATCCACGAGTAGACTTGGTAAGTCATGGTAAAAGCTTCAATAATAATAATAATAATAATAATAATAATAATAATAATAATAATAATGTAATGTTCCTTTATTCAATTCCGCATGCGGGGTAACAAGTATCCCAAAACCTCATCCGAAAACCTCATCCCAAAACCTTATCCCCAATAATTACGATATCACATCTTCGCCCACAGCACATCGGATTCATTTCCGTCATTTCCGTCATTTCCGTCATTTCATCATATTGAATTGTTCCCTTTCAAACAATAGAAAGCTGAAGCTAAAGAATAATTTTCAATTCATCTACCAATCATATTAGATACTTTCCTAATAAATCTTGATTGGAATCACCTTGGTTGGTATATCGCATTCATCATTTCCATATGTACGGAAGGGAAACCGCGCGGAATTTATAATAAAATAAGAGGCCCCTGCACTTTTCCCCCCCCTCATTTTCTTTTTTAGTATTGCTGCGGGTAGTCTTAAACTCCACCCCACTCTACTTAACTTAAACAAGTCAAGCAAGTCAAGCAAGTTAAGCAAGTCATGCAAGTCATGCACAAGCTTCTTCATGCTTCATGCTTCATACTTCATCTATCTTTATATTCATATGGAGAGAGAATTACCAAGTTTATATTTATCTACTCCGTATAATGACTTTAATACTATTTTAACTCATCCGTATACTATTTTCACTATTTTCACTATTTTCACTATTTTCACTATTTTATAACTTCAACAAGTTACCTTTATATATCTTGACCCAATTTAATACACCAGTTGATCAAAAAGAAAGAAGATAAACCTTGCATATACTTGCATATACTTGCATATACAAGGGAGGTTGAAGGATTCTATCAGAAAACTTAGAATCATACCCCAAGACTCGACTCTGGTCTAAGAAATATATACTGTATACTGTATACATACATACATACATACACCAACGGAAATATAACAACTTAGATATACATACATACATCCATACATATAAATCGTAATGCAAATGGCTCAACTTATTCAGTTAAATAGCGAAATATCCAATCATATCTTCACCTATTCAAATACTAGTACCTATTCAAATACCTATTATAATATCTATTATAATATCTATCATAATAGGAAAGTATGGTTTTACCAATAATTATAACTCTCTAGCAAAAAAGAAAGCAAAAATATAACCAAATATGGAAGAGGATGTAGATACAGTAGCGTCCGCCTCGTCGGCTTGGTCGGTTTGGTCGGTTTGGTCGGTTTGGTCCGTCACATCGGAGACGTATTACTGTATCGTAAATCTATTGAATATATATATCCTAGGGGTCATTCCATCCACAATCTACAAATTATCTTCCTCACTACCATTACCATTATCATTACCATTACCATTACCATTATCATTACATTTACATTTACATTTAAATCATCATCCTCGACGTCTCCTGTTTATAATCCTCTTACTTCTTTGCTTCTTATCCAATCGTCCTTTCGCTTCCTTATCATTCACTATGTCGGTTCAAACTATCGGTATTGCCGTCGTTGCAATCATTTACTTTTTCATACGGTATTTAAATCGGACGGATACTCCAAAGATTAAGGATATTCCTGAAATTCCGGGATATCCTCTTTTTGGTAGTCTGTTGGAATTTGGTGCTGAACATGCTAAGGTTGCGAGGAGATTGGCGGAGAAATATGGTGCTGTATTTCAAGTACGATTGGGTAATCGAGTATGTAACTTAGTAGTAACAGTCAAACCTATTACTCTTCCACATCTTCCTTTCCAAAAACTTTTACACAAAAACTAATTCATATAAATAGAGAATCGTATTTGTAAATACCTTCGATTCAGTCCGTCATTTCTGGGTAACAAACCAATCGGCATTAATCTCACGTCCAACACTCCACACCTTCCACAGTGTAGTATCAACATCCCAAGGTTTCACAATCGGTACATCACCATGGGATGAATCCTGCAAACAACGACGCAAGGCCGCAGCAACCGCATTGAATCGTCCCGCCGTTCAATCCTACATGCCAATCATCGATCTGGAATCTAATGTTTCCATCAGGGAATTATTAAATGATAGTAACAATGGTTCAATAGATGTTGATCCAATTGCATACTTCCAAAGATTCGCTCTTAATACTTCTTTGACTCTTAATTATGGTTCTAGACTTCATGAAATTAGGGATAAGGAGTTATTGCAGGAGATTTGTGATGTTGAGAGAGCAGTTAGTAATTTCAGATCTACGAGTAACAATTGGCAAGATTATATTCCTCTGTTGAGGTTATTCCCAAAATCAAATGTGGAAGCGGTGGAATACAGGGAAAGGAGAGATAAATATTTGAACTTTTTGTTGAGCAAGTTGAAGAAACAAATTACTGATGGGACGGATAAACCTTGCATTACTGGGAATATCATCAAAGATCCAGATGCAAAATTGAATGAGAGTAAGTATCTCTCTATTTTTCATACATACATAGAAAACATACTAATTACCTCTCTAGGCGAACTAAAATCAATCTGCTTAACAATGGTATCCGCCGGTCTCGACACCGTACCCGGAAACCTAATAATGGGAATCGCTTATCTCTCATCTGAACACGGCCAAGAAATCCAAGAACGAGCCTACGAAGAAATCATGAAAGTATACCCCGACGGAGACGCATGGGAGAGATGTCTCGTTGAAGAAAAAGTCCCTTATGTAACTGCATTTGTGCGAGAAGTTTTGAGATTTTTCACCGTTATTCCCATTTGTCTTCCTAGAACTAGTACAAAGGATATTGAGTACAAGGGGGCTGTTGTACCAGCCGGCACTACGTTTTATATGGTAAGAATATATACCCCAAACTTATCTCTCCAATTCCAAGCCTCCCGCAACGTATTGACTAATACCACAAAACAGAACGCCTGGGCAGCCGACTACGACCCCACGCACTTCAAATCCCCCGACACCTTCTCCGTAGAGCGCTACCTCTCCAACCCCGAAGGAGGCGGAACCCCGCACTATGCCTACGGCGCCGGTTCCCGCATGTGCGCCGGCTCGCACCTCGCGAATCGCGAACTCTTCACCGCCTTTATTAGACTCATAACCGCGTTTCGCATTGTGCCGCCGAAGAGGAAGGAAGATTTGCCCATTTTGGATGCGCTGGAGTGTAATAATGTGAAGACGGGACTGACGACGGATCCGAAGGCGTTCAAGGTGGGCTTTCGGGTCAGGGATAGGGGGAGTTTGGAGAGGTGGATGGGGGAGGCGGAGGAGAGAACGTGGGGGTTGCAGAATTAGGGGGGTGGGTATGGGGATGGGGAAGGAGGGATGTGGATTCGGTTATTGGTACCTAATTGATTGATTGTTTGTTCGCATCTATCAAACATGCACTGGTATTGCATGAACAGCATTGCATTGCGTTTTGCTTCACTTCGGTTTTCTGCATCTACAATAAAAAATGCATTTGCATCTCATTATATTATATACATAAAGAAATACCATACCATACATATAGTATATAGCTACAGTACAATAATCCCGTCTGGATACAATATTAAAATCAAATCTAATCATACAATATCATCGCATATCAATACACGATGAATAGCCAACCTTGCCCCTTGTAAACCATTATCATTGTCTTCGAGTAACTCGATTAACCCATTTTCAACATCGTGAAATCGTCATCGTAATCGTAATTGTACTCCAACGTCTTGGATTGCACAAATACTTACCTAACTACCTTCTACTCAGTAAGTAATCTTTCCTACAAGATTAGATCTAGACATGGCGACTGCACTTGTTCAAATCAAAGCATGTAATAGAGCAATTTAGAATAGCATGGTGATGGAATTATTCAAAGTGAAAAATGATGGGTTATCACAAAAAAGAAAGAGATTTCAATTATACAAAAAAAGAGAAAGTTTCCAGCCCCGATTAAAACCGTTTCCTCCATCCTTCCTTCCCTCCCCCTCCTTTACCTCATATGTATTCCTAGTATACTAAGCCCCCAATCCAAAAACGCCTACGGTACTATATACCATAACAACCCAGTCATCCCATCCCTCACAAAGACATGTTATCATGCAAAACGCTAACCGCCTCATTCCACCCCCTAGCAGCCGCCATATCACTAACCGTATGGCCCTCATCATCTCTAACCTCCAAGTCCACTCCCATCTTTCCACAGACCAACTTCAAGATATCTAAATCCCCGTTCTCTATCGCCTGGAATATCGCATTCCAGCCTCTATACATTTTATTCGGGTCCGCGCCCGCTTCTAATACCATCTCTATGATCTCGGTAGTTATATCTCCTTTTTGATAGCGACGTAGTGCTTTAACAATAGGGAGATGTTCTCCCGGCGCGTTAACATCCGCGCCTCCCTCTCCTAGGAGGAATCTCACAATATCGAGCCTATCCTCGCGGATAGCGGATGTAAGCGGGGAGAAGACACCACCATTTCGATCCTCAACCGACACACCAGCCGCAAGAAGTAACTTGGCACACTCCAACTTCCCCGCCGAAACAGCCATCTCCAACACCCCCTTGTACGCCCTCGGTTCCGGCAACACCTCCAATATCCTCTTCAGAATCACCGGATTCTTAACAGCCATACAGACAGGCCAGTCCTGACCCCTCACATTTCCATCCGCGCCCCTGAGGAGCAATAGATCAATCATCTCGATCCTCTCCTCTCTTATCGCCGTCGTAAGCGGCGTCATCCCCCTCGCGTTCTTATCGTTTACATTAATCCCCCTATCGAGCAACCAGTTCAATCCCTCCATATTATTACAACTAACCGCCATTTCCACGATTCCCCGCGGCGTGTTCAGGTCCGCACCGGCGGCTACTAAAGCGGGGAGGAAATGCACTTTAGAATGCGTGATGCATTTCCAGGCCGGGTATTCACTAGCCATGGTATTTGGATCCGCGCCTTTAGCGAGCAGCAAGTTGAAGATCTCGGTGCGATCGTCGCGGATACTGGAGCAGAGTGGCGTGTAGACGCCATCTTTCCTCGCGTTGGGGTCCACGCCGGCGGAGAGCAGGATCCGTACCGATTCGATGTTGTTGATGCTGGTTGCTAGTTCCATGATTCCGGGGCATTTCTTGGCGTCCGCGCCGTGGGAGAGCAGCACGGAGAGACAGGCGGGGTGGTAGGTGGAGGGCCAGAGCATGTGTTTTGGGCCGGGGAGATTGGGATCTGCGCCGTGGGTTAGGAGTGTGGTTACGATGTCGGCGCGGCCGACTTGAATGGCTTCGAAGAGGGCGGTCTTCCCTTCTTTGCTTTTTGCGTTGGGGTCTGAGCCGTAGGAGAGGAGGAGATTGATGAATTTTACGGACGTCTTTTTGCTAATGCTGGATATTACGAGGGTGTTTCCGGAAGCGGTGAGGTGGTTTGCATCGCCGCCGTAGATGAGGAAGAGGTGTGTGAATCCTACTAAGTGGTGTATGACGGATATAGCGAGCGGGGATTCTAGATCCGGTCCGCTGACTTGGTTGGGATCAGCGCCGTATTTTAGGAGGGTGGTTGCGCCTGCTAGGAAGGACTTTTCGACGGCGAGGTGTAGCGGTGTGGTTCCTTCTCTGTCGGGCTCGTTGGGATCGGCTCCGTATAGGAGTAAGAGTCGAACGCTTTCGGCGTCATGAGTAAGGATTGCTTCTTTTAATGCGTGGATATCCATGCCGGTGTTGGCGGGACATCCACTGTCGAGTAAGCGTTCGATGAGTTTATGGTTCTTTTCCCGGATCGCGGATACGAGGGATATTTTCATGGTTCCTACGTTTGGACCGGCGCTGCTTCTTGGGTTGTAGCGGGGCATGTTTTCGAGGTCTGCTTTGAGTCGGACGATTTGTGTGGGGTTTAGTGCTACTCCATCGATATCTTTAAGCAAACTGCAGGATTCGATGGTATGGCTTTCGGAGCGAGTATCGTCTAATGTGTGACGATCGAATGCGTTCGTCAATTCGGAATAATGCCTGTCGCTTGAACCAATGGACATAGGTTTTCGAGGAGTCGATGCTGCGTATGATGTGGTAGGATATTGTTGAAGATCGGAACCAAGGAGTGATTTGACATCTCTAGCTGACGCTAGGTCTTCGTGATTTTGATGGACTGTTGTGGATGAAGTTCGTCCGGGCCATGGAAGTGGAGGCAATGAATGGTCTGGGGGTGCATATTGTGGTTGCTGTTGTTGATAATGTGGTGGGAAAGTATGTTGCATATCCGTCTCTCTCATTGGAGATATTGGGGAAAGTTGACCGTGCAAAACTTCGCTGGTAGGTGTTATTGTCTTAACTGGTGCATAAGCATGAGGATTTCCCGATTTCTGATCCATTCTATTTAATGCGGCAGCTAAGCCAAGATATCCAATACCCAATTCTTTCTCAATCTTGTCATTTCCTAAACTCCATTGAAAGACCAATGCACTCATCCTCAGATCCTCTCGAGTTTTGGTGAGCATATTTGTTATTTTCTTGATGTCATGACTGGTATCCCCAAATATCTTTCCCCAACCACGTTTCATTCGACCCATAGTTCCCACCTCATGCTCAAGGAATTTCCCCAACATTTGGTAGAAGACCTGGAAACTTGCTTGTGTGGCTCGAAATTTATGATCCAATTCCGTAATCATCTCAGGTGGAAAATTCTGTACATGATGGTTGCACTCTTCAAGTCCTGCTTCGATGGAGAATAAAATATGACATGTATCGAGAAAGTCGTGTGCCAATGTTTCGAATCCATCGGGAAGTTGTTTGACGGTCGTTAGATATTCTAATACTCGAACTGATATACGATCGCTAAGAGCTGTAGTTTTGAGACATAGTTGCAAACACTGCATTTGTGCTTTGGAGAATTTTCCTAGTTGATTCGTCGATGGAGAGTTTTTGATTTGCTTTGGTGGCTGTCCAGCTCCGGCAGAGTTCATGTTGATTGTTCTTTGACGGGAAATTGTGTTGATATCAATAGCAGGGTGGGGTAGAAGCGCCCTATTGGCAGGTGTAGTAGTGGTAGTATTGGGAGAAGGAGGTAAACCGAGTTCTCCTTTGGACATGAGAGCAAGGGATTCAGTAGCAGAAGCAAGAGATAAAGCCTCAACAAAAGAGTATTCCCCAGTATCACGCTCAGCTCTCTGTCTGCCCGCTGCTGCGTGCTGTGTACTCATAATGCGCTATCTACTCACTGACTTTCAGTGGGTAATACGAAAAACAAAGCAGAACAAAAAAAGAACAGACCTTTCTTTTTCTTTTAGAAAAAAACGATAGTAAGTGGAAAACGGGAGGTTTTATAAGATAGACCTCATCATCTCTCCGAACTATCGGAAAACCGTTCATTGGTTCACCCACAGACCTCTTTAAAAACCTGAACACGGCTGCCCCGAGAATCGAGCGCGTATCTGTGTGGAGTAAAGTCTAGCAAAACTATACATTGCTGTTGGTAAAGTCCTGGTATCAAGGAACCAAGAAATTTCATTGATCGATCATCAAAAGCCTACTCCCTACTAGATTGAAGTCTAGCCCATGAAAGGTGGGGTGAAGATCATCGCTTAGATTTCAAGCGGTGCAGGATCAAAACAAATCTACGCGTAACCTAGTATCCTTAACAGGCCCGGTAACAGGCCCGGACAGGTACAGTAATGTCAACTGGTGTCTACTGGATCAAAATGCTACGCTATTGTTATAAAATACAGGGAAAGATGTGGGAAAGAACAGATGAAAGGTTCAAGGGTTTAGCTTTAATCGTTCATTCCTGAATATAATTTGAGTGCTTACAATTTATATTAGATACCTAGTCCTTCCAAATTCGTATCCCATCGTCCTCTCGGATTCGTTTATCAGTGCTCAATAACAATAGCAGCTGCCTGAGCAAGGGGCCATTGTGAAAAGGAAGGAGAAATAATTGAGACCGGGAACCTTGGAACTGTATTTCGTACAGCTGGTAGTAATTTCCTCTATCGCGGATTAAAGGTGGAGCCCATGTACTTCCGATACTTTGGGTGAACGGCGACCACGTTTATTGATCCATTTTCATTTTGAATCTTAATTTGCTTGAACTCAAATGAGCATCGACATTATTTGGGATTTTCGTGAAAGATGCTATAACCATTATGTGTTAATATCGTACTTCTATGGACGGATATGCAGATACAAGCCCCGGACCAGTGAAGAAAAGGATTTAATGAGTCAAAGATTATAAAGTTATTGAATAATAGTTCGATTTACTATCAAAAGAGGCTTTGGATGAACATGAAGTTGTGACTATGGAAAGTGACTCGGGGGGTCCTGTACCAAGTTGGTGAGGCAGTCCCCTGGTCCCCTATTCTTGTACAAGCTCTCTCGAGACTCTCCATGCTCACTCAACACGGCAAGGTTCCTCGTAGAATTAAATGTTATCGGGAGTTCGGAAGTGGGTAAGGTGGATCTTTTATTATTACAATATTGTTATCGTCGTTGATTACCGTTGATATCCCTATTTGAGTTCCAGAATCAAGATTCTTATATTTCCAGATCATGATCCTATTTTGTGACCGTTGTAATATATAAATAAGATGGGAGTACCAGGATGGATATATGCAAATGATTTGGACTATTTTCGTCTCTTAGAAATCATACACCTGGCCAATTGGTCGACAACGTTTATATGAATTCCACATTTTTAATTATGCATTAATATATATCTAGGTAGTGACCACCATGCCTGGCCTGGCAACTTCAAAGAAATTTGGGCAAGAAGGAAGTAAATCTTTTCAAGCTGAAGGAAGTAAATCTTTCCAAGCTGAAGAAAGATCACACGTGGATCTTAGACTCTTCCTTCTTTTACGTCTCTCCACTTGTCTCCGCGACTAATCTCCAATAGAGTTAGATAACCCCGAATTTTAGAATTGGGATCTTGCAATTATCCCACTTCTGGTTTGTAACTCGTGTTTTGTTTGGTATTGATTGTTGTTTACTTTTCCCCTTTCATTTTCGATCCTTGATGATTAGCACGATGTTGCAGTCCAATACTCCTCGTACTTGCTTTTGGTACTATGATTCGCACATTCTACGAATTGAATTTTTAACCTGCAACGAGTAATGTTAGATAACAAAACTTGACGGTTTCATCTCCACGCGGGTCATTAGAGTGCTTTAGTAAAAAAACACGTACAGGATAGTGGATAAGTTGATAAGTTGTAACCCTTTTTGTAAAACTTTTTGTAAAAGTGGGTGATCCATCCACCACGGAGTATTGTAGCCCAATCAAGCCTAAAACTGTATGACTCGGAGGATATATAGTATGATAGTGTTGAAGTTTATTTTAAAAAGGCTAACCTGGTTAAATCGAATATGCCAGTGATTGATATCTAATTTTAATATTAACTTTTATATTATTAGATGTTCAAGTTATATATAATTATTAGATTCTATATAATTACTACTAGTAGTATTAGATTTTCAAGTTATATAATGATTAGATTTTACATAATGATTAGATTTTATATAATGATTAGATTTTATATAATGATTAGATTTTATATAATTATTTGATTTTATATAATTATTAGATTTTATATAATTATTAGATTTTGTGTAATTATTCGATTTTATATACTACTAGTAATTATATAATTATTGTTTAAAGTAATATATATATTAAAATTATAGATTATATGATTTTTAATTCAGGTTAATTTTTAGTCTTTCAAATTACTCTTTTAATCTCAGGCTGATCCACTATCATACCATACGTATTTTTTTGTTAAAGCACTCCATTATCAATAAATATTACGATCTTTGACAACAGTACCGATATCTGGGTTTTGGCCGACTTGACCTTGGAGAGAATTTTCTCGGCCTGGAGTTTCCAAGGTCCGGGATTTCGATAGTTTCCAAAGTTTGTTGCCTCGTATTTCTTAGTACATGCATGATTCTGTCAAAGTAGCTTTGACATTGTGAGTTTTCCTAAGAGTTCGCTCTGACAAGTGGACGCAACGGGATTTGCCACTGATATGGAGTTAAGCCAAGGTCATCGGTGCACTGGTAAAGTCAAAGATTTCGGTAAATTTTCATACAAGGCCATTGCATGTACTTTTGGTATTGTTTGTCATACTACGAGAATTATCTTGTGAATCGTGAATTGCAGGAATATCGTATTATCTGATTTTGTCTTTTACCATGACTCTCTTCGCAGTGAATTGAGATTTGGTGCTGTATTCTCAATCAAACCCACTGGCATACGCACATGTTATATACGTATATCGATCAAGTGGAGAAATTCGATTTGTTGTCATGATATTATTTTCGACATAATTCACAGTTCTGTGGTAAGTAGCAGGCAGAATGACTATTTCATGAGCCTCGCTGAATGAGAAGTTGAAGCGCCACCGAACCATATGACTGGCAAGGTTGAGTAAGACTTACACACGAAATTGTATGATTAAAAAACATTTGACTGTTATGGCCTTCTTGTTTATTAAAACGTTATACTTGTTCAAAAAAATGACACTTACGTATTTGAGATAGTTATGTTTGTGATCAATCCTAGTGTGTAACATTCTACTATGTTTGTCTTTGAGGAAAATGAAGTTACTAAAAGGCTGTGGTGCAAATTTGATATTGTTGGATATGGAATCTACTCCTTACTATGTTCGTGTTATTCCATGACAACCCAGATACTTCAGAACGGGTATTTAAAGCTGTAACTACTTTGGAGGTTTGAATAGTCTATTGCTGATTTGATTACACCATTCCATGATAATATTTCGAGCCGTTGTAGAAGTTCAATGTTGTATCCTACAAGCTTTTTCTACTTAGAAAAGATGATAATTACCTTCCTATATATAGTCTTTGATAGGAAAGAATAATTTGACATTATTGAGATCAGGCATATTGTTCAATTGTCACAAAAGAGATGATCATGTGATCATAGTCGGGTGATCATCCTCAGGTGATCAACTGAATGGCACTAATGGTGCTCGCACCACTAGTGGGATATTATAGTATATATAGAGGGAGCTACGCTCCCTCATAGAAGAGATCAATCAACAGTTCTTTACTATGCTCCTTTTTGTGTGACATCAATAGAATGGGACAAGGCAAGAAATTCACTAATGGTCTTTGGTTTATTGTGGTAATCTTCAAGAATGTCATAGTGGCTCAATATCCGCAATATGCACAATCATGGATCGAAATCTATATATTAGAATCAATCATACGTTTCTTATTAATCGATATCTATCATCACCACTACACTATCTACCCACTGAATAACCGGCTTGAACCCATATTCCTCAATTAACCAGTGCAATCCGGGTAATTCAAGTGGTCCCAACTGCCATAGTATCCCCAATCTCTTTATCCTCCACCCTCATTCTTTTGACATCCGACTCCAGATCTACATACGAAGACGCCTCCTTTCTCTTGCTCTGAGGTTGAACATGCGTCCGAGATCGAGTCGATCTTTTCACAATAACCTCATCCTCTGATTCCTCCTCATCAGTGCCATTCAATTCCAATCCGTTAACAGATTCTGAATTCATTGTCGACGATTTGCTATGGGTATTTGCATTAGAAGCACGAGTTGAACGTGACGATCGTCTAAGGGGCTCTTCATTGGCATTGCTGGTGGTGACTTTCTTAGACGTGGTCTTTCCAGAGGTGGTCTTGCGAGAATTGGGCCCGCCATGACGAACAGGGAGGTAGTATATTTTTTTAAGAATGCCATTATGCTCAGGATCTGGGGGTTTCCGATTAGCACCTTTGTGATTTTGGTGGTATTGATGATGAATTTTAGAATGTAAGGACTTTATAGTGATACTTACGTGGGCCATCTAAAAGGAACTTAATAACTTGGTTCTCGTCGTATTTCATACAGTTTTCAAACCCCTCTCTAGGCGTTGGATGTTGATCAGCCACTGAAAAGGTTTCTTGTTAGCTCGAGCTCTACACTGGTATGGTTTCATACAAAGAGCCGCATTATCAGGGAGACCTACACATCGCATTGTTAACTCTGGCCACCTCGAGAATTATCTCTCGATGGCGTGGAGAAATGGCCTCATCCCCATCTTTGGCCTCTGTATTTGAATCGAGTGTTAGATCATCAAGTTCCAGATAGGAATATGAAACACAGTCTTTTGGTCACTGGGCAAGGATCAAAACAGACTATCTCGATCGAAGTGTATAAAACACTTACGCTTTTCCATTGCTCTCCATTCAAGCTTGTTGCAACGGCGGGCGTCGACATATATCATCTTGTTGTGTGTGAAATTCCGTTGGTGTATGAAATGAAATAATTTTTGTTCTTGAGAAGATTGTTTGTATGTTCGAGATGCAGAGGATTATTTATCTCTCTTTATTTATAGTTGCTTGAGATTCCTCCATCAATATATAATTTTGTACCCTGAGTCAAAGTGAATTCGTTGACTAAATTGACGTGTACTCAGGCCAGTCACATTATATTCAACTGGGCTGACCATATGTATTTTGTATCTTGTTTGCGTGACTCTTTTGGAAGAGAAACTTCGATAATATTTTTCTAAGATTCCCACTCATCATACACCATAAAATATGGGTTTTATCTGAATTTAAGGATGGCGACTATCAAAAGTTTGTGTTGTGTTAGATCTGAATGCCTCTTCGAGATGGTTCTTAAAAAATCTTACCTGTATAGGAAACTCGCTATAATTGGATTGATAATTAGTAATGCAATAATGCAAAAACCATGCATGGTATTGAATCTGGGCACTTGAACTTACGATCTTCATCTTGGGACAAAGGCCTGCGGAGTCGTTCTCAATTTGAAATGACTTCAGTCTCAGCCTCAGCCTGACTTCGAATTTGGTTATTGGTTATTATGCCAATTCAAGTAATTTATTGTTGCGGCTGTCTGGCAAGGCAGCACCAAAAAGTATGTGGAATATTAAATTTGGTTCGAAAGCTTCTGTGTTGATAATAACGATAGTCAGAGATCGCGAGATTCTATGACAGGAAAGTTTAGATATTCTTAATGGTATATTCTTCAAAGATGAGACTATATCTGTTTCTCCATGGCTGGCATGCTGGTTCTCTCGCTTCCCCTTTTCTTCACAGTCAACAACATTGAGTGTTATCTAATTGAGTTGAGCAAGAAGCTTATACCTTGTGTGAACCACCATGTACATTTATGATTTTACCAGTGTAGTAATGTCCCGGGTACATCATTTTTACTATTCTTTCTCTTGACATGAAGAACGTTGGATTAAACTAAGGCATTCCATTGGTTGGTAAGTCTAACGCAAATCACATTAGTTCTAGTGACCTAGACGAGTTAATGGCTTGTAGCTTAGCATTATTAAGTACAACTACACATATGCAAAATTTGACTCAACCCTCTAGTTAGTTACTTATGTTAGTTGTAGTTCTGAATGTTTAGTGATTTGATATACAACCATTATAAATGATTCTGGTTTGAATATCTAAATTCTCAATAGATATTCAAACGGGTTTAATTTGAAATATATTTCAATATTTATATGTTACAGAAAGGTTTAGAATAAATTTACTTAGAATATTTGCATTTCAAAAAGACATCAAAAAATGGGTTGGCTCGGTTGAGTAAATATATTCATGTTAATCTATCTACCGTTATGATCACTCCCATACGTAATCACGAATACGTAGCCATCCCATAAACAATGACCCTAAATATACTTGCGATGTGTCGAGAAGCAGAAAAACTCCATACGTATTCATAAAGAATATATGCTCCGCAAAATAACTAAAAGGCAATGACAACACTATGTCTGACGAATGCTGAGGTCTCATGGGAACTCAAGCGTGTCTTAATATCCATCACCGCACATTCCTTTCCTTGCATTTTTTCTTTCGCACAAGAAAAACATTATTGCGTAGTTTAGTCTTAATCTGGCGAATTGATATCATCCTCTTCCACATGTCGATTTTCCTCTCTCGAATTCTGAAGTTCGCCTACTTCATGTCGAATTGTATCTTGCAAGGCTTCATCAACCAATCCCCTATATACAATATCGTCACCTACATGTTGAATGAATCTTCGTTCTTGTCTAACTCTCTCAATCAGTCCCTCAATATCATTCGTCATTGATCGGTTCGCAACGTGTAGTGCTTCCACACGTCCCGAAAGTCTATCCATCGCTACTTGAAGTATTTGCGCACGCTCCGATATATTTTCTAGCTGACCCAGAAGTGTATCTTCCTGGCTCCCAACTGTCTCCACATGTGTCTCTTCGGCAATTCGCGGAAAAGAGATCCGATTCCGACACATAGGACAAGTGCTTTTGCTCTCTAACCAACGACGCACACAATGTCTTCCAAAAATATGTGGGCAGTCGATCATCTTGCATGGCTCATGCAAGTTCGGTTCTTCGGTGGTTGAAATGGGATCGTATGGGTCGGTGCAAAAGCAGAGATCAAGTTTTGATAAGTCTGTTTGAGGGGGGAGACGTTGAATAACTGCATCGATGTTGCGTCGAGTTCGCTCTCGTGATGGCATGGTCATGACTCTCTCATGTCCAATTGGATCAAGGCTTGTTACAGTAGCGTGAGGTATGGCCCGAGATCTCAAGTCTTCGATATGCCAATGTTCTGGTACAATACGATCATTTTGCGGAATCGGCTGTCCCCTACGACCTGGTACTGAACCTGAGTCATCCTGAAAGTGATTTCCCATCATCTCAAAAATGGAGGGGCGGTCTGATGTTTCGATTGGAGAAGATTGAACCAACTGAGTAGGAGGAGCGGTTTGCTGTGTTGGAGAAACGATTCGCTGAAAATCTCGCAAGCTAGGAGAATTACTGAGCGGTGGTAAGGAAGGATGAGAATCGGAGTTGTTCTCTTGCTGATCCGACATGATGGAGTTGGCCGAATCAAGAAGCCAAAAACTGCTTCAAAGTGCAGCAGGTAGATATTGCGATGGAGAAGTCGCCAAATGTTGTAATATTGATGCGACAAAGTTTTGTAAGATGTTGTTGATGATCAACAAGATAGATTGCTTTGTAGTTAAGGTTGTGATATTAAAGTATTTTAGATTTGGGAGTTAAGTTGAGAGAAAATGTTCCTTAAGTAGTAAAAGTTATGAGAAGTACGGCTGGGTTTTACGGTACATAAAGACTCCATAGACGACTCGCTTGTAGAATAATGAATCACTATAGATCAAAACGAATGACTTCCAAAGACCAGTACTTTCAGCTGTACTAACGAGAGTGGAGTTTTTACAGAAGGAATGACATACCGGCAGGTGCCTAGAAGTGAACTGCCGTAGATTTTACTGCTTGATCATGGATATGTAGACGAGCTAATCGTACGGTAGTCACCCACATTAGACTTAGTGAATACGAAGTAGTTGATGGTGATATTAACACTTCCACGTCGGTGTATTTTAGATCAGACATTAAATAGTGAATACAGCAACACTGTTTTTCACCCTTTGGAATTGATCCCGAAAATCCTTCAATAAAACATGATGCAGAAAGTATATGTAGTTAAACAACCTTGAAGTTTGCATGACTATGCGACTGGCATTATATGATTGAATGAGTAGTGAGATGCTCGAACTGCGTGCTAAAATAACCTAGAGAATATAGAACTAATCCGGATGCCAACTTCCTAAATTCCATTCTAGACCTTTTTTTCGATCATTGTTAGTAAAGACGCCCCTCCAAGAAGACCAATCTTAAACCATTTCTTGATCAACTCATCCAAACCTAATCCACTTCCCGATGTTCTTTTCTTGTAGAAATCCACAATAGCGAGTCCAAAGGCTAGTACTCGAATTGTATTTTTGGTGTGCTTCTTCAACAAACCTTTACGGGTGTATGAGATGTTCCAATCTCTCCATGTAGGAAACATGCAGCTAAAGGCGTAGAAGACTTGAGAGTAGCTTTTGTTGATACAATGATTAGTATTCGTTAATCAAATATGGAAGATTGGACATACGGATATGTATTCGAGTTCCATCCATCTTTACTCAAGTACCAATTATTGGCACCGCCAGATGTCCATATCATTTTCTTTAGAGCGGTTTGCATTTCCCGAGTCCATTTCATTTCGGCCTCTTTCTTGACTTCTACTTTGACGATATCGCCACTAAGTATCGGTTTGATGAATTTCAAAGTGTGGCCCACTATGTTTTCTGTTGTGAAGATGACGGAGGTATGGCCTGTAAAGCAGTTGGGACCAACTAGAGTAAAGAAGTTGGGAAATCCATCCATTGCGGTTCCCATATACATTTGTGGACCTCCTCTCTGTTCAAAGACATCATGAAGTCTTTGTCCTTCTTTGCCATATACTGTTAGAGGATGAAACCACTTGGTCGTTTCAAACCCATTTGCTAGAACAATAACATCAGCTGGAATGGTGGTTTGATCGGTCGAGGCAGAGCTTTCGACATTTTCGGAGGGATATGTACGACCTGGGCCAATTGTAACGGAGGTCTCTCCTACACTAGTCAACGGGCGTGTTGTAAGGTCGATTTTAGGATCCTGTAAACTAGGATACCAATTGGCATCGAAGATTCTTCGTTTACAGCCAACCCCGTAGTTAGGTGTCAATATTTCGTGGTATTGTTCAGGAACGGCTTCTCTCATATAAGCAAGTGAGGCGGCTTCGGACTTCGCACGTTCTTTGTTGTTGAATGAACCAGATCCAAATAAACGAAAATCGTATTCACAAGCGGCTGCAACAGTGGTACGAAAAAATTTGTTGAAGCCAGGAACATAAGTACTAAAGATGGGCGACCATTTCGCCCAAGCCTTTTCTCCAAATGGAGCTACCGGTCTTCGTGAGACCCATGGTGGTGATTTCATGATCTGAGTGACAGATTTTGCGCCATATTCTTTAGTGAGTTGAGGTACAAACTGGGCTGCGCTGCATCCTGTTCCGATAACTACCACATCTTTATCTTTCAATTCAACATCATATCTCCAGCGTGCAGAATGGAAAATCTCCCCCTTGAATGAGTCTTTTCCGGGAACATTGTCGGGCCATATTTTAGGTTCCACCAGACCTCCAACGGCGCTGATCAACACTTTACATCGGATTTTCTCTTCTCGAATATATACAGAGCTGTATCCGTGGGTTTTGGTTTTATAAGCCCGGTCATATTCACTCAAGTCGCCAGCTCCAACAACTAAGTGTTGCAACATCACTTCCCAAATTTGCTCAGACTCAATCCAACGTGCCTCTCGAACATCGGTATTGTTCTGAATCTTATCCACAACATTATACCTTTCACAGACAGTCTGTAAATATTCTACAATCTCAGGACCTTCTGGGTGGAAATGTGACCAATCATACTTGGGGCAGAATGAAAAAGAATAGAAGATAGAAGGACTACAAAAGTCAATGTGCTAAATTAACATGAGAATTACAGAAGGGTTGCTGCAGTTGGTGAACCATCTCTCAAGTGAATAGCCAGAACATCCTATTATCTGATTCGATATTGAACAATATTAGATTGTTCATTCAATGATCAGATTATTGGAAGACATAGTGGTGGCTTTTCATAATACAATGATCCACGAGCTAATACACCCCCTTCGGTGAAGAGTAAATCGGACTTACATGTCACATGCTACACCAGGATATCGATTAATCCACCACGTTCCTCCGATACCAGATTGTCTATCAAAGATGCGGTATTGATCGAAACCAAGAGCCTCCTTCAATCGACATCCCATAGCAATGCCGGATTCTCCGGCCCCAATAATGACTATGGGATAATAGGTGTATTGGCGATGCTCATAGTCCTTTCGGATCTTGTTTCCATACTGTAATGATTACAAGAGGAATTAGCCGTTCTTCTCTATCAGTATATCGATATACTATATCGACTTACAGTAGTTTGATTGCTTTCTTTAGCTTGAGCTGACATCATGTATGTTCTCGACCAATACCATCAAATAGCCAGACTAATATATCAAAGTTGACACAACCAGTACAAAATGAAGAAGAGTCGAGTACTACTAGATTCTTTGTTGATTGATGATGAATACCCTCAAAGCTTAACCCGATATTAAATGATAGCTTGTTTGATTCAACGAAATGGGATATAAAGGAATTCAATAACATAGCGAGAGGGTCGACAACCCCCCGCTCTCTTGCGCAAGCCACTTGCATGCCCAGGTGCTATATTCTGAACCGGACCGAGGTTCGGAACTTGGAGCTCCGTTTTTGGCAGGTTACACATGAGGTATGAGGTAGTATTGCTGCATCGATATCTTGATGATAAATCTAATGAACATACATTTTTTAATCCCTAGATATAGTACTTAGGATGTCAATGATATTAGAAATGGTGCTCAATATCTAGGTATTAAAATACATACGGTACCGGTATAGCTATGAAGTTTCTTTAGCGTTAAAAGCTCCACTTCGGTTCGGTTGAGCCATTCCTTCCCGGTTACCCGGCACACTACCGAGCTGAGCATCCGAATCTTTACACTGATCCCAAATATGATCAATCAACATGCGATATGCGAAAACTACCGGTATCAGTATATAATAAGATACAGATACGATTGAGGTTTCCAGCTCGTAGATACCACAGTCTACCACCTGTTCCAACAGTTAATCGTCAATTTGATCTCGATGTGTTCAGGCGAAGAGCTTTTATCCCAGAGAA
Organism: Scleromitrula shiraiana; assembly: GCA_028455995.1. Taxonomy (NCBI): domain Eukaryota; kingdom Fungi; phylum Ascomycota; class Leotiomycetes; order Helotiales; family Sclerotiniaceae; genus Scleromitrula; species Scleromitrula shiraiana. The sequence continues at coordinate 277,449 of JABELC010000008.1, forward strand.
GCCTATCTTTATAGCGACGGGAAATGATGGAGGATTGAACAATATATCAATACCTGCAGCTACTAAATGGTTCTCTACTCCTGACAGAGATACAGATAATTCTTTGCTAGGTTCCTCGCACCAACATCTCATACCTTCGCGCGAATATCTCTCCTCCTTTGAAACCACCATTCTTCCCTACGAATTAACCATCTCACACGACTCGCTCAACAAAGTCATTGAATGGCACCGCACACAGGAAGCACTATCTAGTGAGATCATCTCCAAGTATTTATGTCCACTTCTCAGCGCAGATAATCGTACTCACACCTTCCATCATTTCTACGCGCCACTCTCCCTCTTCCTCCACGCCAATAATCCGGCAATCCCTCCGCTTCCACAACTCTACATCGCGCAAGCGCAGATCGCAGATCTGCCATCCCAATTACAAGATGATTTACCTACACCGAGAATCGTGAAAGAGGCGGGGAAGGGAGATATCTATGACGCGAATATCTGGATGGGTATACCACCTACATATACGCCACTGCATCGAGATCCGAATCCAAATCTATTTGTACAATTAGTTAGTGAAAAGCGTGTGAGAATATTTGCACCAACCATCGGAGCATCTATATATCGGAGTGTGCAGCATAAGATTGGGGCTACAGGTGGAGGAAAACTGAGAGGTATGGAAATGATGGAAGGGCAGGAGAGACTCTTTCTGGATGAATATGTTTGGGGTGAAAATGTCACAGAAGAAGGACTTGAAGTCGTAGTAGGTCCTGGGGATGCATTATTCATACCGAAAGGTTGGTGGCATAGCATCAAAAGTGTCGGTGATGGAGTAACAGCTTCTGTCAATTGGTGGTTCAGGTAAAGGACTAAATAAGATACCCTCCTGCAAGAGCTCTAAATCCCGATATCTCCCACACATCCGCCCATCGAGCTAATCCATTTTCTAATATCCATTTGGAATACAGATCTTGGAAAATATTTTAGATAATTCTTTCTAAAGTATCTACTCAGCATACAGGCATTCAAGTATTGCTTCGGATGATTCATTCTTGATTAATTAAATGAATTATAGACATTCAAACATTAAAATAGATGATTACTCGTTAGCTGAATAGACATTCAAATTTGATCGGCTCGCATTCAATTATTTGTATCCCATCTCTTTCCTCGAAAGCAAATCCTAGTATCTCACTACTGAGCCGCCTTTTCCTTTTTCTTCTCCTTCAATCTCTTGAACAAACTCAAGTCCAGTGGAAACCTCTCTCCCATCCACATAGCCCTCTGCGTATGATCTCTTTCCTCATCCAATGGATCTCCCTTCTCATCTACCGTATTTGGATGAACTAAAACACTCAAAGGACCCCGGTTGATAAGTAACCAAGGAATAAAGGCACCGAACTGTTCGGGCGTGAATAGATTTACTTCGAACATTGCTGTTGGATGTGGTCCTATTGGTTGCTCCCAAAATCTGTAGATGCGGAGTTCAGGGACTATTCCTTTTGCATTAGCTTATCTTGTCTGTTCAAGCATCAAATATAGCATTATATACATTCTCTTCTAATCCTCTCCCATAATTCTTTTGCATATTTGGCTTGTTCGGTGTTCTTCTGGAAATGATATATGTGCACATCACTACGGAATCCATACAATTAGTCTTTTATCATCTACATATGGTCGAAGTCTAAGATAGAAAAACTCACAAAGCACCCCGAGGCCCACTGTCCAATGGCTCACAGAATATCTCATAACTCTTACTCTTTACTCCTGTTTCCGGATTCACGAGACTTTTCCCATCTGAAGATATCTCATTACCGAGTGGGGGAAGGTTTTCGTAGTTAAGGAGGGGAGAGGGGTATGTATAAAGGGAGGGGTCGGCCATCTTTCGTTATTCTCTTGGCGATTTCGAGATTAGGATTGATTTTGATTTTGATTTTGTTTTTTGAATGTTTTGATGTTTGATTAGACTTGCTGTATTCTCTGAGCAGTCCAGCTTCCTTATATATATCTCTCTTTGCTTCACTTCAATTCACTTCACGCCATAACGGCTAAAATCAGTGAGTAACCCAAGAATGAGGGGCAGTTTGACCCATAAAAAATGATGCAAAATGTCTGGTGTTTTAGAGGTTATGTATGATATGTCAGCAGGACCTCTCTTTTAGGTAATCATTCAGAAATTCTGATCAATGATCTGCTGAACAATGATTATGAAGCATTTTGGCATCTACCACTAGTACTTCGAATATTCGCATCAAGCTGTTGAAGTTCTGAATGTCCATTCGACAGATGTACAATCATATATAAATCTTAATTTATGGATATATATAGTATTCAAAAGATATTTGAATATAAATGTTTTGAGGCGACATTCATAAATAGATTAGCTCGCATTCGCCATGACTTTTATATCCATCAGATGGATATCTACTGGGTAACCAAACCAATAGGACTCCCCATATGTTTAACAAACGCCATTCTACTTATTTTTCTACTCTCCTGATAGATGGAAGATATGTAGTTTGCGCGTATAGTTTGTGCGTATCAATAATTATGTATTAAAATATATATCGCATATTGTTCATACGGCCATATCTTCCAACCAGCAAACAGTTTCCCCACTCTTCGATAGATATCTGATCTTCTAGAACTCATCTAGAACCATCAATAACAGTATCCTTGCCGGGCAATCATATACAAATCTCGGATGAAGAGCCTTGACTTCCCTCTTAATCAAATGAAGACAAACTAAACGGCTCAGGCTTACACTTACAACATGTCATCATTATGTTCAAACCCCTGACACTTGCTGAGCGGGTAGCCTTGAGAAATTGTAACTGCAGCCGGTTCTATCTTTATACCATCCATTTAACGGAAACCACCTTCCCAATTCGAACAGTCTACTTAGAGCGAATCGTCATTCAGCCTATCTCGTTCATCCCCCTACCGCAGTAAAACTCCAGGTCGAGATAATCTGAAACATTTGGAGCTCACATATGGACAAAAGGTTCGAAGGACATATCAAGTACTCGTTCTGTTCTCCAGAGAACATTTCCACTATTAATATTACAAGATGCTGACAGCTTAGCAATATTCTTGGTAATGCCAGATTTTCAGAAAGCATGCAATTCGATTCCTGATTAAGACATCACTGTGATGAAACGCAGAGATCTGGTGTCATTTAAAGATTCCATTTCCGCGGTTGGAGCCAATAGAATTATCTATCACTCAAGACATCCGTACTTGTCTATAAGATGACAAGGTTTACATCAGCCTTACCAATCGTTGTCCCTGTTCTGCAACCAGGATTTTGAGGTTTACCGCCTGGGTTGATTGATACCGAGCAAAAATGGCTTGCACAGCATCGCGCATATCATTCGCACTTTGTAGGTTCACACGATCTGACAACAAACAATATCATTGGCACATTTACGCAAACACTGCATCATATTTCTAAATTTCTACTTTTGACCTTCTGGATTGGACTATAAACGAATTGCATCAATGATTTCCAAACAGCCGCATTCGCATTCTAAAGTTACAGTATCTTCCTGTGGCACCACTTCTAAATTCCGAGCAATGCGAATTTAGGATAATGGTAAGGGAGGACTTATTAATTTGCTTGCTAGGATTCTCCAAATCTGCGAAAATAAGGAGCCAATTACAATAAGATATTGCTTAACATTTCATTGAATTCGTTGGGACTAGGATATAAGCGGGGAAACTTATTTAACATATACCCAGGTATTCTTTAACAATATTAACAGTAGCACGTCGAGAGTCGAGAGTTTCTTCCTAACTCTTCCTGGGTTCTCTCTACGAAGTCGCGCTTCTGGTGTCATTAACATCTCCAAGCCACAAACGACGATGACTTGTCCACAGGGCTGATAGAACTCCTGCATTCGAACCATAGGAGCCTTGTAAAATTGTAAGATACATCTCCCCCCCCTTCTTAAGATCGCTACAGGGCTTGATATCCGTATCTTTAGTGGACAAAATTCACAGGAGTGTCGGTGGTCCCGACAAACTAGCGATCTTCGGATTTCTCAAAATTGAACCCCCAATCATTCATATCAACATTATTTCTTCCTTATATCTAGAGCATCATGGGAAATAGAGGCATTCTTTCAATATCAATCGAGACCCGTTTAATTTATATTTATCATTCGTTTCCAATGTCAATTCTTTACTCACATTCTTATAGATACCCTGTCAGATACATTGTTTAATTACTGGCCTTTAAAGCGGTTAACGTTATGGCGCACAGTTTGGGAATATCAAATTCACCAAATCATCACTCAATGATCTCTTTTATGGCTATGAACCCGGACGACTTTAATCGCCGCTCATCTTCAGATGATTATCAGCGACCAATTAAAAGAGCTAGAGCAAGCAAACCTAAGGTTAAATCTGGGTGTATTACATGCAAGTATGTTATCTGCAACAACATCGTTTTCCCAATATTAAAGTTGTCAGTTGTGTTGACATATACTAACAGGGCTCGTCGTGTCAAATGTGATGGTAAGCTTTGTCTAGTATTGTAGTTTGTTGGATACGCCAAATATCCCGCTTTTCTACTTCGCAATAGTTGTATTATTCTATGCCTCAAGGCTCAAACGTAGTGGACTTTTAAACCTAATTGACCAATAGAAACGAAACCACAATGTCTTCGATGTCAAAAGTTTGGACGGACCTGCGATGGTTATGCTCTCGAAACGCCTGCACGAGGAAACATCATTCCAATCCAGCCTCGAATACCAGTAGCAGATCTTTATAGCCCAAGTGTATCCCTTCAAGCAACAGAAGAGGAAGGCCGATATTTCCAATTCTTCTGTGAGCAAACAGCTTATCAATTACCGGGCTATTTTGACTCCACATTCTGGAATCATATAGTTCTCCAGGAATGTCACGGCATTGCCCCTATACGACATGCGGTCATAGCTATTGGGGCTCTGAATAAAAGCCTCGAGACCGCGCCGAAACCACATCTGAAAGTCAATGTTATCCAGGAAATTGACAAAAAACATCATGAATTTGCAGTTCTTCAATATCTCAAGGCAATTCAAGCATTGAATCATTACATCTCTAGTTCTACCGGCCCTCAATTAAGGACAGCTTTAATAACATGTTTGCTCTTTGTATGCTTCGAAACTTTTCAAGGAAGTTATGCTTCTTCGGTTCAACAAACTTATGGAGGACTAAAGTTATTGAGGAGTTATTATGCTAGCAAACCTGGATCAAAACCTTGGATACCACGACGTATATCAGGAGACTCCGCCACTAAGCCCCAAACGGACAAAGTTATCGCCAAAGTGCATAACCGCATAGGAATGGACAGTGCCTCCAAGTCAGCAACAATATCAATGCACATAGAAGAGTACCTAGAAACAGAAAAACCAGTGCTTCAAACATCCCAAGATCAATTTACGAGTAGAATGCCGACACCAGAGTATAGAGATCAAAGTCCTCGTCTTCATGAAGTAGCTATACCCAATCACTATAAATCCACTTTGAGCGTAGATCAACAACGCTCCCTTTCAAATACACCTGTCCAAGACTCTCCAAGCGTATATCATACCCCCAGCCAACATATAACATCAAATGAGAAGTATATATCAAATCCCCCAACACAGCTTTCTTTTGCTGGCAAAAGTCCTCCATCTCACACATCTTCGGCATTTGGTACTCCTGAATCAGCTCATACTCCTCCCTCAATGGGCAACACACCACCACCTATGCCATATAGATCATCACAATCACCGCCAATATCCAGTAATCCTCGAAAGCGACCACTTCCACCAAGGAGTCCAACACTCCCAATTCTTAATAGCGATTTCACACTAGAAGAAAATATTATACAGGCTTTTGTTCGCCTGGATGGTCAAGGCTGTAAGTAAACCTGCCTGATACATTGCATTTTCTCTATGCTTCACGAAGTGATTCTACCTTATTGTTTGCAACAAGTTGAAAATAAATGCTAATCTTTCTGTTCTCTGCTAGTGTTCTTCGGTATGACACCAGGAATACCTCCACTATTTTGGGACATTCATTCTACACATCACATACCCATACCTCAATCATTCACACATTTTTCGGAAGCTCAGCGTTGTTGGGATTTTTTGATGGATAGGACTCTACAATATTATAGGCGCACCCTGTTCGATCGAAAATATGCTAGTGCAAAGAGTGATTCTACGACGGAGATAGAACATCGATATGCCTTACATGTTGTACGCCTTAATGACTTTGAAAGAGCATATCAGCCTGTGCTAGATTCATCAGTTGCTAGAGATGGTGCTATCATCAACCCATCTGCTATAGTACTTGCGATCCATCTCAAAGCTACGGCAATCACACTTTCTGCAGTTACATCAACTTCGGAAATGGTTTACGATTCGTTCATACCGGAATTTAGATATATTGTCCGAGCTAGCGAAAAGCTCATCAGATCTTCTGAGGCAAATGGAGTTCCTAGAAATTCAAGATTTAGTTTAGACATTGGCATCGTTCCACCTTTACATGTAGTAGCCACCAAATGCAGGGAACCGAATATCAGAAGAAAAGCCGTGGATTTACTTTTTAGAAGTCCCAGGCAAGAGGGTATGTGGGATGGAGTGTTGAGCGCTAGAATTGGTAGATGGATTATTGGTTGTGAAGAAGATGGATTAGAGGTCCCCACCAAGATGGAATCTAGTACAGGTGGACAACAACGCGCTCGACATACTCAAGGGTATCCATTCACAAACAATTCAAATGTGATCCTCGCAGATGCCCTACAGAACGATGGCGAGACCCTTCCTGATTCCGGAGTTATGGGAGAACATTTTACCCCTTATCTATCGAGAGGTTCTACTCCGTCACAAAATCGAACACCTTCGCCATCTGGGAGCATCTCCTCTAGAATTTCACTTTCAAAACAGGAAACCATCTGGACAATTCCGGAAGACAATCGTTTCCAATTAGTTGTGGTAGATTTTCATATGCCAGATCGATACATCATGGTTAAATGCCAAAAATCTGTTCCTGGGAAGGATGGAAGGAGAGAGGAGAGGGAATCGATTATTGCTTGGTGAACCAAGCCAGCCAGAGCTAGCTGCACTTAGGGTTGTTTTATGAACTCTACAGTATATCCCGAGAGGTACAAATATGCGATCTCAGGGAACGGAGTTTTAGCGGTTTGGAAAAGCATTACCTGGAGTTAGAGTTGAACAATGAAGGTGTATGCAAGGCAGGATCTTACGTATACTACTCGTTATAATATTAGCTTAAAGGCAATAATCACAACATAATATCTCCCAGTACAGCATACACAATGATCTAACAATGATGGGAAGCTCATAAGATCCCAAAAATGAATCGTAAATGACGCTCCGGGTAGGTGATCTTGAGGACATATCACGTGCACTAACTAAAGCTGGTCAGATTATTATTGCCTGGTGGGGTTTTTTCATGCCTTACGCGGAAGTTTAATCTCGAAGACGAGGCTTTTGATAAAAACCTCAAGAGAGCTGTTGAAAAGTCGATTTGAATTTTGATGATCATATAAATTCGACTATATCCTCTCGCTATGCAAAATTAAATACGGCCTCTATCATCAAAATCAGCTATCTCGTTTTTCCTCTCACTCCATTCAGACCAAACCGTGCGCTACCGTTGACCAGCGCAATTTCCACAAATAACCTTCCTTGTGAGTGGGATACTCAACTCGAACCGATCTATAATCTGTACTCCTACGGCTCCACGTTGATACTTCCTACTGGGCAGTAGTGATACCGGAGATTTTGACAAGCATATTTTGGATTGCTCTGCACACTTGTTACGACCACGAAATCGATATTGACCAGTGGCGCGCGTCCTTCGATACCTACTTGTCCACCTTAACGCGGCATTCAGCTTTTGTAAGAAATCAACACTTCACAGCCATCCACTATACATACAATTGCGATTCTCTTTGATTCGAAGATTTGCCTTGTCAACTAAAATACAGCCTGAGCACTCTATCGACCAAAAAAAGAGGATTCAACATCAAGTTGGGTTGGGGGTTTACGAATTACATATTGGTTGAGACCTTTTACTACTAGAAAAAAAAACAATGTCTTCTTCCTCTGGGGCTCCAGAGTCATGGATCGCATCCTTTTGCTCTTTACTCGGCCATGAGTACTTCGCCGAGGTCTCTGAAGATTTTATAGAAGATGACTTCAATTTGACAGGTCTGCAGGCGCAAGTCTCTATGTATAAGGAAGCTCTCGAAGTAAGATATACATACCATTTGGATCTAAAATTGTGCTAACATACTTTAGATGATATTAGATGTCGAGCCAGAAGATGACGAAGAGGAAGAAGATGAAGAAGAGGAAGATGATGAAGATGAACCTATTCAATCCGAATTACGAGATGGACGCAGAGCAGCTAATCAGAGGAGACATCAAAGAATGGCAAGTGATCTCTCAATTATAGAATCTTCTGCCGAACAGTTATATGGCCTTATTCATCAACGATTTATTTGTTCTCGAGCCGGTATACAACAGATGTCGGAGAAATACGAACTTGCCCATTTTGGTGTCTGCCCACGAACACATTGCGATCAAGTCCGAACGTTACCAGTAGGATTATCAGATGTGGTTGGGGAAGATACTGTAAAGCTCTTCTGCCCTTCCTGTCTCGATGTTTATGTCCCACCAAACTCAAGATTCCAAACTGTGGACGGTGCATATTTCGGTCGAACGTTCGGGGCACTATTCCTTCTCACATTTCCCGATTATGATATCAGTAAGAAAGGATTAGACGCACTCACTGGACATGGGGCCCGATCTTTATCATCTGCCCATGCGGAAGGAGACGATAAGGAAAAGATCAATGGGTTCAACGCATCGAATCTCGCACCTGGGCTTGGACGTGGGCGAGTTTATGAGCCAAAGATTTATGGATTCAAGGTTTCAGAACGGGCTAGAAGTGGTCCGAGAATGGCCTGGTTACGGAAGCGACCTGATGATTTGAAAGACTTAGATGAGGCTTCTAATTTTGCGGCGGATCATGGCGATGAGAGTGATGAGGGGGTCGATATGAATGGTGCTCCGATTCGACGTCGGGCTGCGCCAGGTCGCAAAATTCGAAGACAGGCTAATGGAGGAAGTCCTATGTCTGTGGAAGCTAATGGGGACATTTTCTTAGGCTGAATGTCTGGCCAATATGTCTTTGTCACTTGCTTTAATAAATAACTATGGGTTGTGGGTTTACAACACATTCTATCCATTCAGTCAATTAGTCGAAAAAGGCACTTGCATGGGCGTTAATTTATCCGGGTTGGGTTCCCTTGCTTGTTACTGGGGATGGGATTGGGTCTGCGGCAGGGTGGGGTGTGTTTGAACCGGTTGATAGAGAAGATGATGATGACGATGATATATGGCTTCTATCAAAAGGCATGCCGGCTGGGTGGCTGTGGTCTGTTTATATCAATGAGGAATGAGGAGTGTATTTGCATAAGGGTGGTTAGTTCTTTTTGGTCGGCTGAGTAAGGAGCGGGAGATGGAGGGTATAATTGAGAGATAGCATACTGTACTCGAGGGGAATGGATGAACTGCAAATAAATAAACAAATAAAGAGAAGATGGATTTGAACTCAATGGAGTAGCATGTTACATATTTCTTTTTGCCTTTCTTCGCCGTATGTGACTATATCTTATGTGAAGTTCGGCTCTGGCAAGCGCCGAACGAGCATAGCTTTGTGCGTAGTGATGTTCCATTGTGTAGCAATCATTAGCACTTTGACCTGAACTTGCATATTCATTGTACATCTGGGGTTTTTGGCGATATAAATATATAGTAGGATTTGGGAAATTAGCATTTTGTTTTTAATAAATGAACAATAGTAGGACAATAATTAACTCTGATCTCGCTTCAAACTTCTTTCCTTATACATACTCTTTCTTCCATGATCTAGATCGAGATGGTCAATCCCGTTTAATTAAAATAATTCAAGATCCTACATCTCCAAATTCAACTTGTACATTCAGATTACAGAGAAGTATCGAATTGTATCAAATCATTGATTGAACCATCTCAAAGTTAGCCACACATGATCCTCCGAAAGTTTTCAACCGTGATGCAGAGTGGATGTACCGGCACATGAGCCTTTGCTTGGTGAGTCTGGCAATTCAATGTCTCAACCCGTATCAAACATTCACTTTCAGAGCATCAACATCATTGTAACATTGAGCTGTAGCTGATATCTGTAATATAATTAGTCTTTGGAACTATGTACTTTCTCTAAGCCTGGCTCTATTTAGATGTTTTTGTCCAGAATGTAACTAATCTCCATCTAACGTTTGTTTTTCCTCGCCTACTCAACATCTTCTTCCTCCTCCAAAGTCTCCATACTGGTAAGCTAAACTGACTGTAGCCTTTCTCCAGTCCAGTTGTTGCTTCATAGAATTGTGAAAACTGATCCAGATCTCTTTATGCTTTCAAAATCGGAATTGTTGTAATTAGTTGAAAGATTACTGACACCTTGTATGATCTTGTCGAGTGGCGGGTGCATGATTTTTATTTCGTCGTAGTTCAAAGAGTTACTGGCTTTAAATTTATCGGGTCAATTTGAAGAGTGGTTTGGCTGCCACTAATTCAAGAGAATAATGATATTGTATATTACACACTAACTAACCAGGAATACATTTACAACCTCCAGATGACCTTGTTTCTTCTAGTGAACACTAAGGATCACCACAGCCCTTGCAATCATTCCATCTATATCCCACCACTAGATTTACTCGTCTCACTGTCTTGTCTCCAACTTTTTTAACTATACTGACCACCCTTAACGCCTCACTTCCATCTAACCCATGTTCTATCTTCAGATGTTTCTCTAGCCCATGATCGGAGAATCGACTCTGTCTCCCCACCTCACATCTCCCCAAGGCACACTCAAAATTCCCATGAACTCTCTTCATATGTTCCGACATTCGATCCTTTCCCTCCACCTTTTCACACTCCAACCTTCTCCCACAATGTTCGATCGGGCAGGTGAATTCTTCGTCTCCGTTCCCACGTTGTCCATGCACTTCCCTAAAGTGCACCAACAACTTATCCTTCCTCGCAAACCCTACTGGTCCCCTGACTCCTTTTTCTGCATCTCCAGATCCATCCTCCCTACATCTTGGATATGGACACTCCCAATCCCTCTTCATTGAGTGTGCAGTCCTCCTATGTCGTTCTAAATCATGCTTATTCCGAAAAGGTTTTTGGTATCCACAGCCGCGAATATCACATATCAGCGGCTCTACATGAATATTATTAAGATGGATACTGAGTAGCTTAGGATTGGAAAATTTAGCCCGCGATGCACATCCGTTCCATGGGCAGCGATTTGGACCCAAGAATGAAGTTAGGAGTTCTTTGGCATGATCACGACGTTGGCATAACGTTAGTTGGGAGGGAATAGGTGTGCTACGAGCAGTTTGCGGAATATACTCCGTGGGAGGTGTAGGATATGCCTCGAGCTTGATTCGTTTTGATCTTTGATTATGATTTGAAGTAGGAAAATGTATGTCGTTGTTATCAAACTCAAGTCGGAAAAGCTTTTCTATATCAAAATCGAAACCATCTGTAGTTTCAATTCTATCACCATTATAGGGAGTAGAAAATTCAGTCAAACCAGCAGATGAGGCTGTCCAAATCTCACTCACGACCGAACTCGGACTCGACGTATAATCGGAATAACAATTTGAGACCGGGAAAGACACCGACTTGGGATCCCGATCTGGAAATGGATCGGAGAACAATGATAGGTAGTTTCCATATGGACTATTAAATTCTCAGCAATGCCCCGTTGGCAAATTTTTGCTGGTCTGTTGCCTAGATAATGCAACATGACACCATGACACAGCATGGCAATGTGAAAAAAAGAAAGGAGAATAAAAATGCCCTGAAAAATGCCTTACATACCAAAGGCCCCAAAACTGATCATTTATTGGTATTGATTGCGACCATTGATTCGCGTGTTCGAATTCCAGGGGGTGGTCCGTATTCGTACTAGTAATGGGGCATTGCTGGAAGAATTGTTGGTGTGGCTGCAGCCGCCACAAGTCATCTTTGTTGCAAGCAACCGGCCAATCGCTGTCGTTTTGGGCATAATCCATGCTATGCACATTGGGCAAGGCAAAATAATGTGGTTTTCAGTTGCTTTCGGTGTATGGATTCTGGTGAGTTTTGTACTTTCGAGAGATGGGAATCTTTGACTCCCTTTATACATATTTTGCTTATTTTCGCAATTGAGGGGTAAGCCTGCTGGTCCTTCGCCACAAGTTGATCTTGATGAGCCATGTGCAGCATGCATCAGTGGAGTCTGCCTTTATTGTTCAATTTTCTTCTGCTATCGTGGGCTGTATGAAACACTGAATAATCTGCCGCTGTGAATCATGATTTTCAATGTTTCAACTAAGAAAGTACTTTGTGAAATTTCAGGCCGTGGTATTCATTTATCAAACAATATTTACAGCAAAAGCATTCCAGCCCTAGTCGCCCCCATTTTCGTAAAAGAGGTTGTAATAAAAGTAAAGCATGATAGCCAAAGAAATATAAACAAAAAACGTCAATCAGGGCTATATACATCGCGAGAACATCGGCAGTCAAACATGGTGTTTTTGCTGCCAGTGTTCGTGGAGCAATATGTAATCTTTGAATCCATGACCTGGTCCTCGTGGACAATTTGGAAAGCTGCACGTATGACGACCATGCCACTTAGCACGATGCTCGTTATACTTGTCTTTCCTTGTGAAAGCCTTCGCTCGAGCTTGACAATTTGGTTCCATACAACGAATCATAGCTTCTTCCCTGCCTTCTCTGTGAAAACTTCTCTGGTGACGCCTTAGGTCTGCTTCCGTACCAAATACCATTCCCTCGCCCCTGCAATTTGGCAGGAAACAGTAATGGCTCTTATCATGAGTACGCTTATTGTGATCTTGCCATTCCTTCTCTCTGCGAAACATTGTAGTTTTGTTCTCAGACACGCACTTGGGATGTAGACACTGGCCTGGATACTCCAAAGGAGCATGATGAGCTATCGGTATCGCTGACACAGGACTGTTGCCAAGTCCATTGAATTGAACGAGGTCCGTATGTGTATACTCTTCGTATGGGGCATCGATATTTATCGAGGCTAATGAAGCTGTTTGGAGTGGAGGGCGTCTTTGAATAACAAATGAAGTTTGCTGCACATCCGAATACACGGAGGAGACAGGATGCGGCAATTGTGGGGTTGTCGCGTAATGGGAAGGGTTGCGATTCTGAACATACTGGGGAAATATAGCTGGTTGGCCTGAAAACGTTCCAGATGGATTACCAGTATCGCTCGCGAATAAGTCCGGAGGTTCTACATTGTCGAATTGCGTTCTGCTGTTGTCACGAAATGATACGGGATATGCAGCATTAGATGCGCTGAAGCTCTGATATAGAGGTGCAGCATTATTCATGGAGTATGAAGGTTCAGTGTAGTTTTGGGTTAGTACCATGGAATTGTAGTCATGATTCCGTGCATTAGACCAAGCCGAGGATGAAGACAGTGCATTATACCGAACCATGGTAGCGTCATTGCCTGAATATTGAGTATTCTGAGAACTTTGGTTCGCTTCATTGAAGTAGGAGGTCGAAGCCATCGAGCCCGATGTGGCCTGGTGGTAAGGTGGCGGAGGGTTTTCATAAGCCATTGAATTCCCAGAAGCCATCGAATTCCCAAAGGTTAATGAGTCCTCCATAGTCATTGAGCTCCCAACAGCCCTTGAGTTCTTAAAAGCCTGACAATTATCCCCCTCACAATAATTATTGCCACAATAATCACACATTTTTGAGGATTTCCCGTTCCAGATGCCGATAGGCGTTCTCAGATCCAGCACAACTAGTTTGAATACTCGAAATATACCGGCAATTGATATAGGCTTAATATTGCGGGCGCGGGGAGGTTTCAAGCGAGTATAGGTTGCTATGTATGTCAGTAACTACTAAGGTGTGAGGTAAGCTCAATATACTCAATATTGTAGAGTTCTCTCCACTTCAAATGGGGCAGATTGAAGAGTCTGCTCAGAACTGAAATACGGTCTCGTCCCCCAACCAGGCACTTCTTGCTTCCTGGTGTGAAGAAGCTACTATTGCAGTGATAGTGTGTATATAAATAAAATAAAATAATTCGACAAATGGGTTTATCACAAAGCTGTGCTAGGCAGATATACGGTCTACTATAGAAATATATCAAAATTGGAAGCAACGAAACAAAAACGGAATTTAAAAATAACTGGAAGACCTGAACCTATTCATACGAGAAAGTTTCAATTAGGGCCTTGAAGGACGAGACAAAATATTTGAAGAGGGCATCTTGGGCATATCAATCTAATCGAAATGAAACCAATCATCTCTGTATGCCGTTCTTGATGTGTATCCTGATTCCATCAATCGATATATCCTAGTGTTCAACGTCTACATAGTGGCGGAAGCAAAAAGGGCATTGAGGGTATTCGGGGTGTTGCATATTGAAACTAAATACTTGCTTCATGGTCAAACAATGAGTTATACATGAGAAGCTGCCATGAAAAGACTGCGCCTCCATGTAATTCCCGCTGAAGATGACTTCTCGACTGAACTACCTCTTGGAATGTATAATGAAGGTATTGATGTGAAAGGCTGAAGCAGTGTCAACGAGTGATTTCGTCCTGATATGTGCCTTAGGTAATGCTGGCTTTAATCATATCTGTTCCGGTATCCAGAGATAGTAGTAACCTGACCGCATCCTCATCAATAAGATGACGAGTAGGCTGTGCGGTAAACCATATTGATTTCTCAGGGTAGTATGCTGAGCAGACTTGTGATCTCAACGCCCTTTCATATGGCGGTATGCGAGGCAAAATATCACAAGGCTTGAGACTGCAATCCATAGCTTCAGCGACGGTGAGAGAAATAAGGCAACGAGGCTGAGAGAAAGAGCCGCATAAAAGAGAGTGAAATCCTAGAACTTCGAGGGTGCCTGGACATGCCCTTTTATCATTGTTGAAATGAGAAATGGAACACGTATGTATTGGGCTTGCATAAGAGGGCAAGCTGCGTTACATAGTTTATTCGGAAAGTGATATGATCGTCACTCGCCGAGTAATAATATTCCTCGAATGAAAAGAGAGCCGACTTCGGCGCTAATGCAATCCAAATGATCCGAGCTAGTAAACTCACGAGTACAAAAAACTGGATATCAATCGAACGAGTTCTGATCAACATGATGAGCAATACAGAAAAAATCTCAAGAAATCGAAGGAAAGCACCCTCTAGATATATCTAAATGACGAAATCGCCCTAGGCGGTCTATTTCAGTGTTTACGTCCTGATCCTGCGGCTCTTATCGCCCTCGATGACGCCGAGATAAAAAATTATATCTAAGAATATGGGTGCTTATAGAAATTGTTCTTTACACGATAAAGCCAGGTCTCCGCTTACGGGCGTCGTAGTGACGAAGCACCTCTGGTCATGTTGGAGCATTCCCAATCAAGCAAGATGGAACATCGACAGCATTCTTGGACCCCAGTGCACCGTCAAAGGATCAAACCTTGTATGAATTGACGCCCAGGGCGTCTTTAATTTTTCTATCACACTGTCGACTGCTTCTCCTTCTACAATCCAACTCCAGAAAGACTACCAGCTCGGTGAGAGGCGGCACAAAGCTCTATCCGTGGATTTGGGGTCTTCGCGTCTCCGAAAATACCATTTGAGGTGACATTTCGCGCGAAACAAAGTTGGAATATTTGTGCTGGTGTACGCCGCAGAGCCACCAATTAATAGAAAGCATATGCATCGATTAGAAGCATCAAGTCAATCCCTCTCAATAGCATAGGCCCCATTATATTGATTAGTCTTGTTTAAACTCGGATAAATAAAGGGGAAGAGGGCTAGAGGTGGACTTGAAGTTGAGTTGGAGTCGTTTGTTTGCAAACTGTAAACTTGGGATGCGAGCCTTAAAACATTGTGCAGCTACACTAGTCCCTATTAGGCATTAATACATCAAGTTTAATGTTTAGTTGAAATATTGAGCCAATTCGTTTTCTGATGATGTCTCTTCAGAATATGAGCATTTAAATCTATTTCATATATATTCATTTTAAATGTCTGTCTACTAATAACTACATGTATGTTGAAATTTATCTGTACGAAGTCAACTTATTTTCTGATATTTTCTCAGCATCTTAGCATTTAAATATATCTTATACATGTTTATTTTAAATCTCTATCTGACATGTATTATAAAATATTCTGTAAACTAATGTTTTTTTCATAATATGAATGAATATATGAATCTATTAAGATATAGATATCGCAAAATCTTTAAAGCCAATTCATTTGAATGTTATCTGAGATATAGACAATCAGATCAAAACATATATCGAAACTAACCACGGACATTCAAGACTTCAGTAGCTCATATACTCTCAATCATTACGTCACGCCAAATTCCATGATTGGTGCGTAGAAATCCATGTTTATGATCTATTTCTAGAGATTACAAGGGCAATACCTAAGATATACCTCTAGCCTACCCAACGGCATTGTATGAATAAACCTTGTTTATCCTCTAACCAAATAGTCTATCAACATACCCATGCCATCTCGTCTTCGGAGTCCTCTCCACATAATTTCTCGTGTACTCATCAATATCATCTACTTCCTGAGTTCTCAGCTGTACCTCTTCAGGCTTCAACCACTTCGTCTTCTTTACCAACTTCCATACGATGAAAATCACGGGAAAGACGCCGATCATTGCGTATGAGAAGAGGAATGTGGGAATATCCCATTGGTCTATCAATGGATAATCAGCTCATGTTATCTATACTAAGATTCTACTACGAAAGCTCACCTGGTAAGAAAACAGTATACCCTCCTACGAAAGTCATAATGAAACAACCAGTCAATGCATAGTAAGCGCTGAATGGTTGCCAGAAACTCTTATGCGGTAAGGTATCCCTATCAAGGCCTTGTGCATCGCATGCTCTCTTCCACTATAAGTTCTTCAGATCAGTATTCTTCTGTCACAAAATAAATCGTCGAGCGCAAGCACAGGACAGTCGAAGAAACAAGATGATACATACACATATAAAAGTATACGCCATAACAGAGAAGTTTATCAACTGACTAGCAGTCACGAGATTTACAAACCACTGTAATACCACAGCAGCATTATTTGAGACTTGCAAGAATGACAGCAAGGCTATAGCTAGAGTGATACCAACACAATATATGGGTACACCCTGTTTGGTGCATCTGCATAGGAAGCGAGGTGCTTTACCTTCAAGAGCAAGACCGTAAAGTGAACGAGAGGCACAATAAACGTAAGAATTTCCTGCAGAGAATGCGGCACCTAAAACCATGGCATTAACAATATCAGGGAGGATTTTTATTTGCAGTCTGTTCATAGCAACCACATATGGAGATGCGGCTGCGCCTGGCAGACCATTCGTGAAAGCATCTTTGAGTTCCTGGTCATTATAAGGTACTAGAATACCAACTGCCAAACTGCCAAGAATGAAGAATGCGGTGAGGCGGTAGAAAACTCCATTGAACGCTTTGGGCATCACTTTTCTGGGATTCTCGGCTTCACCAGCTGCCATAGAGACATAGTCAGGACCAGCTATCGTAAAAGAAGCTTGAATAAGACATTGTAGGAAGCCAAGGAAACGACCAAGAGATCCGGTTTTATAGAGCTCGGTAAATGCACCAGGCGTGCTCCAGAATCGAAACCCAAATCGATCATGAATAGGATTGCCACCGAGCATAGTAACAAATGTGAATACAATGAGACCGACTATCAACAGGACTTTTCCGAGTGCGAGGTAAAATTCCGATTCTCCATACCACCTTACTGCGAAGATGTTGATCAACCTAGATTGTTAGACACCAAGACAAACTTCAATAAACGCAAGACTTACCCATAGCAGACGATAACAATAGCAATAATTCCTCCAGCTGGGACAGCATCAGTCCAATAATGAATGAT
This sequence comes from Scleromitrula shiraiana, assembly GCA_028455995.1. Lineage (NCBI taxonomy): Eukaryota > Fungi > Ascomycota > Leotiomycetes > Helotiales > Sclerotiniaceae > Scleromitrula > Scleromitrula shiraiana. Next base: position 295,455 of record JABELC010000008.1, read on the forward strand.
CACATTACATGCAACAATTTCAAAAGGTACAAGGGCCGCCTCGAAGATGAAAAAATTGTATCCAGCAGCTACTCCAAATGCTTCATCCACATATCTGCCAGCGAATCGAATGAATGGCGAAGAGATTGGCAGGTATGTTACCATTTCTGACATGCACTACTCGAGTACATAATCATTAGTATATCAGAAATATCAGCATAAAAGATAGTTACGAACATTCGTGACAGCCAAAATGAATGTACACCTATCACATCATTAGTAATAAAAAACATAAGAGTTCGTATTTGGTTCGATTATTCTTGGGGGTAGCTAACAAGGCTGTACGTACCAAATCGTAAATGCCAAAAAAAGACTTGCAGGGCCGCCATGTATCAAACCTCTACCAATTTGAACATAAAGAGCTGTTCCAATTGTTCCTCCAATACCAATCAACTGAATATGTCTTGGTCTTAATTTACGGTGTGTAGAATCATGTGTTGGTTTACTGCCAATAGATTCAGTCGCGGAATCGATCACTTCTTCCTCGTGCTTCACGTTTCGCTGAGCTTTCTCTGTAACTTGTCCATCCGACACGATGTATTCGGAGGCCGCAGAATGGGGAATATCAACTCCAGATGAAGTCATATTGTACTGAGGTGGAATAAAAACACAACACAATCAGCGTAAAGAAAATAACAAAATAAAAACTTGGAACCTTATTAGTGCTTCTTCGCCAAGTGCATCGTGCATTTGTTGTGAAAATCTAGAAATGCCATGCACTCGAATCAAGATTGGCCGTAACCCCGGTACGGTTCATCCCCCAGTAAGAAGGATCCTTTAGTACCCGTTGACAAGGGTTCACCTGCAGGAAGCAAGAGCAAACTGCTCCAGAACCCAGATATTCAAGCCATTTGCCTCATTCAAGGATATTGGAGCTGTTGGAGTTTCGAAGGTTCCTTCAGATAACATACTATCATACATGTGTTCACCTGGATGTCCGTGTTTTTAAATAGACATTGAGGGGATGAATTATATTGAATATTCTCCTGCCGCCAGAGATTGTGGGGATTCTCTAATGGTTCATTATGATCTTCAGTTGTGCAACCCGAGATAAGGGTTATCGCTGGAAGGTTGCATTCTGCGTCTGCATCGGCGTTCCCGTGCCCGTTGCTCATATCCTTCACGCGGTTCGAAAGTATCTAAACTTACAACATGCTTTCATGTAATAACGACGAGTGGATAGAAAGGAATGCGTATTGAATCCACATAGTTAAATCAACCGAAGTTACTGAGAAGAATAGATACCTGCGAATAAATCGGGTAGAACTACCGGTACCGTACACAGATCAACGGCCTCGGCATTATAGAGGAAATTTTTTGTATGGGTCGTTGTGTGGCTGTGTGGCGTTACGCCACAATACAGAGCGCCACACGCGGGGTGTATAAATGCTGGGTCAACAGAACAAGAAACAAGAATAATTACAATTCTACATCAAACCCATATAACCTCAATCTACAACCATTAAAGCATCCATCAACACCAGCAAAACATAACGCAAAACATTAAAATGCCATCCTTCACCGAAACTTCCTCTTCCTCTTCCAACGATATTCCCAATTCAACAACCAGCCCCGCAATTCCTACCTCGAACGCTTCGAACAACCAAACAAGTGGTTCTACAGAGACGACCCAGAAATCAGAAGCTCAGCTTGAGGCAGATAGATTATATGAGGAGAGAATCGAGGAAGAATATGCTAAGAGAGAGGGAGGAGCTTAGAGTTTTAATGTGGTTGGGATGGATGGGGTTTTAGTGAAAGGGAACTTTTACAATACTATGTGGATTGGCGGATTCAGGCAATGACATGATATACCATTTGGGAATTCATTGCTGAGATATCTACATGTACAATATCTGATTTTTAATGAAAGACTCCGCTCCTTTGTGAGAATAGCTGCATTACCCATGTAAAGTGAGAATAGCTCCGGGGTTCTCCTTTAGGATAGACCATGAAGTCCGAATAAACCCCCGATAATTGGCTTTCGGACCCGAGACGAAAACTCGAAACGGCCATCAACGATTAAATATGTACTATATAGGGACTATATATATATATATATAGATATATATATAGGGACTATATAGGTATTATATAGGTACTATAACCACCAAATAGTTTTGTTCCCATGTAACACGTGCGTGGGTATTTGTAAAAACTAAGTAATAATAAAAGATAAATTGATATCGAAAAAATAATGCCAAAGTGCAGCATATATGTATTCTATCCGAATATAGCAAAAGTCTATATTGTGCCTATGACTGGAAAAAGCTCCAAATGCTCCAAATGCTCCTCCAAATGCCCCCACAAAGAAGACTTCGTTGACCCACTAAGATATCTTAAATTAACCAATCAAAGATCATGTATTAAGAATACCTTCGCTATCTTCGCTACCTTCGCTACATCTAACAAATCAAATCATGTTTAATTATGATGACCATCTTTCATCAAATAATTTGAAATACTATACCGAAAGTTGATACAAAGCATTGAATCGGCTTCCACTATTTTGCTATTTTGCATAAACATTAAAAGGTTTTTCTCCTAATGTACAAACTGATCAAACATATAAGAAGTAGGCAATGGTCGCGGATGACCCATCATTGATCCTTCATCATCCATCATCCATCATCCATCATCCAACAACCAACAAGTTTATCACGTTTAGATCATAACTCAAGTCCCGGAGTTCGTGGCGAAAGCAACTTTATATCTCCTCCCTTCTCCACATTCGATTGTTGGAGAATATTCATATATCTCTTCTTCAGCCTTAATCAACTTTAAAAACCCTTTTCAATCATTTGTCAAAACCTATTATACAAACATAACCAACAAAAACAAAGCGGTCTCGATTCATATCAATAACAGCCATGTCTATTGTTGCTTTCAAGAATCTGTTCTTCAAGAAAACAGTTGTACCTGTTCCTCCACATCAATCTAATCGTCAATTCAAATCTCCCGTCGATTGGAATTCTATATCGACAGAACCTTTATTAGCAGATGGAGACAGGCATTCAAACCACTTGGCTATTTCGGAATCCGCTCAGACAGATGATGATAGCAGAACTCTTGGGGATGCTGAATCTCAACAATCTTGGTCGGACAAAGCAGCTCAGAGAAAAGGTTTCAGACTCGATGCAAGAGTCATTTCAGATGCGACAATCGGGCTTTCGGATGGGTTAACTGTTCCATTCGCACTTACGGCAGGCTTATCAGCTTTGGGTAATACGAAAGTCGTTATTTATGGAGGATTTGCGGAATTAATTGCCGGTGCAATTTCAATGGGTCTTGGTGGGTATCTTGGTGCTCAGAGCGAACTGTGAGTTTGTTCATATCTTTTCTCGGTCAAGATATTAAGTAAGAATATTAATTGACAATTTCAACAGCGCATCATACAATGCCATAAAAGCTGAAACGAAGGAACGTTTAACCACGGAACCTGATGCAGTACTGGCAGATGTTGTCGAAGTATTCCAAGCCTACGATATTCCCAAACACACTCTTGATGATCTTACCAAACACCTCGAGCAATCAACCAAATTGGCTGATTTTATCATGCAATTTAAACACTGTCAAGAAGAACCTGCTGCCTCCCGTGCGCTCACCTCTGCTATTACAATCGCATTAGGATATTTCCTTGGTGGCCTTTTACCTCTCCTTCCTTACCTCTTCGTAACTCGAGTATATGAAGGATTGTACATATCAATTGGAATAATGGTTGTAACGTTATACGTCTTTGGATATGTCAAAACCGGTGTTGTTTTAGGCTGGAGAGGAGGAGCGAAGATTAAAGAGGCATGCTGGGGCGGCATGCAGATGGTTGTCGTTGGTTCTGTGGCAGCAGGTGCAGCCATGGGACTAGTGAGACTATTCAGCTATGATGATGGTGTTGTAAGCGGCAGATGAGTCGATATGCTTCTACTCATAACGAATTCATGGGATTAATGATGTATGAAAAATGGCGCAAATTTAGGATTTGGTTCGGTGCATTTTGCATAGGCGTTAGAGGAATCTATACTCTCGAGAATATCGATTGAGTCTTTCTTTCTTTGTATTTATTCTCAAGGGAATACAGAATCTTCACGGTCTGTAAAATAGAACATTTATTATGATCAGAAAGTCTACAACAAAATCCACTTCTAAAAATTCTTGTCTATGTCTAGAATAAAAAAAAATGTCATAATGTGATAGGGTTTAGCACTGGGCAATCATGACTTGACAAGCGCATTTTCTATTTAGAACAATGGAAGGAGCCGGTAGGGACATCTTACAAATTAGCACAGTTGCCATGGTACTAACAAACCATCTATTTAGTTGGTTACTATCTATGTAACGTCAGTTGGTAGGCGAGTTGTCTTGCCGGCGGGTAGGAACCGCTCACCGGTAAACCCTTTATTTAAAATAGTCGGAGATCTTACTCTATCGTCTTTCTCCCCTACATTCACTGGCAATAATCTACATTAACACACTTTCCTCCACTGATAATACCATACTTATTCAATATACAACATTGTTCCACAGTAACAAAGTTATCTTGATACACCTCAAATTCTCCCCCAGTTTTCACAATGAGTAACTCCTCGGACCAACTCTATATAATGGGAGCACACAATACCGCCGTTGCCAAAATAGCCTCACATGTGCATGAATTTCATACCCGTCACACCATTTCGAATTTACCATGGAAGCAGTAGTTTTACCAACCCACTCTCTCTCGATCCTACAAAAATTATTGACACTTCCTCCCTCAACCACGTCATATCCCTTGATCCCAGCAGCAAAACTATTCTCGTGGAACCCAGCATTTCTATGTCCACTCTAATTGCATACACTCTTCCCCATAATCTTGTTCCTCTCATTGTTATGGAACTTCCTCAAATAACTGTCGGGGGTGGATTCGCTGGCACCAGTGGTGAGAGTTGTAGTTTTCGCTGGAACTTTTGATCGCTATATCAACTCGTTTGAAATCGCTCTTGCAAATGGTGATATTGTCACAGCGTCCCCGAATGAACGAGGAGATTTGTTTTCCGGAACGGCATCGTCGTTTGGTACGATGGGTGTAGTAACACTTTTGGAGGTGCAACTTATGGATGCAGGTAAGTTTGTGAGAATTACTTATTACCCAGTCTTCAGCGCTTAGGAAGCGGCACAAAAATTGCAGAATCTTTTCCAAATCTGCTGATGGAGATTCGAATAGAGAAGGCCGTATTGAGTATCTAGATGGGATTATGTGTACGTCCTCAAGTGGCCTGGTAATGGGGGGAACATTCACTGATTCAACATCACCCTCTGAGTCTATAACGACATTTTCCCGTGCCCGAGATCCTTGGTTCTATCTACACGCACGCAAATTTCTTACTTCCTTTCGTATCAACACGCCATATGTAGAATGCATACCTACGTCCTCATATCTCATACGGTACGACAGAGGAACATTCTGGGGTGCTTATTACGCTTTCAACTATTTTTATACACCTTTCAATCGTACAACTAGATGGCTTCTCAACCCTTTTATGAACAGTGCCACGAGCTATAAAGCTATGCATCGGAGTGGCTTAGCAGGTGAAAACATCGTCTAGGATATAGGAATACCGTATCCGAAATTTGTTGAATTTTTGGAGTTCTTAAATAGAAAGCTTGGCTTTTATCCTCTTTGGTTATGTCCAATCAACATGAAGAGGAGAACGGAGTTGTATACACTTGTGAATGCGGCAAACAAATTCAATGAAGATATGGTATGTAATATAGGTATTTGAGGCCTGGGTCCGAAAAGTAAAAGCGCATTCTTGGAGCTTAATAGAGAGATTGAAGGAAAACTAGGGAGTTTGGTGGACAGAAAACTCTGTATGCGAGAGAGTATTAAACAAAAGAGGACTTCAACGAAATTTATGATGGAAGGAGGTACGAAGAGTTGAGAAAGACATATGGAGCGGATGGATTAAAGGGAATATGAGAGAAGGTTGGGGGTGGACATTTGATGGAACCAGTAAAAGAGCCTGGAGAGGGTGGGCGGAGGGGACGGGTAATGTCGAAGAGGCCTTTCAAAGGACTGTATGGGGTTTGGAGAGTGGTGGTTTGAAGGAACGGTGGTCGTATTTATTGGGTGGTAAGAAGAGCAAGACAATGAGAAAAGAAAAGGATATTTGATTCCACGTACACAGTAAAGCGGATCGTCATTATTAAACCAAACCTGGATTTGAATCACAAATTATTAATACCGAATCCATATATCACCTTTCCAAGCTGTTGGTATGTTGAAAGTTCATTTCATTCGCATACAGTCAGAATCATACCTATACAAACTTCTTCCGGTTTTCAAATATCTGAATTCGGAATAAGGATTAAGAAGCATTTGAATGTCCGTATTTAATATCGGCACTCAACAAAAAAGTGTTAGAATATATAAATTATAAATAGACATTCAGATGTTAATCAGTTCGTTTGATATGTTATCTCTCTATCTCAGTATTCAATTTCATACTCCCTTTCTTTCCTAAAATAATCACCAGATAAGTTATACAATATCTAGAACAATCAAAACTATCTATTGGCAGTAGCTCCAGCAATTTCATATTTATAGAAATCTTCCGGTTCTCTGAGCTCATCAAACCAATGACCAGCCAAATTCAGCATCATCCCCCCCGGGCCACTAGGTCCAATTTCCTCCCTCAGATCCTTCAACCACCCTCTATCCTCCTCAATCTGCACCCTCAAGAGTTTATTCAACTCCTGATATTTGTCAAACTGTTGTAACTCCATCCGACCCATCAAATCAGTCCAAATATATTTTCTATACATCAAATCTAACTCCCATTCATCCGTCCCCGCATCAATTTTATTCCTATGTTTATCCTCCGCGAGATCTCGTCTACAAGCCATTCTATCTCTATACCTTTCCCACTTAGCCGGATCAAGAAAATTTGAGAGCTCCAATCGCTGAGCCATCAGCGAATGTTCTATGGATGGCTCCATAGCTTTACCATTCACATCTTCCGTCCACTTCACAAAATCCTTCAACATCTCGTCCAGTTGTTCATACACATGTCTACTCTTCATGTCCAGCGTTCCTATCTCCATCAATGTATTTAAAATCCCCCTAGTCATATACGGAGCCTCGCTATATCTAATTGTCAGCCCTGCATGAGCTTCTCTCCACTCTTCTGCTCTCTTGATCGCTGTTACCAATTGTCTGTATTGAAAGCTAAATATCCATAAACTGGGTGTATATTCCGACCTGATCAATTCTAAAAATGCATCTCGCTTTTGCTCTGCTTTGTTGACTAACCCATTCAATCCAGCAACATCTTTTCGTAAAGTTTTTAATCTCCGTACTTTCTCATCCCTTTCTTCGACTAGTGCGTCTACGTGTGCACCTATCTTTTTAAGATCGGTTCCATGAGCGGCCCTGACCCTTTCTCGCCACTCATTCTTTTTACGAAGCTTCTCGATATGGGCTGCTTGTCTAGTGGCAGTGTCGGTAGTTGATTTTCCGGTAAACAACCAGGTGATGAGTTGTTCCCAGAAGTGGACGAAAGGCAATTCTCTGAGGGAAGCGAAAAAGGTGGTTGGACGAGGCGATGAAGCATTTGGTGATTGAGATGGGGGTGAGAAGGCTCCCCCAATACTGGAGGGTGGTGTTTTGGGTTTATTTGTTTTTCTGTTTTTTTTGGTTAAGGGCGGTGGATAATACGGGCGTTTTAAGAGGGGAGTTTTGAGTCTGCCGGTTTTTGGTGAGATAGGTGAGCCTGACTGTGGATGTGATGGGGTACTGTTTTGAAAAGAATATTGGTCCATTTTTCAAGTTGATTTACGTATAGTATTCATTGTTCAATACTAAATGAATTGGGCCAATCTTTTAAACATTGTTCCATAATATCAGACTTTCATCGCTAGATGTAAAATATGCTATTTGACCTCCTCTCCTGCAGAAATATAAAATGTGTTTTTATTATTTCTTTCAATCTTTCTCTCGTATGTTTTGGTATCTATACATCTATCTAAACAGGTTTTATTGGCATAAAGAAAACCCGAACCTTTATATAGAGAGTTAATAGCCCATTGCGGATCAAGGCTGCATTTGGAAACAAAGACATTCACTTAAGTCGGACAAATTTCAAGATACAAGCAAACTAAAGGCTTCTAGAATAACGGAGAGGTTCTTTTGAATTTTGTCTTGAACTAATTATATAGTTGTTCCCTGCACCTCTAGCAGTTTCTATATCTCAAAATTACTGAAGTAGTTTTAATAAAATAGAAGGATATCGATACTGATTTGTGTCATGTGTAAGGCCATTCCCAGCATTCTGATTATGTATATATGCAATACAAGATGACCTTATTCTATAGAACTACCAATGATTAAGTATAAACTGCACTGGAGCCCAATACGTATATATCTGTACATCTATCTAAGAGCCAATACTATGATACCACAACCCACAACCCACCTAACAGCATATCTCAGAAGTGTTTTATTCCCTTCATAAACTTATCAAGCCACAACAATACAAATGCCAATCTAATTCAAGCTCCTACAAACCTTCCTCCACCCATCAATCCTCTTCCTTTCCTTCCCCTGCGCAACTACACTGACACTATCCGAGAATCCAATGGATTTTGCATCCCACTCATTATTATAATCTTCTACTTTCTCCTCTGACGCCTTCTCTAGTTCTGAATCTTCAACTCCTTCTCTTTCCCCATTGTTGTTGTTATGCCCATTCTCATTATATTCCATCCACTTCAAAACCGCCCCACGATCAACATTCCCCACCATCGCTCTCTCCAAACTCTCTCTGTACCCCCCCTCATCATCCTTATCCTTATTCCCTCCCACCTCCCCAAGAGCAACACCACCGTCTTCACTCTCATCTCCACTTAAGCCCTTAATCAATTCCCGACACCTCTCTACCTCCTCCTCCCAAGCACCCACCTCCCTAATCGTCTCACCCCACTCCTTCAACCTCATCAAATCAAATTCCGTCTTCTCCTCACTCCCTTCCTCATCTCCTTCCCCCCTATCCCTATTCTCTCTAAACCTCCTCCACTCATCCTCACAATACCACCTCCAATTATCCAACCGCTGTTTCGCCCCCTGAAGTTTCCACTCCACATCCGCCAACCTATCTTTCAATTCTTGAGTTTTCGTTCTCGCAATCGAGGATGCAGTCGGTGTATGAATCGTCTGTATCTGTCTACAAAACGTTGCTTGCCGTTCTCTTTCTCCACCCAGCCTTTGTCCTTGTCCTCGCGCGTTATACGAACGAGTATTCACCCGCTCATCAACAGAAGAGGGTGTGGTATTAAAATCATAATCGCAGTCAAGAAGTCCCCTATCTTCTAAGACTTCCCTCCAACAGGCATCGAGTTTCCACCTCCTTACGCCCAATTCTTCGGCTAATTCTCTTAAGTGATCTAATAACTCCTTCTTTTGATCTTGCAGCCTCTCCGTCTCATCAGATAACCATTTTAATTCTTCTATTTTTTTCATCCTCTCCCTTTCATCTTCAACACCATCCTCAACTTCATCTTTCACTCTCCCTCTCCTCTTTCCCCTCACCCCTAACATCCTCCCCCCTCTCCTAAGCCTCCCCACAGCAACCTCAAACTCCCCATCCACCCTCTCCACCATCCCCCTCACGCCCCCAACCCTCCTCTCCAACCTCAACACTTCATTAACCTCCCCCACCAACCCCCTCGTCAACGCCAACCCCGAATTAGCCACCCCATTACGCCCCATATATGTAAAAATCTCCGGATATCTCGCCGTAAGCGGCGCTTTCCTCGTTGCGGATGATAGCTGCGTGGAAGGAAGAATCGAGATGGGGGGCTCGCAGGAGCAGGTGGGGCATTTTCGGGGATTGGGTGGATTTTGGGGTCGCGAGGAGAGGGGTGTACAGTCGGTTAAGACGGCGCATTCGGAGGAGGTGGTGGAGGAGATGGGGGAGGATGATAAATGATGAGAGGCGATCTTTCGTCCTAAGACTATTCTTTTGAATGATTTGTGGCCGAAACTTGAGGTTGAGGATCCTTGATGGTGATGCATTGGTGTAGTTGTTGTTTCGGCTTTTATTGAGGATTTTGCGGTTATTAGGTTTTCTGCTGTTGAGATTTGTTTCTCTTTTGGTGGACGAGATTTCTTGGACCAAAGGCTCTTGCTACAGACTAGTCTAATTAATCTTTTAAGAGCTCTGCCGCCCGCAAACTGATCAAGCAAGGTTGTCATTGAATCCTAGTTGGAACAAACCACAAATTTATCGCCTGGGAGAAAAATACGGTAAAATAATTATACTTTTGGATCAAGAAAAACAAAAGGATGTTTGGAGTGATGGAATAGAAAATTCGCCAGAAATAATGTGCCGGTTTATCTAGATGGAATGTGAAATTTGCAAAATTCGAGAACAAAGGAAATGACGAGGTTTTTTGTCTGTGATCGAGCCTCAATGATACAATGCCTATTATGTTGAGCAAAGGAAAGATCTAGAAGCCTAACTTAATCCTCTTCAAAGAAAACGTTTGCGAAATTCATATTTGAGAGCTATTTTCGAATTATCAACACATTGGACTAAGATTGTATAAAGAAAAACTATCAAGCATCATTCTTACTCGAGTAGAAGATAGTAAAGATGGTTTGCTGGAACGGGATGCATATAATAGCCAATATAGTACTACAACACTTTGCTTTAGATTTTCTAAAAGGATATTGCATATTTCACAAACAAGATAGATTTTCAGGATTATAGTTGTGTGCACATGGAAAAAATTGGAAACAAACAAATTTAAACTCAAGGGGAAAACAGGACGAGTATAGATATATGCTTCTCGAAGTTGATCCATATGTTCAGAATGATATGATTTACATACACTAGCATGCTTCAATAACAATGTACAGTATATCTCAAGAATGTTCACGTAATTTTGCCAAAGCAGCCGTCACCCCTCCACTAAGCTCTTCATCTTTCCTCGCCGTTTCCTTTCTCTTCTCCCGAGCAAGTCTATCTTCTTCCTGTCGAGCAAATTCAACCAAAGCCTCCTCATCATCGTCATCGTCATCTGGTTCCCATACTTGATTATCTTTCCCTTTAGGTATATTCTGCCTTTCCTCCGCCGTCTCCACCGCTTTACCCTTTTCCAGCGAGCCCATCTCTCTCAACGGTACCCGACTCAGTGGTACCGCTCGATCCAAAACCCCTTCTGATTCTCCACCCTCATTCTGTATCGTCTCCTTCCTATTCAACGTCCTACGAGCTGATTTTCGCGCCCGGAAAGGTTCATCAACGACTCCACACCACTTCCTAACCTTTTTATCTCCCCAACCACTAAGAGTGGCAATTTCATCCGGTCCCGCATTAATCGCATTCTTAATACTCCCAAATGCAGACACCAGCGTTATCGCATCCGTCTTATTGATACTCCTAGGAACCGTTATAAAATCTACCATTTTATCCGCATACCCTTTGCTTTCCACCCCCTTAATCGCACTCGCATTTGCATGTTCATAACTCTTGTACAATTCTAAATATCTCGCGGCTTCCGCCGCACTCCAGCATAATATAACAGTGACATTATTCACTAAACTCGTCTTGGATAATTCCTTCAAGCTTTCTTCATGATTCGTAATATCGACCATCACAAGTAATATCCGTAGATTGAATTTGCCCTGCAGACCTTTGATGCGATTGTATACATATTCGGGATGTAATCGATGGTATTTGAGAGATAGGAAAAGCGCGCATGTTGTAAGTCCGAGGACGAAATCCGCGAGGATATCGGAGTATTCCCAAGGAAATGATTTCAGGTTCGCGAGGGTGGGATTTCCTTTCTGTCGTAATGAGACTAGAATTGAGGAACCGGAAGAGCGAGATGCGATTGCTTGAGGAGTGGGTTGAACAACTTTGGGGCCGGCGGAGGAGGTATTGTTGTTTGTTGGTGGTGCTCCACCAAGACGTTGTTGGACGCGTTGCGGGGTAGGTTGTTGAACGCGTGGAGGTGGAGCTACAACTGGAGCTTGTGCGAGTGCTGCAAGGAAATCAGCATCTGCACCGAATTCATCGTCGTCGTCCATTATAAATTAATTCATGTATATTGAGGAGTTGTGGTGTTTGTATGAACATGGTGGCGGATGAGATGCCTAGAAATGTAGTGTAGTGACTTACATAGAAAGTGCATTTCTCGCTTGAACTGGATTGAAAAGCCTCCAATTCAACCAAGTAAAACGACGTTATTAGAGGTTTATATTTCGATATCACAATGAGTATTGATCTGGATTAAATACTCTACGGAATTTGTTTACTTCCTCTAAGGTTTTTGAATGTTCCTTTTACATACAAATTGACGCTCTCATATATGTCGTCATTATCAATCATAATATATTCGATTCCCAAGTAGCTACACATATAAAACATTGCTTCAAGCTTCAAGCTTAAAATCACTACAACTTAACATTTGACAACCAGAAGATCATATTATATTACTTAACCCCATACTAAATCATTTCAGCACTCATAAAATGAGACCACTATTCCGAACATAACGTACATAGAATAAATGACTAACCTGTACAGCCCAAAAGTTTCCATGGTAAGATGAGCAGATGTAAGAAAGAGAAGAAAGCATTTGTAACCAATGAAGTTGTAGCTGTATATACAAATATTCATCCGCACATACAAATCCTATAAATAGGCCTCCACTTCACCGATAGCCACAAAAAGACATCGATCAATTATTTCTCTGTCACTTCTCCTTCCCACCATCCACTAAAGTCCTTCATCCCCTCCCTTTACCCCCTATCTCACTCACTCCTTCCCAACCTTCCCCTTCTCCCCCTGTCCTCCCTTCCACTTCCCCTTCTCCCCCAACCTCCCACCCCCAATCCCACACCCCCAAACCCCTCCCCCCACACACCCCGCCCACCCCAATTCCGCCACCGTTCCCACCCACTCCCACCACCTCCACCCCCCTCCACAAACCACTCCATACCCCAACCCCACATTAACCATAACCAACATGCCAATCCCACACCCACTCGCCCCTTTACCTTTACCCCCACTAGCGCTAGCACTATTATCGATTCCTACTAGTGCGTCCAGGAAGATGCCGATGCCGAGGAAGTAGGGGATGAGGAGGAAGAAGGTGAGCATGCCGTGGGCTTCAGTGTTTGTCATGGAGGGTTGTTGGGGGCGTTTTTTGGCTTGTTTTTGCTTGGTTGGTGGTGTGGATGTTGTGGATTGAGATTGGGAGGATTTGATGGCGTGACGGAGGTGTATTAATTCCGAGTTTATGTTTGTGAGTAGTTCGATGATTTGGGTATCCGTGTTAGGAGAAGAAGAAGAAGATTCGGAGGTTGACGATGATTTATGAGCAAATGTGTCTGTAGGAGATGATAATTGTACTTGTGGTTGTGTTTCCGTATGAGAATTACTAGTCGATGTAATGGAATCTGCAATTGCCTGATCCAGATGTATACCGGGAACATATGCAATACAAACGGCGTGAAAAGCGAGGATACTAATAGATGTTATGAGGAGGCCTATTAGAGCTTGAGAATTATTGAGGAGAATCATGTTGTGATAGTGTGTTGTGTTGTTTGATCTGACTGGATCTCTGGGAGTTCGATGAGCGATGTTTGGTTTGATTTGATCACGCTTCTTGTTATATGAAATAAATAAGTATGAGGTTTGGGATAAAGGCTGATATAATAAGTACAAGGTGGTAAGATTCCACTATTGAGTGATCATATCTCTAGGCACAGTGTCATAAATCAGAAGGTTTTTATCTAGACATGATGATTTAAGATTGCAATTTCCATACATGCGTGTTCGCGCCTAACATAGTCGCCCCTCTAGTCTCCATAATACATCGCTTAGAGTTAGTGCGGGGTAAAAATACGAGGTACAAAAGTAGGTATGTTTCTACTAATACCAAACAGATTTCATCTTCAAGACAGATCATGATTTATAAACGGATAGTGTTCTTGAATTTGTTTTTGAAAAGTCTATACTATGTTCCATTCGCTCGCCCAACATAATAGGCCAGAGATTTTACTTCCACCTTCAAAACGCACGAATTCATTAAATCGTGAAAGGGTATCAAAAATCCATCCATCCATTACCTTCCATCTCATAAGCCAGGGAACCTCAAAACATTTCAAAGTAGATCATAACTGTGGCCGTAAATCCGAAATTTGTGAAGGATACACCTGAATATCCAACCCATAAATCAACCCCATATATACAACGACTTTTAAAATCACAATACTATCCCACTATTGTGAATAGTACAGCCAATACATGCGCAATCGTCACCACATGGACAAGTGTCCTTTTCGCCCGGGCAAGGAATTTCAGGAACCCGATGTATAGTACAACCTATACATTGGCAATCATCACCACATGGACAACTCTGGGTATCTCCACCGCAACCATCTGAAGAGAAAGGATAATTGACGAAAAAGAAATCTGATGCTGAAAGACTCTGTTCTTCGCCTGTACCAGATGTAGTACTTGATGGTGTAGCAGGTGGGGGAGATGCTGCGTTGTCCTTGATTCCATCCTGTGTTGATAAAGATAAGGGAATAATGTTTCCGTTTCCATTTCCGTTAGTTCGCCCATTTGGGAGACCATTATAGGCATCAGATTCAAGTTGCATAGAAGCCCAGGCAGAACGAACATAATCTTGCGTTGCATCGTTATATGGATGAGCTGCACAACCAACACATTGACACCCATCACCACAGCCACAGGTATGTACGGTTTCGAAATTTTCAGGCATTGAATTTGGACCAAAAGATAGAGGAGCTGTTGGAATCGGTGGTTGCTGATGTTGAGAATAACTCATTTCACGTACTCCTTGACGCCAAGCAGATGGTTGAAGTGGATTCTGATACGATCCATATGTAGAAGGATACGTAAATACAGTTGGAGGATATTGAGAATATGGATTCATTCCAAAACTATTCTGTAATATCTGAGAGTTCATCAAAGATGTATTTTTTTGTGGTTCTTGAGTTGATGTTTGAGTATTCTGCTTAGAAGAACAACAACTTTTCGGTTGTGGCATTGGTTGCTGCCTCTCAGTGATTGAACTGGCATTTGAGGATGTATCGTTCTGGTTGGTTGGTTTTGGAGTACAACAGGAGCCTTTATTGGTTGTGACATTACTAAAACTAGGTTGGCTTTCTGGCTTTGGGGCACAACATGAACCTTTTGACGTGTTGCTATTAGATTTTGGTTGGGGTTGGGGAGCAGCTGGGGCACAGCATGATCCCCCGTTCGATGCGCCATTATTGAAGCTCGACGGGCTTTCTTGGGCGGTTGGAGTACAGCACGAACTACCATTCATCTTTGGAGTAATCTGTCCATTTTTGAACTCGGTGGGTGTTTCAAGAGGACTTTCCAACACTTGATCTAATCCATTGTGCCCATTTCCATAACCATCTGTTTTGATTTCTTGAATCATGCCTATATTGTGCATTGGAGGTGGGAGTTGTATCTGTAAAGGCATGTTACCATATTGCGGTTGCATCATTGGATATTGTGGCGGTGCGAATCCATATGTCTGAGGTGGGCTCGACATTTGATATGTTTGTGAGATCATTTGCATTCTTTGCGCATGTTGATCAAAGGGTACTATGTTGACATGGTTTAAATCTATTCTTTCTAGATTCGCAGGGTCAAACGATTGTTTTCTTGAAGGCGGCTTCGAGGTTGTCTTTTGTACTTTGAATGTGAGCTGAACAGGAGAGGTTGCGTCCGACGTCGAATTTGATCGTGATTGAAATGTAGGTGGGGTGGAGACAGGTGTATTGGTACCGCAATGGCATGCTTGCTTCCTTGGAATGGCAGCTGTAACACTACCACATCCACATGGTTGATCTTTTGGGTGAGGACATGCGCTGAGTGGTCTTCCAGGTTTCCTCACTGGCACCATTAATCTTTCGTTTGCGTGTGTACATTTCGTTGATCTATGACCTCTTATACAAGGCTCACTGTTTAATTCATGTCAGCATATATAATTGAACCCCTCTGCTAATGTGGATCTGTGTGCTTGTCCTTCCCAAGGTAAAGCTTATGCGCTTCACCTGCTGGAAAGTGAAATTGGGTAATCAAACAAACATACCAGGCCATCTTCAGTCCATTAATCAACGGCATTTTTGTAGCAACCAGAAACCTCCAATGAATGCCTTGTAGAATGTGTTTCTAATCGTATCGGGTGACCAAGCTAAGATTCAGCAGAGGTCGAATTGTAAGTGATGTCTTATTTTGAGGTTTACTTTGTGCCCCGGAATCATTACCTGCATGTACAACCGCAGCGGATAAACGTTATGAGAAAGCTGATCGACGGCTAACTGATACGGATTGACCTCAAGTGTTTCAAGAATGTTCTAGTGGCAGATCTGAATATCGGAAGATGAAGATAAATGTGGATGTGGATGTACAGCAGGGGGGTTGAAGATGAGATGGGAACAAATTGATATCATAGAAGAGTATCAAACTCCAATTCCCAACGTCGGATGAGAAACAAGAGAGCTGAATTGAGTTGATTATTCTCTTCAGCCTCAGTTAAAGAAAGATGTACTCCAATTCGGAATAATAGGAAACAATTATTTGCGGCGAGGAGAAGATCCGAGTTGATGGATGAATGAATGAGTGGATAATATCGGAGGTGATTTTTTTTAAGAAACAATAGAGCCTTGTTCTTTTATACCTATACCTACACCTATACCTATACCTATACCTATTTGTTTGGATTTGTTTGTTCTTCTAAACATAGAAGTATTTCAAGGACTGTAGATGATAATTCTTTGAGTAATATTTTATTTGGATTATTAAATTTTGAAGGAAAGGGATTGAACTGCTGTTCATTGTATGGTAAGATCTGTATATGAATATGAATATGAATATGGTATGATATGGTATGATATGATATGGTATGGTAAAGTAACTGGAGGTTAGTGTAATGAATTGGTTATGATGGAATAGTAATGGTAATAGTAATGGTAATAGTAATAGTAATAGTAAGTAATACTAGTATTGCCCTTAGTCCTTAGTCCTTAGTGGAGGGAGGGAGTGGAGGGAGGGAGCGGAAGGGGATGATTTGAAATGGTCTGTCCATATTATGTTATTGAGTGAGTAGTTATTAAGTGCCCTGAACATTGATGAACGAGAAAGAGTGGTGTCTCTGTGGTAGCCAGCCGCCTGGTAGGTGAATAGATAGAAAGAAAGGAAGGAAAGTTGTTTGAAGTTTTGAACCTTGTAAGAAAACGAGCAAGTTTTCATTGGTTGAAACACAACAGCCGTGCTACTATATTTGAAGTTTAAATTTATCATCCAATCAACTTACATATAAAATTTATGTTCAAGACGAGCACGTGACGAATAAGAGTTCATGTATTTGATGTAACTATCAAGGTTAAAGTCAAGGTCAAACCAAAGTCAAGGTCAAAGTCAAGGTCAAGGTCAAGATCAAGATCAAGGTACAGACAGATTGTTATTCTGGTGATTCTTGATTTCTAGTTTTAATGTCGGTACTATTCCGAGAATTAGATACGAGAGCATCTTCGGGATCTTTCACACCTTTCACACCTTTCACACCTTTCACACCTTCCAAGTTATTTTCAACACCTTCCAAATTACTTTCCCTGCAGGAACGTGCAAATCGGTCCTCGGGATGGTAGATCTAATCTTTTACTCTTCCCTTATCTTATCAATCAGTTGAATCGGCTCAACGCCGGCTGAAATCGCCTGTAGAAGGAAAAAATAGTCGTTGATCTTATCTTACTATGGAAAAAAATATAAAGATCTTGAGTTGAGTTTATGAAAACATCAGAACATCAAGATACCTTCGAAGAAACGAGACAAGAAAGGACTACTCTCCAACGTTGTTTCTATCTTCTTTACATCAGAGTCAGACATCTGATATTAAAGGTAAGGTTATATATAATATGCAGATCCTTTCAATGAATTTTATCACCAGTCCGTATGATAGATATATTGTACCCCATTATTCTATCCCACCTGTCAAGTTTCCATTATTCTGATATCAATCAATCAATCTCATGAGCTTTGGGCTTCGAATAAGTTTATTTGGGCTGATATCTTGAAACAACAGACTTTTCTTTCCTTTACTTTATTCAATCGCAACAATCTCCACAAACTCTTTTAAGATCCCGCCATCTCTTCTCCAGTCTCAACAAAATCCTTTTTTTTCTTCTCCATAATTACCTATCTAGTCAGTAGTAACACACTGACCTCGTTTCATCCATCGTTCGAAGTCTCGCACAGAGAAACGGAATATCCTTGAAAAGAAAACAACCACATACACGTGATATATCACGCCAATAATCATGACCGAATCAGATCATGACTCTGATGCCCTTGATCTATTCAACGAGCCCGAAGATTATTATCCCCCTTCGCCAAAACCTACTACCGAAACACATAAACTTTTATCCGGCCAAACACTTACTCTTCACCTGGTCGGCCATAATCCACTTTGGGGTCATCATCTTTGGAATGCAGGTCGCATAATATCCACCTATTTTGAAAAGAACCCATCCTTGGTCGCCTCAAAAACCGTACTTGAACTTGGTGCAGGTGCTGGTCTTCCAAGTCTCACGTGTGCTTCTTTAAAGGCCAAGAACGTGGTTGTTACAGACTATCCGGATTCCGACTTGATCGACAACCTTCGCAAAAACATATCTGTTTTCTATTCGCAATTTCCAGAGCTCAAGAATGGCGATGATGAAGAAAAATTGGTAGCAGAAGGTTATTGTTGGGGCGCTGATCCATCTCCTCTACTTTCTCTTCTTCCCCCATCGGAAAATGAAAATGGATTTGACGTTTTGATACTTGCGGATCTACTATTTAATCATTCTGAGCATGGAAAGTTATTGAATTCTATCAAGAAGACTCTCAAAAAAGATAAAGATTCCAAAGCATTAGTATTCTTCACACCTTATCGACCATGGTTATTAGAAAAAGATATGGCGTTCTTTGATTTAGTAAAGGATGAAGGTATGACTGTGGAAAAGGTTTTGGAGGAGAAGATGGACAAAGTGATGTTTGAGAAGGATAGAGGAGATGAGGAATTAAGACGGACAGTATTTGGTTTTATTGTTCAGTGGGGAGAAGGAGATCTGAGGTGATATACAGGTTGGCGGGGATCTTAACCTTGCGGAATTCTCGGATGGGCCTGGAATCAGAAAGACTACTAAATATCAAACGTATGCGTATTTCGCGGTCATACCTTGGGTCTTTTTGATATGACCAAAATCATCTCAAATGAGAGGTATGGTCCCTGTGAATTATTTCAGCGTCTAGATGGTACGAATGAGTATCGTTTCAACCCTTACCTCACGGTGTTAATCGTGTTTTCTGTTATTTCCACCGGGTGTGTGATGAATCTGATATACGATCTATAATCGGGGAAAAAATGGTGGCGGCATCTCTTCAAGATATCTCCAGACAGGTTAGAAGAGTATAATATGGTGTAAGATATAAGATGTCTTTGGATACTTGAGCCATTAGATGAGCCAAATGATATTTCATAATTCTGCTACTCTATCTCAGATGTTGAGTTCGCATACTCTCCACTCTGACTTTGTTAGTAACTTACCATCGATTGTAATTTCTGAGAACTTTCGGTCCCTTGAAAATGCTTGAAAGGATTAGAAGCTTTAGCCTCTATGTTCCTGCATGAAAATATAACGAAGTGGTTCTAGACGTCTAATGGAGCTAAAATGTGATATAGGTAGCCATGTTCTGATTGAAAGGGTCCAGATATTACGCGACATTATCTTATAAGTCGGACCCGAGTCTCTGAGTTCGAGTAAACCCTCAACTGCCGATGTGGCTAGCATTTCATGACGATGATAGTGCAGCTTGATAACATAAATTATCGCTTGCTGTATGGTACAGGCTTCGATGTCTTCCAAAAGTTCCTTTATTTCCGAATTGGCAAAAAATCCACCATCACTTATGCAGTCAATCTTAGCAGAAGCATAGTAAATTAAAAACCCAGTTCATTTATACTAGGGATATTATGCTTGTGTTTAACTTGTGTGTTGCATGCTTGTGCCTGGGTATGTGGAGATTCCTGAGGTCCTCCAATGCAATAATATAGATTGTAGGCGCAAATGACTTGATACAAAAATGCTTTGGATCATAGTTGATTGAGGGAGCACTTGAGTGTTTCCTGTTTATATAGATCACATAATCAATCTTCGAAATTCTTGCTGAGCAGAAAGATAAAGGCTGTTTGAAGCGCATTGTTCAACGCAATTGTCTGTTGTCGTATCCCCCGGCCATATGAGCTGGTATGGTCTTGTCGATGATCTTAAATGATGTATGTTATTAACGGAGATAATTTACTTGCTCACTGAGTGGTCCTGAAACGAGAGTGAGAACTCCCACCAGCTCCTGGAGAAATGTGTTATATAAGCTTTAGATAATCACTCCCGGTGTACCCCCTGTTGTACGACCATGATATAAGGAGCAACTTAGAATTTCAGCCTCTAGTGAGCAATGAGAATGAGCCTACCTAACTTTGTTTGAGTATTAGTCAACCCTTACTTTCCTTGAAAGTCGATTTCATGCCATGTCTTCTTATGTTGTTTTGAATGAGGATAATACGATATCATGTTCCAGATTGAATTCTGGGAAGCACGCGCGATACTCAATATACTCGAAATAGTCTATACAAAATTGCCGAGTCACCTAAATATTGGGTGATGTGTACGTACCATGGTTGCAATATACAGTGTCTCTGCTCAAGAAACATAATAATTCCCTAGCAAAAGTTTCCAAATTCAGATATCATACGACGAAGAGATTGCTAACATAAAACATACATATACCACTGCATCAACCAAATATTTAGATCAGTTACATCTCACACATCCGTACTTCTACAACGTGATGCATCTGTCATGTCCATGAAGTAAGCAGTAACTTCAAAACTTAGCGAGCTTCATTCCTATTACATTCAAGATTACTTGAACAATTCTCCAAGTACTTACATACCCTATCACAGAAGGTCCATCTCCAGGTATTATTTGGAAGGGTGCTGTTGTATACTGTCCCGAAGGGCTAGTTGTATCAAAAGGAAGCTTTCGTTGAAGGGCGAGCGGTTCTTGTTGAGATGAAGCATTGCTCTCATACTTGTAAGAGTGCAAATGCTCGGCGAGTAAGACATCAAGATCTTCGTTGGTCAAATCTGTAGAAAGTAAAAATGGGAACTGCAGATAATGGCCGCATACCAGGTCGGTACGCAGCTAGCTAGAGCTGCTTCTGCTACCTTGGGATCTTGCATCAGAGGGCCCAACTGAATGATACATAACCATGATCCGGGGAGATTTTCACCATAGCGGGATTACTATCGATAGTGCTGATACCGTGTTTTTCTAATATGGTAGGGTTGCCAACACCGGAACATTCGAGTAGTTGTAGTGACTTTATTGTTCCTACGGCCAATATAACTTCTCGTTAAGCAAGGGTTTCTCTTATTACACCATCCTTCGCAAGTACCCCCATACCCGTAACCACAGAAATTCCATCAAGTTCTTTAACAATGACTTTGGTTACGAGGATCTCAGTTAACAAATGCAAGTTCGGACGCGAGGAGACTTTAGCATAAGCAGAGCCAGCATGACTTCTGGTTTTTGACACTGGGTCGGTCCACTACTCCTGGGTTTGTAAAGTCACCACTCATAACACCAGATATTAAGCCACGAGATACATTGTGGCCTAGCCTCTTGAAAACCTTTGACCAGACTTTATTATAAGATGTATATGCATTTGAGTCCCCCAATGATAGTTAAATTGGACCACTATCGCCTTGCAATGCTTGATTTTTCTCAGTAGGCATGTGCAGAGTACGGAATCTGCGAAGCTATGGAAATAATTCATCCCAGTCCCGGCCACTATTGCCACGCTCTGGTCATGCATCTATACCGGACTTAGATGGGTAGATTACCGTCCCTAGATTGATAGCTCTCGACCCACCCAGTGTTTTCCCTTCAGGTTGAGCAATGTGGCGGTCTTCTAAAGGTATTTAGATATGAATTAGCTAGCTTTGATTCAATAGGAGGACTATTAGATTGCTTGAGGGGTACTCAGAAAGCACCAGTCAATTCTGGATCAACATTAAACTAGCGGCTAAGCTAGGGGTAATAACTCTTGGGTCTTGAAGACAGTTGATAACAGCTTCCAGGACCAACGTATTTATAATTGCATTTTATGTAAGATGGGTTGAAACAATGAGCCTCTAGGATCCTTCTCCGGCAATGATGAAGTCAAATGTCCCCTCCTCGAAAAATGCTATGGGTTCAGGTGAATGAAGAGTCAGTCATATGATGACAGATTTTATCTTCCAGATTTAACGTCAGTGTTTGTTGTTTCTTGAAAGATCGTAGACAACTATCAACCTAATTTGAGTAACACGACGTTGCAAGCAGGAAGCTCCCCGGTACAACAGCATCTCTCCATCTTGCCATTTTTGTAGGTGAATATTTACACTGCCTCTGGGTGGGTCTCTTCACATCACCGCCCGAAAGCTAAGAACTTCTCACCGATTAAATTGCAGATTCTGCGCAAGACAGACTTGGAAATAGAGTGGAATTTGAGCGTGTGTCTTTTAACCACCGAGTTAGGTTTATTCCGTGGAAGAGTATGCTGTGATGAACGAAGAAGTAGGTGGCTTCTTCAAGTGAGTCGAGCTGACTATGAATCCGGTGGTGCTCTTGCATCACATACCCACCCTGCAGTGGATCAAAACATAAATACGATGAGCGACTGCAACAAACAATGACCACTCCGTTGTTCAGCCATGCTTTCGGTAGATACTCCTGACTATAAAACAATTTACTGAGGTAGTGCAAGTCTAGCTATACTTTCTTATACGGTACTTGTTATACAGTGAAGTCGTTATGCCTAATTAGATCCCAGACTCAACATCTATAGTGTAATCATCAAAAATCTCATTCCTGTTGCATGACTTCATAGATGAATGGCCAGTCGTTAGATGTCGTTGTCGTACTCTTCTCAATCAAACATCACTTAACGGGGTCGAAATAATTTGCGTTGATAATTACTCTTTTCTCCGTACATAGTTCCATGAAGAAATCCATATCCTTTAATGCGAAAATATTCGCCCTCTGGCCTCAAGATTGCTAAGTAAATGCTACAATTAGCGGCAAATACAATATCTCCGGGCTCAGTAACGGAAACTGAACAGCCAACCAGATTCTCTTGAGTAACGAAGAAACTAGACTCGGGATACTTGAAATCCCAAACAGGTTTTCAAAATGAACAACCATCTGCAGATTTGGACTCTTCGTCAAGCTCATATGGTATATATTTCCGATATGTGTCGTTATCTAGAACAATTTTAAGGTAAGCTATACACATGTACATCAAGGCCAGTTCGCTTGCGGGGTTACTCGTTTCTTCTAGGCAAAAAAATAGCGAGGTGGCAGCTGTACAGAGAATCTCCCTGTTTAAAAGCGCATCTGAGGTTGAGTTTAGGTTTTGTAGGACCATCAGGATTTGTTCTCAGAATCGTTTCAGCCATTGTCTTTCTTCGTCTGAATTAATCACTTCGTTAGCAAATATTCGTTGATTATATGGTATAGCAATCTTGACCGAATCAACCATGAATCCGGGGATCGACAAGATGTTCTCTTTCTGATTTATCTGCCATGAAGGCTCTGTCTCTCCACCAGCCGGGTGCCATGGAACTTCCTTGCAAAATCGGAAAGGGTTTCGAAAAGGCATGGGTATATCCAAACGAGGAATCCATGAAGGCTCCTTAGTACCAGAGACGTAGAGAAGAACAT
The DNA here is from genome assembly GCA_028455995.1 of Scleromitrula shiraiana. NCBI lineage: Eukaryota > Fungi > Ascomycota > Leotiomycetes > Helotiales > Sclerotiniaceae > Scleromitrula > Scleromitrula shiraiana. The sequence continues at coordinate 319,324 of JABELC010000008.1, forward strand.
CAGGGTTAGCAAAATTGGTAAACGCCGCTCCTACCAGATCGCGATACACTTCGACGGTCGTTTTATTGTGGTTGGGACGTAAGAGATACGCTGCTTCTTGGGATAAATTCATCATACCAAGAAGTCCATAGATAACATCTCGAGCATCTAAACTTAAGTAGTTTGAAGCTAGGTAGAGCATATGCGGCCACTTGTTGGGCTGAACAAGATCCGTCGATACCATAATTGCCCCCCAACAATAAGAATTGTTGGCACAATCGTTGGATGGGTCATCTTTGAAACCGGATTGTATTGATTTTACATTTGTAGAGAAAGCAATTCAGCCAATACTCGCCAATGTTATTTATTATGCCAATTAGGTCAATTTGCCGCAATGCGGCGAATCATATGCCATTACCTCGCACACTGAATGATCTCACCAATCACATCGATGTATTAAGAAGGCTAGAAGTCTTCCTCTTTAGATACTGAGTATGCAGGCTCTTCATACGGATGTGCACTGGAGCTGTCAGTTTTCAGATGAATAATAGAATAATATATGAGCGAAGATATACCCCATCAATGCTGCAACTACTTTCCTTGCAACATCTTCACCAAAGCATATCGTTTCCACTCTGGCTTCTGTCAGGTGTTCCAGCACACCTAGTTTTCCAATATGAGGTGTTGTTGCATCTCCAGGACGGAACTGACCAGTTCCAATGAAGTCCAACAGCACTCTGTGTACTTCCCCGGACCTGAGTAGCGTCCAGCTCCTGCGGCAAATATTGCCGCCTTACAAACCTCTACCGCAGTAGGTGGCACAAAGAATACCAGTCTATAGCGCTGTATGACGCCATATTGAACTCTGTTGTTGTACCGGAATACTTCATAAATATACGAAATCCAGTAAAGGTTACAATGGACATACCTTGTTACTATCTCTGTTTTGATTACAAAGCGAAACGCTCGAAATCAAGATGTGTTTACTTTCGTCATGCAAGTGTTATTTATATAATCGATAGCGAGTTATATAAGACTCTATTCAGATCGTTTTTTTTTAAACAAAATCCTTATAGATTCAAATTTCTAGCTTAAATGACATTTAGACAATAATCATAGTATTTTGATCTATCATATGATTAATTATTAAATTTTATATATTAAATATTAAAATTATATTTTTTAATAATAACTAAGTTTAATTTATTACTAGTGATTGAAGATTAAGAAAATAGTTTTATTATTTTTAAAAACTTTTTAAGTTTTTTAAAAAAATATTATTAATAATATTATATTAGAAAAGAGATCAATGATATTACTAGTACAAGTCTGAATAATTAATAAAACAAAGACCGTGACTCTTATAGTTCTTTTTATCATATAGTTTTGAATCAATAATTTCAATAATATAATTATAATTATTTTAACTAAATTCTATCTTTTTAAATGATTCATATAAAACATTAATAATAAATTCAAATTTTTTAAATCTTTTTTATTCAATTGTTTTCAAATCTATTTTTTATGTATTTTTTTAATTTTATTTTATTGAACTTTATAAATGATGAAATTTATATTTCATATTAATTGTATATTTTTGAATTTTTGAAGTTAATTATATTTTTAGATTATTAATCATCTTGTTTATTTTTTATTTTATTCTCGATTCTGTATTTTTTAATTATTTAGTTTATGTTTTATTTTGATTATTGTTTAGTTCTTTTTGAATCACAAATATTTATCAATTTTTTATTTATTAATCTAGATTTTTATATATTTGAATAAGTTTTAGAAAGGATTTTGATTATTATTATTCTTGTTTCTAATTTTTTTTTAAAAAAAAATAAAAAAAACATTCTTTTTTCAAGAAATGATTCAAAATTCATTATTAACTTTTTTGAAAGAAACATTTATTTATTTTAATACTATATTTATTGTCTTATATATATTATACTATATTATATTATACTATATATTATTTTCTTAATAACTTTATTTATTTTCAATAAAAGATTTCATTATTTTTTTGAATTAATATTTTCAAATACTAATTACTTTTGTAATTTAATATATTTTTATAATTCATATTATATATTTTATATTTTGTTAATATTTAACATTTAATGTTTTTATACTCGATTAAATTAAAATTGAAGCAGGCGCAAAATAAGCAAATCCTCTTAAAACTCTTTAAATATGTTTTTTTATTTTTGCGTTAATTTTAATAATTTTAATAATTTTAATAATTTTAATAATTTTAATAATTTTAATAATTTTAATAATTTTAATAATTTTAATAATTTTAATAATTTTAATAATTTTAATAATTTTAATAATTTTAATAATTTTAATAATTTTAATAATTTTAATAATTTTAATAATTTTAATAATTTTAATAATTTTAATAATTTTAATAATTTTAATAATTTTAATAATTTTAATAATTTTAATAATTTTAATAATTTTAATAATTTTAATAATTTTAATAATTTTAATAATTTTAATAATTTTGAATTATATTCAATAAAAAATAAGTTACAAAAATTATAAAAATAAAATTTATAAATTATAAAAACTTTATTAAAAAAATCTATAAATTTTTAATTATATGATATTTTAGAGTAATTTATAAAAAAATCGTTCATATATTAAATTGAAAAAAAATATAGTTATGAAATATTTATAAAAATAAATAATTAAATAAAGATATATTATAAACTTTTATTTGATATTAAAACTATTTGAAAAACTTTTTTAAAAGAAATTAAAAAACTATTTTTAATAAAAATCAAAAATAAAAAATTGTTAAAATATATGTTTATAATCATAAATTTTATTTTAGAAAAATCAATCAATAGATTTTTAAATTTAAATTATTTATATTTTATGATAAATGTTTTTAAATTATATATGATTATATAGAATTCTTTATTTTTAATATTAAGAAATTTAAATTAAATTTATTTATATATCAAAAATATATATAATTTATATATTATTTGTTAAATATTGATATAAAACTTTATATATTTTGAAATCAAATTAATAAATATTTTAAATATAATAAAAAGTATTATTAATATAATTTAATCAAATATTTTTATTTTGATATTATTTAATTTATTTTAAAATAAATATATCAAAAAATAAAATTTATAAATGTATTTAAATAAAAAAAGTTTTTTAAATTATATAAAATCTTTTTAAAAAAATATATATATATATATAATATAGAAATATAATGATTTATCTAAATTAAATTTAAAAAGAGAATTTAAAATAAAAATAAATAAAGAAAAATTGAAATTTAATATTTAAAGTTTTTGAAGATTTTTATTTATTAATTAAATTTGATTTTTTATTAAATAATTTATATGAATAAATAAATAAAAATACATTATTTGAAATATTTACATATGAATATATAATATATAAAAATGATCAATTTAAAAAAAATATCAGTTAATTTTATATATTTAAATTTTTTATTGTATTTCTTCTTATTTTTTAGATCTGAAATTTATAATAAAAAAAGATTATTAAATTTGAATATAGTATTATAATGATAAAATTAAAATTATAATAAATAATATATTTAAATATATAAATAAATTTATTAAAAAGTATATAAACCTATTTAATATTATTTAAATAATTTAAATATAATAAAATATATATCAAATTATATTAAAATTCAAATTAAAAAAAATATTTTTAATTATAAATAAAAAACTAATTTAATCTTAAAAAAAGAAATAAATTAAAATACTAATTTAATAAATTAATAAATAAATAAACAATATAGAAAATCAATTTTAAAAAATAATGAAATATAATAAAATATAATAAAAATAATCATTTTAATAAATAAAATATATATAGTTTTAAACTTTAATTTTGTTAATATCATTAATTCTTCTTTTATTAATTATTTTTTATATATTTTTAATATTCAAATTATTTATTGATAAAATAAATATTATAATATAATTATTTTTTTAATTTACTTTAATAAATTTTTATTTAAGATTATCATAATTTTAATTTATTATATAATATCAAAAATTTAATATTAGAATTCATTAGTAATAATATTATTTATTTTAAAAGATATAAAAATATTTATAAAGTTATTAGAAAAACTTGTTAAATATTAATATTATAATATATAATTATATAATTTTATTAATATTAAGATTTAAATATTTAAAGTATTATTAATCAAATTATTAATTTTTTAAAAAATGATAAAATAAGGTTAAAACACAATTTTGAGAGTTTTCGGTAATTTGCGCGTGCTTCAATTTTAATTTAACCGAGTACTTTTATAGAAATTAATTTTTTTTTATAATATATACTTTTGATTTAAATTTAAACTCAATGTTAATGTTATATTCTATAATGATGATGATAAATAGTTTGATAAAATATATATTAATAACTTATATTAAATTTTCTATTAAATAATTAAATTAAACAATAAAAATTCAACTTTGTTTTTTATTCATATCAATTTGAACTTCAAAGTTTTATAATATTTTTAAAATATTATTTATATTTTATATTTTATATTATCATATTAATCTTTTATTGAATAAAGAATACATCTTTAAATTAAATATCATTCCTTTTTTTATTGATTTTTACGAAGGATAGATTGATTTGAATTATCAAAGATCTTAAAATATTCATAAATTAAATTGATTTTTATTTTAGTAATTATTTAAACTAAAAAGTTTTGAATTCATAATAGTATACAAAAACCAAAACTTTATATATTTGATTATAAATTTATATAATTTAATAATCATGATTTTTAATATATAATAATAGTAATTTAATTTTTGATTTGATTTATCTATAGATAGATTTAGACTAATCATACAAATCATCTTGATTATATATAAAAAAAGTTTTAAAAAACATATAAAAGTTTTGTATTTTTTATTTATAATTTATTTATTTATTAATGATATTGTAAATAAATATATTAACATATATATATTTAATTATATTATAAAACTCAATTATTATTTTATAAAACATAATTATTTTATATGCATTATCGATAAAAATATAAAAATATAAATTTTTGTGAATAATATTTTTATTTGAAATTGTTTTTATATATTATTTTTTTGTTTTATATTATATATTTATTATCTAAAAAATTGATGTATTTATATATTATTAAAATGTTTAATTGACAAATAATTAATTATGTTTATTAATTTAAATCAAATTATTTTTATTTTTGAAATATATATACATTCTAAATATAAAATATTGTTAAATATATTTAATATTTTTAAATTAAAAAGAAATATACTATATTTTAAGTAATAATTCTATAATATATATATTTATTTTGTAACAAATTTTAAGATCATTATTATATTTCTTTTTATTCAATTTTTGTTTAGTACACTAAAAAAAATAAATCTTCACATTTTATTATATTCAAAAGAATTCTTATTATTAATATTGTTAAAAGTTTATTTAAAATATTAAAAAGTATTATTAATATAATTTTAGTTTAAATTTTTTTTAATTTGAATAATAAAATTATATAAATCTTTTTAAATTATTATAAATAATAATCATATATTAAATAAACATTGAATAAACATTGAATAAATGTTAAATAAATATTAAATCAATATTAAAACTTCATTGATTGTTTAATGATGAAATTAAAAATCTTTAAAAAGTTTAAGATTTCATATAATTTTAATCTTATATAAATTAGTTTTATATGTATTTGAATTATTTTTTGAATACTTTTTTAATTATTAAATATCATTTATTGTTTATAATATATAATATAATATTTAAAAAATTCATTTCTAACAATAATTTAACATAATAAATTATTAATTTTTTTTGTTTTTTGTTTTTTTTAATTGGATTTCTTTTAATTTAAAAATATTTTATATATAATAATCTCTATATTTATACTAATATAGGATTATTAAAAAGCTTATTAAAATAATATATTTCATACTTTATTAAATTATTTATTTTTTTGATTTTGTAAGTTATATTCTTATTAATATTATAAAACATTTGAAACTAAGAATTCATAATGAATAATATATTCTTTATTAACTTCTATATTTGTATAAAAATTATTTATAATATTTAATAACTTTTTTATTCTATTTGTTTTTGTTTTTAATCTAATTTTCTTCATATAATAAAGATATATTATTTTATTTACTATTATCTATTGTTTTGTTTTTTTCATATTTTTTATATCATATTTTTATTTTGTATTAGTTTTTATTTTATATTATTCTTTTCTATAATAACTTTTATTTAAATATTTACTATTTACATAATTCCATTTTTTGATTATATTTTTCAAAAGTTTTAAACACTTATATAATTAATTAACAAAAGTTTATATAGTATTTTGTTTTTTGCTATAATTCTTTATTAAAATCTCATTAAATCGACAATACTTGATAAGTTTTATAGTTTTAAATGATTATAAAAATTGATTTTATTGATTTTATACATTTAATATATTATTTTATAAATTCTAGTGATTTTTTAGTTAGAATTAATGAATCAATAATAAAATAAATAATTATCAAAATATCAAGATAATAAATCTTTATAAAAAGAATATCCAAAAAGTACGATCATTATTAAAATAAAATTTGAAATTGAAAATTAAAATTCAAGAAATTTCATTTCGATTTTTATATAATCTAAATAAATAATTCTTGGTAATAAAACAAAGATGTTTAAAAGATTTTATCATAATTAAAACTTCATATTTATTTATATAGTACTTCATCATTTGACGAATAAATAATCATTTTAAAATTGATTTAATGACTTTAAATTATTTTTTTATCCCTTTTATCTCTTATAATTCTTTTTAAATAGTATCAATTGATTGCTTACTTTTTTTATCATTTTTATATTAGATTTTATATAGTATCTAATAATTTATTAAAAAACTATTTATTTTAAATATTATTTTATTCAGGTTTTTGTATTTAATAAAATACTTGAAACTTCTTATATTTTATATATATCATTCATCAATTGATTAATTCATTTTATATAATTCTTATAATTCTTATTTATTAATATTTTTTGAAATCTTAAATGACTTTATAGTGTTCTTGTATAATTTATTAAAGGAAATTATATTTGTTTGATGTTGAATGTAGATAGATATACAATTCAAAGAATTACAAATGTTTTCTAAATCAAAAAAGAATTTAATTCATATATAAATCTTTTTATAGTTTTGAATAAATTGATTTTTTTTTGAATATTCAAGTTCTAAAAAATTATAATTATTATATAATTCTAAATACATATTATTTTATATTATATATTGTCTATATGATATCCATTATAAAATTTAATATTATTTCTATGTTTTTTTAATTCGATTTTTAAATAATATGTAAAAAGTGGTTATTACTTTTTTTAATATTATTTTAACAATATTATTAAACTTAAATTTTATGAATAATTTATTGAAAAGAATTTTCATAATTAAACAAAATAAGATTTTAAAATTGAATTAGAAAAGTAAATCGATATTTAATTAGTTTTTTTTAAAATATTTAAATATATAATATTGGATTGTAATTTTTAATTTTTTAATCGTCATTAATTTATAACTATTAAATTATTGATATAAAAAACTTTATTCAAAACTTGGTCTGTAATTCTTTCTAAAATTTGAATATAAATAAAATTTTTTTGAATAATTATTAATAATATTTACAATAAAAGTTTTAATTACAATTTGATTATATATATTCTATATTTTGAAATGAAAAGTATTTTTCTGAAGAATCTATATTTGATCATAGATAATGTATTAAGTTCATCATATGTTTTTGTAAATTAAAATAATTATATTTTTATATTCAATAATTCTAGAACAAAGATAAATATAATTATAAAACAAGATTCAAGTATTACATGAATGAATTATAAATCTTTAAATGATTTATTTTATAATCAAATTAAAATGTGATATAATTTAAAAAGTATTTATTTGGTTATAAAATATAAAATATATTCAATTTGTATTTAATATCTTTTATATTTTGATAAATAATATTGTTGTGCATTTTATTAAATATTCTTTATATTATATTATTAAACATGATTAGATAATTCAAATTTTATATTCATGTTGTACTATATAATAGTAGATTATTTTTCAATTTAACAAACGTATTAATTTTAATTGACTAATTAAAACCAGCATTATATAAATTAACATTAAATAAACATAAAATTATAAAAAATTAAAAGTTATCATAATAGTTTTTTTTATAAAGCTTTTATAAAGAACTATGAATTATTTCATTCGTTATTTTTATTTAAATTCCTAGTTGATTTAGCAATAAATTTGAAGGAAACATTTGTAATAATATTTACTATTTTCTTTAATATATAAGAAATTTCAAAGTTATATTGGAAAAAGAAATATAAAATTAAAATCAAATATATATTTCCTTTATTAGAATTCCAAATATTTACAATATCGTTTTTAAAAATAGTTTATATTATTATATAATTTAGAAATATTATTATAAAACATTCAAGTAGTTTATATTATTATATAATCTATAAATATTATTATAAAATATATAAATAATTATATATATAAATATAAACTTTTCTATTGTATATAGATTAAATATGTTATTTTTCATTTTATCAAATAATAATCTTTGTTTATTAAATTGAATGTTTTATTTAGAAAAAATATAAAAAGCATCCAAGTTATTATTGATATGATTTTACAAAAGTTATTTGAAATTTTATACTCATTTTGAAAATAGGATTTTATAATTATGAATCTTTTACTTATATAATATATCTAATTTCATATACTAAGTTTTTGTTAAAGTTAAATGAATAAAAATCTTTTTTTAAAAGAATGATTTTTAATTATTTCAAAAATTATAATTTTCTTTCATGTAATTATTAATTAATTTTAACATAAAGGTTTTTGTTTTTTTTTTTTTTTGATTTGTATATTAACAATTAATCAATTGATCTTTTTTATATAAAACGATTTTATTATCTTTATATAAAAAATATATATTATTTTGAACACTTAAATATTTCTAAAGTTGTTTAAATTATTAAAAATTAAAAACAAACTTTATTTTTTATTATTTATATACTTATATATTTCCTTTATTCAAAGTAAATTTAATATCATAATTTGATAATAAAATAACTTTATTAATAAATAAATTGAAAAAAGATTTTATAATATTAATGTAAACGTAAGTTCTTTAAAAAATATAACAATTGCTTTTCAATATATAATTCAAACTTCTCTAAATTTGAAATCAATTATTATATTCTTAATACTAGTAAATGTTTTGATATATCATACTTTATACAAATAACCCTTTTTGTGCAAAACATAGCATATATAAATTAATAAGTTTTTAAAATTTATGAAAATTCTATTAAAAAGTTCTTAGGTTTTATGATTAATTATAATAATTCTTTTCTATTTATTTGATTAAAGTTTAATAGAAAAGAATTGAATTATTAATTATTATGATACATTATATATTTTTTAAGAATATAATAATGTTTATTTAGAAAGATTTGAAACAAATATTATAAATAGTTTTTCAATTCAATAACCTAAAATGAATAATTAAATATCTTATTGATTTTCTTTTGATTTCTTTTCAATAATATATTAAATATTCAAATAGAATAAATAAATTCATTCAATCTTTTTTTTTAAATCACTAAATATCTTATGAATTAGAATTAACCTTCATTTTGAAGTTTGTAAAAATATATTCTAATTATAAACTTTTTAATTTGTCATCTTTTATTGAATTTTATCAATATATATTTTTCAAATAATAAATTACTAATTTTATTATCAGTTTCATAGATTTGAGAGCTTTTAATTAATTAAATATTTTTATAAATTTTGATTATAAATTATAAATACATATTTTAAATCATATATGAATATTAAATATATTTGATAATATGAAAGTTTTTATGATTAATATAATAAATACTTTTTAAATAAAAAATATATTCTATTGGAATTTTAATTTTAATAAAGTCTTGTTAATCAAATTTTTGAAAAAGCATTTTTCTTTGTTTGAATTTATAATCGTTTTCATATATAATCTTTTAAATTACTAGTATAAGATATATAGTTATTTAATCATAAGTAATATTAAGTATATATATGTTATAATAATAATATTTTAAATTCTTTAAAGAATTTTTTACAAAAAATGATTTTTGTATTAAAACAAATTAAAGTATTTTATAAATATTACTATTGTAAAATAGAGAAATATCATAATTCTATAAATAAAGTTTTTGATTTTTAATATTGAATCAATAATATATCGTAATTTCTCTTTATTAATAATTATTTTACTCTATTTATTTAAATATCAAAAGATTACTTACTTAACTTTTTATTTTTTATTTATTAAGAAAGAAAAGTAATCTATATTTGTATAGATTTTTAAATTTTTTACATCTAATATTATTTATATTAGAATTATAATATATATATATATAATATTAAACAATATTTGTTATATGTATGATATCAAGTTCATTATTATTTTGATTGTTATAATATCTGTTATTAATATTAAAATATATTTTGCTTTTTAATTAATATATAAACCAGAATAAATAAATATAGTTAAAGAATTTCTTATGTTTTTTATAATTTTTCATTATCTCTAATTTGAATATAAATTATTATTTTTTTATACTTTATATATTTTGAATTCTTATTTTCATTGATATACTCGGTCAAATTAAAATTGAAGCACGCACAAATTACCAAAAAACTCTTAAAATGAACGATTTTATACAAATCATTTTTTATGTTAATATAAATAAATTGATTAATTATTTATAAGATTATTGAAATTATTAAATTTAAATCATTTTTGTATTAAAATATATATTATTGAAAATTAAAAATTAAATCATGCTTTTAAATTTTATATAATTTAATTAAATATAATATAAAAACTTTATAAAAATATTATAATTTTAATTTGATTTAAATGAATAAATCATTATTTTAAAAAATAACCAAAATATATATAAATATATAAAAAAGAATTTATTTAATATAAAAATTATCTATATGAAAAAAATATATAAAAATATAATATAATAAAATTAAAAAGAATATATATCATATTTATAAATATGAAATATCAAATATTATTATATTAATTTCGATTTTTAAAAATTATTAAAATTATTTCAAAATTTTGATATACAATAATTTATATTTTTATAATTGTTATATCAAAATATTATTTAATATAATTTTGATTCAAATGAATTATTAAAAATTTTAAAAATTTTAAAAAATTAAAAATACTTTTATAATCTCAATTTTTAAAAAACACTATATGAAATTTTAATATATAATATCTTTATTAAAAGCTTTTTTTATGTATTTATATACATTTTCATTTTTTTTAATATAATAATTTGTTTAATTTCAATTAAATTAAAATTATAATATTTTTATAGAATTATTATTTTGTATTTCATTAAATATTTCAAATTTTAATAATAAATATTTTAATTTAAAAATAATTCATATTCAATATTCTAAATAATTTTATAAATAATTAATCGGTTTATTTACATCAATATAGAAGGTGATTTATACAAAATCGTCGATTTTAAACCGATTCGCTTATTTTGCGCGTGCGTCAATTTTAATTTGATCAAGTAATAATTATAAAAATATAAGTTATTATATAATAAAATTTGAAGTGATTTTGATAATTTTTACAAATCGGAATTATAATAATATTTAATATTTATAAATACCATATATATATTTTTTAATTTTATTATATTATAATTTTATATATTTTTATGTAATTTGTATTTTATATTCAATTAAATATTGTAAATTTTAAAATCATTTTTTAATTTTTTAATTTTTATAATAAATATTTTAAGATAAGAATAAATTTTATTTAAAATTTGAAATAATTCTATAAATAATTAATTGATTTATTTATATTAATATAAAAGGTGATTTATATAAAAACAATTTTAAGAGGTTTTAGTAATTGATGTATGCTTTAATTTTAATTTGATTAAGTAAAGAATTCTATTATTAATTATTTAAATTTATAATTTATTCATGATAATAAATAATAAAATTATAAAACTTATAAAAACTTATAAAAATTTATATAAATCATTTTCTTAATTTTAAGATATATTTTCTTAAAGTTTCAAATATATATGAAGATATTAAGTCTAAAGAATTCAACTTTATATTAATTTCTCTAAAAATTATTTTACTTTTTTATTTTAAAATATAATATAGCGTTATCAAATTTGTTATTCGAATATCAATTTTAAAAGTTTGATTTTAATTATATTTAAAGAGTTTTTTATTAACTCTTTTTTTTTAAATAAATTTCTTTTATATATTAATTAATTATTAAATTTTTTTCTTCTTATTTTACAAGAATATAGTTTAATAGGAACATTTAAATTATTATAAATAAATATATATATCTATTAAATTATATATTTTTATTTATATTTATTATTTTAATGTAATATACTATAAAAATAGTATATTAATACATATTTCTTTTATTTCAATATTAATAATTATAGATATTTTAATATGAAATTTCTTTAAAGTTTTAGAGTTTTATATATATTTTTTGATTTTATTAATAAATAAATGGACATTTTTTTAAATTATAGTTTTATTCATTATTATATAATCTCTTTCATTAAAGCTGATTGAAAGATCAAAATTAATATGCTTAACAACCTCAACGAAATAATTTCAGTCAATTAATAAACAAAAATAATCTTTATAATCAACAATTTATAAAATTAATAGAAATAATTTAAACATATATTTAAGTTTTTTTTATCTCAATAATTGGATCTTACAATTAATCAATTATTGATTGATTGTCAATCAACAAAAGTATGCCAATAATTTGCTATTAATTAATATGAATATATTAGCAATTTACCGTCAATTAATAAACAAAATTTAGTCTATAAATTAATATTATGATAGTATTATTAATCATTAATTTTATAATTATTTTTATTATCTATATTATCAATATCTTTTTTATCAATATCATTAATACACTTATTATTTATTAATACATTATTAATATATCATAATATATATAAATTTTAATAAAATCAATTAATTTTATTAATAAAAAATGAATTTTCTATAATTAATAATATTATATGATATCTAAATTAAATATTTTTTGAAAATATCATATATTAATACAAATCAATTAAACACAGATCATACATTTTATATGAATTAATATTATATAATACTAAAAAATTATATAATCTTTTGATATATGTAATCTATTTTAAATTGATAAATAATTATTATATTATTACAAAAATTCTTTTTTTATATCGTATATTCTATTTTCTTTTAAATATATTTAATATTAATTAATAGTTATAAATTAAATCACAAATTTATATATGATTATTGAAATAAAACTAAAATTTCTAGATTTTTAAAATTAATATTAATATTAAGTTAATTTAATCTTTTAAAAATAATCATTTCATAAATCATTATATCAAATTATAAGAAAAGATTTAAATTTTATTAATATTCAATTTTTTAAAAATAATTAAAATAGTTTTTAAATATTAAAAAATATCTTTAAAGGTTGAATTTCAAAAAATATTTAAAGATTTTGATTATATAAATAATAAATGTATTATTATTATATTTAATATATATATTTATTCACAATAGATGTTTTTAGTTAAAGTTTTAATATATATATTTTTAATATTCATAAATCAATTTAACTTTTCATCAATTTAATATTATAACTATAATTAAATATTTTTATATATTTAAAATTATTATAATCTTTAAATTGAATAACTTGAATGTATATAAATAATTTTAATTTAAATATAATAAACATATCCATAAACGTTTATATTTATATTTATTTTATGATTTTGATTTTAATGAAATTTATTTATTATTTACTTATAATAAGTTTTTATTAAAATAAATATATAGTAATTCTATTGATTTATAATCTAATTATTATTTCAAATAAAACAAAAATCCTTAAAATAAAAATAATATAAAAAATAATATAATTTCTATAAATATATTTATTTAAAATATAATAAAATTAAAATATTATATAAATATAATCAATAAAAATATTAAATTTTGTTATTTATATCAAATAAAAACAAAATTATAATTTCTATAAATGAATATAATTTATAATCTCATATTTATTAAAAATACAAATATGATTAAAATTTTAAATAAATTTAAAAATATATATTCTTATATACTTTTTATTATGTAACTATTATTAAGAATTTTAATAATAAATATATAAAAATATTAAAAGAATTTATGAATAATATTTGATTAGAAATTAAATTCAATTATGTTTTAAGATAAATATAATAAATATAATATTTATAATTTTAAAAAATCTAATTTTTATTTAGAATATGAGATTAAATTATATATATTAAAAAAATTGAATTATCAAAAAACTAAAGATTTATAAAATAACTTTATCTTTTCATGTTATAGAATTAAATAAATTATTATATTAAAATTAAATAATAATTAATATAAAAATATATAAAAAGTATTTTATAATAATAATAATACATGTATAAATAAATTTATCTTTATAATATAAATATTATATAAAATTATATATTAAATCTATTTTTTTAATGAACTATATTAATAGTGTGAAAATATATATAAAAATAAATTAATCAAAATTATACTCGGTTAAATTAAAATTGAAGCACGCGCAAATTACCGAAAACCCTCAAAATTATGCTTCAACCCCATTTTACCACTTTTTTAAAAATTAATAATTCAATTAATAATGTTTTAAATATTTAAATTTTGGTATTAATAAAATCGTATAATTATATATTATAATATTAATATTTAATAGATTTTTTTAATAACTTTATAAATACTTTTATATTTTTTAAAATAAATAATATTATTAAATTCTAATATTAAATCTTTAATATTATATAATAAATTAGAATCATAATAATTTTGAATAAAAATTTCTTAAATTAGATTAAAAAGAATAATTATATTATAATATCTATTTTATTAATAAATAATTTTAATATTAAAAATATAATTATATTAAGAATATATAAAAAATAACTAATAAAAAAAAGAATTAATTATATTAAAGAAATTGAGGTTTAAAATTATATATACTTTATTTATTAAAATAGTTATCTTTATTATATTCTATTACTTTTTTAAACTGATTTTCTATATTTTTCATTTACTTATTAATTTATTAAATTAGTATTTTGATTTTTTTTTTTTTTTCAAACTTGAATCATTTTTTTATTTATAATTAAAAACATTTTTCTTTTTTTAATTTAAACTTTAATATAATTCTATATATGCTTTATTATATTTAAATTAAAAAATTAAAGCGATTAAATTATTTAAATAATATTAAATAGATTTATATATTTTCTAATAAATTTATTTATATATATAAATATATTATCTATTATAATTTCAATTTTATTATTATAATATTATATTTAAATTTAATAGTCTTTTTTTTATTATAGTTTTTAAATCTAAAAAACAAAAAAAATACAATAAAAAGTTTTGATATATAAAATTAATTAATATCTTTTTAAATTGATTATTTTTATATATTATATAATTATATTTGAATATTTCAAATAATACATTTTTATTCTTTTTTTTATTATCTTTATAAATTATTTAATAAAAAATCAGATCTAATTAATAAATAGAGATTTTAAAAAGTTTTAAAGATTAAATCTTATTTTTTTTTCTGTTTTTTTAGTTTTAAATTCTTTTTTTAAATTTAGTTTAAATAAATAATTATATTTCTACATTATATTTTTCGCTTTTTTTCTTTTTTTTTTTTGTTTTTTTTTAAAGATTTTATACGATTTAAAAAGTTTTTTCTATTTAAATACATTTATAAACTCTATTTTTTAATATATTTATTTTAAAATAAATTGAATAATATTAAAATAGAAATATTTAGTTAAATCATATTAATAATACTTTTTATTATATTTAAAGCATTTTTTTTTTTTTTTTTTTTTTTTTTTTTTTGGTTTAAAGTCCTGTTTCAGTCATTGACTATATAAGACTATCAAGGTTTAATACTTTGATAATTGAAGATTTGTATTTTTACAGCCAATATATTTTAGGGGGGATTGAGGGTCTAGTTTTAAAATGAAGAAAAAAAGAAAAACAATTTTTTCAATTTTATTTTTTTATTTTAATTTTTTATAGTTTTCTTTTTAAAATAATCTTTTTTTTTTTTATTAATAATATCTATTTCTTTTTTTTTTTTTTCTAATTTATTTTTTATATTAATTTCTTTTTTTCTTTTTTTTAAATGTTATAATCTAATAGTTATTTTTGTTTTTTAAATATATTTTATAATATATTCTATTTTAATTTTTATATTTAAAAAGAGTTTTATATTTGTTTTTTTAGTTTAATCTTTGTATTTTTTAAGATTATTTAATTCTTTTTGAACTTTTAAATATTTTCAGTATTCTAGAAATAAGTGTTTTAAAGTTTTTTTTTTTTTATATATATAATGATTGTTTAAGATATATCTTAATTTAAATAGATATGATTTGATATATCTATATTATAGTTTTAATTGGAATAATATATTATTAATTTTTTGTTTTGTATTTTTAAATAATAGAATTTTATTTTTAATTTTTTAATTAAATATTTTATTATAGATTATTTTTTTTGTTTTTAATATTTATTTTTATTTATATTAATTAAATTAATTAGTTTTTATATTAATTATAGTAAAGTTGATTATATTTAAATTTAGATATTATTTTATAACAAGTTTAACAAATTTGTTAGCTTTTTTATTATTTATAATATTAATATAGTTTGGAATTTAATAAAGCAAGATTTTAGCTTTGTATATTTTAATTTGTTTTATTGTTTTTATAGTTTTGATTTGTTGATTTTGTTTAAAATTGTCTAATAGAGTTTTTAATCTAAATAATCTAATTTGATTGTTTAAATATATTTAGAAATGGATTTTTGATTTAGCAATTTAACTTATTATTTTGATTATATAAATGATTTTTTTTAATTTATTATTATATATAATCTTTAAGGAGCTTAGATTGTATTGTTTAATATTTTTTAATTTTAAGTTATGATTATATAAAGCGATATTGATATTAATTAAGTTTTTTTTAGTTTTATTTATAAATATAAATATATTTGAATAAAAAAATTTTATAGAAAAGTTAATAATTAATAATTTATTTAAATAGTTTTTTGTTTTTTTTTTTTTTAATACTTTATTAATTAAAATAAAATATAATATATTTTTATTCTAAAAAATAAAATAGAATTAATAAATCGATTTAAAAAAGTATTGATAAAAATAAAGTTTATTAAAAGTTATTATAATATATTGTAATTAAAATAGATTTTTTGATAATTTTATTTTATTAAATAGAATTTTTTTATTATTCATTATAATTTGGTTAATAAAGTATTTATAGAAAAATTTTAATGTTTAAATACTATATTTTTTGATATTGAAATTTAGTTTGATTTTAAGGGGAAATAAATTTATTTCAATTTTTATAATTAATATAGAGATTATTTAAAAGATTTTAAGGATTTTTTATAATTTTAGGTTTTAAAATTATTATAAAGATTTGATTAGTTTTAATTAGTTTTTTTATTAAATTATTAAATTATAATTTATTATATTAATAATATAAATTATATAAATTTAATAAATAATTACTATATTTAGTTTTTTTTTAATATTTATAAGTTTGATTATATAATAAAAGGTCGATTTCGTTTATTTAATATATATATTTATATGTTTTTTAAAAATTAAATTAATATTAAATTATATATTTAATTAATAGATTAAGTTTTTTAATTATAATATTTCTTGATTAAAGAATATAATAATTAATTTAGTTTTTTTATTTTTAATAAAATAAATTAATTCGATTTTGGCAATATTAAACTATATTATATTAATAATCTTTTTTTAATATAATATAACGATTTCCTTTTTTAAAATGGCTTTATTTTTTTTAAAAAATGAGGAAAAAGCTATAAAAGTTATATTATCAATATATAATAAAATTTTTATATTGAAATATTAATAAAGGTTTTTTATATAAATTAAAAATAAAATGAAAAAGATTAAATTACTTTATAGTATTTTAATATTGATTTAACTAAATTTTTTCAATTATTTATTAAATATAAATCTTAATTTTTGATCTTTTAAAAATGATTTTATTTATATTATTAAATTTATTAAAAGATTTAATCTTTTTAAAATGTTTAATAATTAGTTTTTGATTATATAATTAAATATTTTTTTTATATTGAAAAAGATTATAAATGTTTTTAATCTAAATTTTTTATTTAATTAAATTTCATTTATAAAAAATATTATTATATTAATAATTAATTTTTTGAATTAACCACTAATTTATAAAAAATAAAATAAATTAATAATTTTTATAAGATAATTTAGTTTTTTAGCTAATATTTGTTTATTGATTTTTTTTAGATAATTTAATAAAGAAATTATCTAATAAATTTTAAAAATAAAATAATTTGGTTTTTTAGATTTTTTTAAAATTATCTTTATAGTTTATTTTTAATATTTTAAATAATATTTCAATTTAAACAAAATTAAATAAATTTTGAAAAATTATTTAAAAATATATTTATATATTTTTTAAATAATAATATAAATAATTAGATTAAAATCTAAAGATTTACCCTTAATTTTGACTAAATAAATATTTTAAAATTTTAATAGTATTAAATTTAGCTAATCCTATTAACTTAATCTATAATCTATCCATTTAAAAATAAAAATTTCAGAAAAAAAAAAAAATAAAATATTATAAAAGAATTTGTATTTTTCTCTAAAATCAATAATAAAAATTTTTA
This sequence comes from Scleromitrula shiraiana, assembly GCA_028455995.1. Taxonomy (NCBI): domain Eukaryota; kingdom Fungi; phylum Ascomycota; class Leotiomycetes; order Helotiales; family Sclerotiniaceae; genus Scleromitrula; species Scleromitrula shiraiana. The sequence continues at coordinate 338,372 of JABELC010000008.1, forward strand.
TATCTAATTAACAAATAATAAATATCTTCTTTATTTTTTATCTATTAATATATATTATTATTTTAAAAATAGATTTAGAATTTTCATTTTTTAGAAAAAAGTTTTAATAATTATATTTAGTTTTTTTAATTAAAAAAAAGTATTTAACTTTAAATCGAAAAAATTCATTTTATTCAATAATGTTTTTATAACTCTTTTTTTATTTTTAAAATATTTTTTTTTTCAAATTTTTTAATTTATTATTTTATTAAAATTTAAATAAACATATTAATTTATTAATAAAAATATTAACTTTAACTACAATTATAATAAAATTAATAAATTTTATTATTACTTAATCAAAAAAATTAATAATTTACTTTAAATACTCGATATTAACAAAAAAAACTAAAAATTTTACAAATTTTTTTGAATAAATAATAAAAATTTAACTAAATTTGATGATTTCAAATTAAAAGATTTGCTAATTCATTTTTTTAATATTAAATTGTTTTAATATAAAAAAAATATCAATAAAAATCAGATTTTAAATAAAAAATAAAATATTATAATAATCTAAATCTATTTCTAAAAAGATTTATTAATTTTTAATATTAACTTTTTTAATAAAAATAAGATTAAAAATTGTTTCCCTCTTTATTTAAAGTTTAAAAAAAGTTTTTTTCCCTAAATTATTATATAATTCCAAATTATTAAATTCAATTTATTTAATAAATTGATTTATATTATTAAATTTAAAAAATAAAAAGTTTTATTAAAAATAGTAAATATTGAAATTTTCTAAAACAATTACTTTAAAATTAATTAATAAATAATAAAAAGTTTGATTAAATATAAATTAATTTTATCTCTCTCAATCTTTCTTATTATATACATTATAAATCGATATTTTATTATTTTGATTTAAAATAATATTTAATATTATTAAATTAAAATTATAAAAGGAGTTTAAAGAAATTTTTATTAAAACTTAAATATTTTTAATAATATAGACTATAATATATAATAAATCTAATAATAATAAAAAAATTTAAATAAAATTAATATATATTATAAAATAAAAACCTAAATTCTAAATGATTTTAAATTTTTATATAAATATTAAATCTATATTTAATTCAATAATTATTTAGAATATATTTTTTATATTTATTCTTTCTTTATAAAAGTTTATTTAAATAATTTTTAAATAAGTTTTATTATATATTAAAATATAGTTTTGCAAATTTTAATTATATTTCGGATTTTATAATTATTATTATTTATTATATAAATTCTTTTATAGTTTGTATATTTTAGAGTAAAATAGATATATTTTTTGTTTTTGATTTTATAAATATTATAATGATATATTTTAATTAAATATTTTTTATTATAAAATCAATATTTTTGATTATTTTTATAATATTGATTTAGATAATTAAAACTTTAATATTTAAAATATTAGATTATTAATATATAAAAATATAGTTTTTTAATTTTAACTAAAATTTCGATAATATAGAGTTAATAGTATATTATATAATTAGTTTTTTGTTTTATGGCGAAAATTATAATAATTGATTTTGTTTTTTGATTTTCTTTTTTTTTAAAGAATATTAATTAATAAAGTTTTTTAATTATAATAAGATTTTTGTTAAAAGTCTAAATTTTTTTTTTAATTAACTTTATATTTTTTGGATTATTGAAATTGATAATTAATATTTTATAAAAAACTATTTTGAATTATAATTCATTTTTTTAAATAAATTGAAATATAATAATTTTTTTCTAAATTGATTGTTTTTTTATTAAAAATTTCGATATATAATTTTTTATAATAATAATAATAAAGTTTTTATTAAATAATTTTATTATTAAAATAATAATTAGATCTTTAATATCTTTGTTTATAAAAACAATATTAAATGTATTTTAGAATTTTAAAGAAAAGATAATAAATAAAAAATTTATATTAAAATAAATCAAGATTAATCGATTAAAGTTTTTTTTTTTTATTTTTAAAAAAGATTTTTTATTTTTAGTTATTATATTTATTTATTTAATATTATTATTATTTTTGATAATATTTACCTAAAATAAAATAATTAAAGTAAAGACTAAAAAAAGAATTATAGTAAAAGATTTTGTAAATTTTATATTAATTTTTATTGATTTGTTTATATTTTTATTTTTATTCAAATTTCGAATCTTTATTTCGATGTTTTTTGTAATGTTTTATAAATTAACGATTTGAGATTTTGTGATAGATTTTTAATTTGTTATTTAAAATATAATAATTTTTAAAGATGTTATTATTTTTTTTTTTTTTATATATTTTTTAAAGATTTCAATAAAATTTAATAATCTTGTTTATTCTTTATAATTTTTTATTATACTTATAATTTTTATAATAAAATTATATATTTCGAGAATAAAAACAACGATTATTGAATTTTTGATTAAATATATATATTTAATTAATAATTCTATTTAATTAGAAAATTGTTTTTTTCTAATATTATTTTGATTAACCTTAAATTAATTAATAATTAATTATTATAAAAAATCATTAAAATTATTAAAGTTAAATTTTATCAAAATTCTAATTATTATAAAAGATTTGTATTAGAAATAAAATAGTTTTAGTTAATTTAGCAAATCGATATTTAATAATACTTTTTCATAATTAATTTGCTTTAATAAACTCGAAAAAAATGAGTCTAATTCTGACCTAAACATATTCGTAGATTAGTGGCAGGATCTGTTCTGCGTGTAGTGGTGGTGAATGTGGTGTGAATTTAAAGCATTTATTAGCTTGATTTATAAATATGCAAAATTTTATATTGATATTTAAAAAATAATATACAAATTATACATGTTTTTGATATATAAATAAATTTAATTTAAGTTTTTAATATTAAAAATAAAAACTTTCTCATAATTATATATAATTTGAAAAAATTTATTATAAAATATAAACAATTTAAATTTAAAAATTTATTAATCAATTTTTTTAAAATAAAATTCACAATTATAAATATATGTTTTGATAATTTCTTACTTTTAATTTTTATCAAATATAACTTTTCAATCTCTCTTTTTAAAAGTTTTTTAAACATTTTTAATATTAAATAAAAATCTATAATATCTTTTTATTTAATCATTTATTTTTTATAAATATTTAATGATCATATTTCTTTCTAAATTTAATATATAAACGATTTCTCTATAGATTGTTCTAAAATGTTGAATAATTAAAAACTTGTAGATTTTTTTTAATAAAGTCTTTATTTGTATAGGCTTAAGTTTTTATAGTTTATAGATTTTATTTTTGCAGTTTTTATAAACCATTTTTTATTAAATATAATTTAGAATTAATGGAATTATTAAAGTCAGCGCAAAGGTAAAAAGACGTGTTTGAGGAGTTTTGAGGCGATTCGCTTATTTTGCGCGTGCTTCAATTTTAATTTAATCGAGTATTACAAGATTTATGATTTTAAATTCATAAATAAAAGTTATAATAAAATAAAATATTATTAAAAAGTTTGATACTTATATTTACATAAAATATTTGATTATTATGAAAAACATATTATTGATTAGATTTATGTTAATATTTATTTTTAATTATATTATAAATATATTAATTATAATATTTAGATTTATCAAATATCAAAAATTAATAAAAACAAAATTAAAAATAATAATTATATAAGTAATATAACAAGCTTTATAAAAATCAAAATTATATAATTTAAAAAAAATTATTTTCAATGTTTTTATTTGTTTTATTATTAATAAATATATGAATATTAATATAAAGAGATCAGATTTTGAATAATTATCTTTTTAAAATTTGATAAAAAAAAGTAAATACATTAATTTATAAAATATATAACCTTTTTAATTATAATTATTGTAAAACATCTCAATAAATAATTATTATTTCACAATACTTTCAATTGAATATTAAATTAATTTAATAAAAATATGTAAAAACAATATAAAATATAATGATAAAAACAATAATTTAAATTATAAATATAAAATTTATAAATTTATATTAAATTATATAAAAGTTTTAAAGAATTTTATTATAATTATATTTTTTATTATATTAAAAAACAATATTTTTGAATGTTATTATATTAATATCATTATTTTATTAATAATTATAAAGAAATTCATTAACAAATTTAAATCAAAATATAAAAATAAATAATATTTATAAAATATTATAAATTAATGGAATGAAATTAAATTTTAAATATATTATTGTAAGTAATCAAAAAAAGAATATTATTTAATATTTAAATTTATTTATCATTAAAATTTATAGATTATATTAAATATTATTGAATCATTTATTAAAAATATATTATTTCTAAAAAAAGATTATTATATTATATTAATAAATTATATAATATATTTAAATATATTATAGATTTAATAAAAACATTATTAATTTTATTTAAAAATTTAAATTTATTATATAAATCTATATTAAATAAAAAAGAAATAATATAAATTAATATTATTATAATAGAATATACAAAAATATTGATTATGATAAACATAAATTATATGATTATAAATAATATTCTCATAAATAAGATAATTATAATCATAATAATAATAGATAATTTAAATATTTACTCTAAAATAATAAGAAAAAATTATATATAAAAAGATATTAAATATATATAAAAAAAAGTTTTTCATAAAGTATTTATAAATAAATCAAAATAGAATTTGATATAAATAGAAAAAACGAAATAATGAAAGTAAATTACATTTGTATAAATAATTTTTTATTTATTATTCAAGAAAAGAAAATAAGAAAGATAATACTGTCTGTATAGTCAAACACGTGACCTTACATCACGTGTCCGTTGAGGAGATATATATCCTCAACAGCGTATAACACCCTTTTTAAACTTTTTGAACAAATACTATAATATAAATTGATATTATAATTGTATAGTTCTATATTTTTAGAGTTATATAAATATTAATTAATATATATATTATAAATTAAGACTTTTATTTTATATATAATATTAATTTTAATAAATTTTAAATATTTTTATTTATTATTAATAAAAAATCTTTTATAATTTTTGATAATCAAAGATTTTATAGATTATTTAGTTTTTTAATAAAAAAGAAAATTAAATTTTATAATATTTAAATATTTATTATAAAAAAAATAATTTTCAATTTTAATTTGAAAATTGTAATATCTAAATATTTATTATAAATTAAATAATTTTTAAATCGATTTTAAAATTATAAAATCTAAATGTTTATTATAAATAAAATAATAATAAAAATATAAATTATATTATATTATTTAAATATATATTATATTATTTAAAAAAACATTTTAATAAATAAAAATATTAATAATAATAATTATTTTATTATAATTATAAAGGTAATAATAAAATTATTTATATAAAAATCTTTATTCAAAAATTTTTATAAAATCTTTAATAAACCTTTTTTTATATCTTTATATTTTTTTATAATTATTTTTTTTTTTTTTTATTTTATAATAAATTTATTTATTATATATTTATTTTATAAATTAAAATGATTATATTTAATTTAAAAACTTTATTAAAATAAATTTTAATTTAATATCAAATTTATTTTATAAATTAAATAATTATATTTGATTTAAAATTTTATTAAATTAAATCTTTAATTTGATATTAAATATTTATTTAATAATAATAAAAAAATTAGATAAAAACAAATTTAATAATAATTATTATATTATTTAATAAATAAATATATAGCATTATTATAAGCATTTTTTTATTTTGTATTATAATACTATAAATAATATAATAAATAAAAATAATATAAAAAAAAAAAAAGGAAATCAAAAAATATAAGTATAAATATAAATTTTAAATAACTATAAAAAAAAATAATTTAATAAATATAAATATTTAAAATTTAGAATTATTATTAATAATTTAATAATTAAAATAAATATTTAATTAAACTAAAAAATCTTAATTAATATTAAAAATATTATCAAAAAATCTTAACAAAAATTCAATATATATAAATTTATTATAAAAACAATATTAATAAAAAATATTTAAATAAATATAAATTTTGATATTTTAAATATAAATAAAAGTCTTTTTATTCAAAAATATAATAAATAATATTTTTAAAAAGTTTATACTTAATTTTAAAAAGAAATAATAACTAAAAAATAATAATATACATAATTTTAAATATAATCAAAACTTTAAACTTAAATAAAATAAAAAACATTATAAAGATTTATTTAACAAATTATTTTTAAATAATTTGAATTTTATTAATAAATATAAAAAATACAATATAAAAAATTTGTATATAATAAATTATTATTTAAAATATAAACTTAATAAATATATAATTAATAATTTAAAAATTTTTATTAATACAAATTTATAAATAGATTTTAAAAAAATATTTAAAAATATAAATATAAAAATATTTTAAATATTAAATAAAAAATATTTAATAATAATAAAAAAAATATTATAAAAAAATAATATTTATATTAATATATTAATATTAATAATCTATATAATATAAAATATAATATATATAAAATCATACTCTAAATAAATTAAAATTTATTTAAAAAAAATTTATAAAAACCAATCTATAAAATTTAAATTTAGCAATATAAAAACAATAATAAAAAATCTAAAATAAAAATAAAATTAAAAAGAAAATACAAAAAAACGAATTAAAAAAAAAAACAAATTAAACAAAACACTCTAATTATATAAATAATAATTAATTTATTAAAACATTTCAATAAATCATTAAAAAATATCTAATTTATAATAAAAACCGATTTTAAATATTTATTTAAAACTATTTTAATAATAATAATATATAATTTTATATATTATATTATTTAATATATAATTTTATTTAATAATTATATATTATATAATAATTAAAATCATTAAAATAAAAACAATTATAATAAAAATTATTATAATCAAAATGATTATATACTTTAATTTAATCAAAATTATTTTAATTAAAATCAATTTAATTAAAATCACTATAATATAAATAATTATAATAAAAATTATTATAATCAAAATAATTATATACTTCAACTTAATCAAATTCAACCTAATTAAATTCAATTTAATTAAAATTAATATAATCAAAATCAATCTAATCAAAATCAATTTAATCAAAATCAACTTAATCAAAATCAATTTAATCAAGATTATTATATATTTTAAAATAATTAAAATAATTATAATCAAAATAATTATAATTATAATCAAAATAATTATAATTTTTAATATAAATAAAACTAAAAAAAAAAGCAAAAAGATAAAAAAGCATATATATATAAAAATAAATATAAAAATTAAAGATATTATCAAAAAAAAAATTATTAATAGTATATATTAAAAATTTAATATTAAATCAATTTAAATAAAATATATAATAATATAATAAAATTTAATTATAAAATAAAAATTTTAATTATAAATTAATTATATATAAATTAATTTTATAATATATAAATATTTTAAACAAATTTATAATAATAATATTTTTAACCATATTTAAAAAAAAAATATTTAAATATTATATATCGAATTTTATTATATTTTTATAAAAAATAAAAAGTTTAATTATAGAATTTAAAATATAATATTAAAAAGAATTATATTATTATAATATAATAAATAAATAAATAAAACTAATAATAAAAAATATTATAAATAAAAATTAGAAAAAAAAACTTGAATAATATTTAAAATTGTTTTTTATAAAAATAAGATGATTATATAAAACTTTATTAAATAATATAAAAAATCAATTATATTTTTATAAAAAAATAATTTTATCATATTAATAAATTAAATAATATATTTAAATATATTATTAATTAATTATAAATATTTTTGATTTTATTTAAAAAATCAAAAAAATAATTTAAATTTATAATAAATCATAAAATAATGATATTGATATATATTATATTAAAAAAAAATTTATAAATAATTTATAAAATTAAGATAAAAGTTTTAATTATAATCAATATAATAAAACAAATAATTATAATAATTAAAAAAAATATAATAATTATCAAAATCGATTTGAATTATAATTTAATATTTAAAAATAATATAATAAAAAAAGTTTTAAATCAATTTATAAAAGATAATATTAAATATATAAAAAAAAAAATGTTTTTTTATAAATTATACAAAATTAAATTAAAAAAAAATTTAAAGAAAATATAAAGAAAAAATTATTAAAAATAATAATAATTATATATATAAATAATTTTTAATATATTATAAAAAAAAATAAGAAATAAAAAAAAAATATTAAAAAGATTTATAAAGTATTTTATATAAAAATAGAATATTTAAATAAAATTATATTAAAAATATATTATATATTAAATAATTTAATTAATAATTTATAAATAATTATTAAATTTATAAAAAAAGTATTTAAATATATATTAATATATAAAAGATTATTTAATAATAATTAAGCCAATAAAAATATAGTATTAAAATAAATTATATATAATTTTAAAATATTTTTTATAAATAGTAAATATAATTTTAATAAATTTTAAAGTATTATAATTAATATAAAAATAATAATAATATTAATTATTAATAAATAATAATTTGAAGTATTATAAAAACTAATTGATTTAATTATTAATTATAGTAAAACAAAAATCGCGAGGGTTATATTTAAAAAAAGAAATATTGAAAAATCTATTAGATTATGTAAAATCGAATTATTGATTAAATAAATTAAAATTTATATTATTTATGTAAATATATTATTTTTATTTTATTTAATAGATATAAACAAACTCAATATATTTTTTAATAATATTAAAAATTAAATGATATTTAATAAAATTAATAAATATTTCTTTATTATATAGAAATATAGTTATGATTTTTTATTATAAAAATATAATTATAATAAATTTATATAATTAATAATTTTAGATAATATTTATTATTTTATAAAAATAAAATTATAATATTTATATAAATATTTTAATTATTTAATTGTTTATAGATTATATAATATATTTAAACAAATTAATTATAATAATATAAATAAAAATAAAATCAATAAATTAATAAAATATTATAATTAATATTAAATATATGGTAAATTATTAAAAAGATTCAAATTTAAGATTAATAATAATAAAGATAATGATATTTAATTTAATTATATAATTATAATTAATATTATATATATTAATAAAAAAGCAATATTATATATATTTAATAAAGCAACAAGATATTAAATAATAATATTCTTAAATAATTTATTAATAAGATATATTTGAAATACAATTTGATTTAAATAGATTAATATTTAAATAAAATTTTTAGATTATATTATTATTAATATAAATATATAGTTTATTATAAAGGAATTTAATAAATATATAAATATTATAATAATTAAAATAAAGATAATTTTTATAAAATTTTATTGATTAATTAATAAAATTAAATAATATTATAAAATTATACAATATATATTTAAAATTCTATAAAACAAATTATAATAATTTAATTTTATAAAAAAATAAATATTATAGATAATAATAAAAACTATAAATGATTTAATCAATTTTAATAAATTAATTTTAATATTTTTAGTATTTAATATATTTATATATATAAAAAAATCAGACTTATTAATAAAAATTATTATTAATTAAACAATAAAACTATAAAAAATAAACAATAAAATTTATAAATATAAAACAATTCAATTAATAAAAAATATATTATAAAAATAAAATAAATTATTTATATATATAATATATAATTTAAAAATATATTTAAAAATTTTAATATATAAAAAAATTATTAAAATAAAAAAAAAAATAAATAAAATTTTATATTTTTAAAATAATAAAAAGCGAAAACTATAAAATTAATATAAATAATTATACTATAATTATATAATTAATATTAATTTATTTATATTATAAAGAATTTATTAATTTAATATTAATATTATTAATAATATATATAAAAAACTATATATTATTTATATTTATAAATAATAATAATAATCAACTAATTATTTAAAAAACATTAAAAATAGCGATATTTAAACTATTTAAACTAACAATTTATAAATATAATAAATTAAAAAAAGATTAAAACTTTAATATTTTATTATTAATAATAATTTAATTTTATTAATATATTTAATAAAATATATAATAAAAAATATAATCTAAACTATATATAAAAAATAAAAATTTTAAAAAAATATTATTAAATAACAAATATATTATATATTTGATTAAGGTTTTTTTTATAAATAAATCGATTTTTTTTATTAAATAAACTAAATATAATAAAAAAAAAGTAAATAAAATATATATAAAATTAAAAAAAAAGAAATTAAATAAATTAATAAAAATCAATATATTTAAAATAATAAAATAAAAGAAGATTTTAATAAGAATAAAAATCTTTAAATATAAATAAATTAATGAATTCAAATATTTAAATATAAAAAATATATATAAAAAATTGAGGTTTATTATATAAAATTTTAATAATGCAAAAAAATATATTGTATTTATATAATCTTTAATTATATAATATTTAATTTATTGATTAATATTAATAATTATAATTATTATAATAATAATAAAAGATAATAATATATTTAATATTTATTTATATAATATTATTTAAATATATATATAAACAAATTTAAAATTTATATATTTTATTTTTATATATATAATTTTAAAAATAAAATATTTATTAAAAATTATATTTTATATAATATAATTATTATATAAAATTTTAAAAATAGAAAATTATTAGTTTAATATATATTTAAATTATTATATTATAAAGTTTGAAATAGCGATATTAATATATAATTTTTATTTATTATATATATAAAAATAAGGATTTAGAATTGTAATAATATAAATTAATAATACTTTAATTATTATTAATAAATAATTTATTTATAAAAAAAAATATTATTTAAAAACAATTAAATTTTTATATAAAAAATAAAAATAATTAATTAAAATATATTTATTCAAATTCAATAATGATTTAATATTATTAAAAAATTCAATGATTATAATAAATTAAAAATTTTAATATAAAAATATAAAGCAAATCAAAAATATTAATATCAATATATATAAAATATATAATAAACTTTAGAAAAGTACAATATTAAAAAAGCAATATATTATATAATATATTTCTAGTGTTTATATTGTAATTTATTATTAATTTAAAACTTTGTTTAATTTAATATAAATTATATAAAATATTAAATTAAATAATAAAAATATAAAAGCATTTAATAAATATATATAATAATAATAAAAAAACTTTATAAAAAAACTTTGATTTACATTATTTAATTTTAATATTTTTTATATATATATATTTATTAATATTTTATATATTAATAATTTTGATTTATTATTTTAAATCAAATATATTATTATATTAATAAATAAAAATAAAAATAAAAATATTATATATTAATTTTTAATTAAATATAAATATATTATTTAAATTATATCAATATTAAAATTTTATATAATAATTTTTAATTTTAATATAATAATTATTATTAAAAATATAATCAATAAAATTTTTGATAATTATATTTTGTTATTAATTATTTATATTAATTTATATTCTTTATTTTAATTATTAATTAAATTCAAAATAATAATCAAAAAATAATTTATAATCAACATTATAATATTATATTAATTATATAAATATAAAAAAATTATAGAAATATAATAAATCAATAACAATAATAATCTAATAAATATAATAATAAAAACAAAACTTTATTTAATATTAAAAAAATTTATCAATATAAATAAAATATCGATAAAAATTAATAAATAAATTAAATATAAAAAAAGATTTTAATTTTTTCTTTATTTATTTTTTAAAAAATAATTAAATAATGATTAGTTTTATTTATTTAAATTATATATAATTATTATTAAATAAAATAATAAAAAATATAATATAAAAAATAATAATAATATAAAATAATAATAATATATAATTTAAATAATATTTATTTTAATCTAATTTTAAAATATTATATTATATATAAATAAATTATAAAAATTTTAAAATAATAAAAAATTAAAAAAAGTTTATTTTATTTTTATTTTATATAAATAATTTATAGTTTTTATAGATTTTAATTTTTTATATATATAATATCAAATTTTCAAAAAATTACTAATATCTATATAATCAAATATATAATCTTATATTATATATCTATTAAAAAAATATATATCTTTAATAACGTATAACACCCTTCTTAAATTCCTTATACAAATAATACAATATTGATTGATACTTGTAATTATATAGTTCTATACCTTTGGAGTCATATAAATAATAAATATTACATTTCAGGATTTAATATAATATTATCAAAAAGTCAAAATTAAAAAAACTATTTGAACTTTTCGAAATTTTTAATAATATTAAAGGTTTATTGAAATAAAAATTATATTAAATCATATTTTGATATAATGATTATCAGAAATCCAAAGTAATGTTAATAATTGTAAACAATTAAAGTTATAATAATATTAAATGTTTATGAGTATTATATTTATATTTTCTAATTTTATTATATTATATTTATATTGAATAAAAGTTGTTTTTAGATATTCAGAAATATTTTTATTATTTTTTAATATAAAATATTTAAGAAAACAAAACCAAATTTCAAACAGAATATTAAATATCAAATTAATCATTATTTTGATATAATATTTTAAATTTATAGAAGAAGATTATGATTAAAAAAATATATAACTTTATAATTCATAAAAGTAATAAAAATATTATTAACTATATCTTAATTAAAATAATATTAATCGATTTATTCACATCAATATAAACGATATTTTACATAAACTTATCGATTTTAAAGCGATTTGTTTATTTTGCATGTGCTTCAATTTTGATTTAACTTAATATTCAAAAACTTTATTTTTTATTATTAAATATTATTTTTTATCTTTTTGAAAGTTCTTATTATTTTATTTATTTTATTAATTGCTTTTTATTGATATTATTAATTATATAGCTTTTAAATTATATTTTCAATAATATACATAATAATAAATAATACTATTAATTTATTGATTTATTAATTTATTAATTTATTAATTTATTAAAAAAATAGTCACAATTTATTTTTCAACATCTATATTTTCATATTTGTTTTATATTTTCAAACTTTGACTTTATAAAAATAAACTTTTAGAAAAAGAATTATTATATATTTCTTTTAATAATAATATATAAAATATTTTAAAGTTTTATATAAGTTTTATTAGATCATGAAAAACAAAATCATAATAAAAAATTCTTTTTACTAATATATCTATATTTAAATCTCTTTTTTTATAAATGTTTTTATAATTATTATAAAAGTCATTTTTGAACTATTTTAGCTCATCTAAATGTACATTTCCAATTATTTATAATTATAATTATATATTTATTATTATATAGAATAAAAGGTTGTTCAAGATTAAATAACTTTTAATAATTTATCATGTAATTCAAATCATTCGATATAAAATTTCTTGAATATATCTATATTTTATTTAAAGAGCTTTGTTTAATTGAGAAATTATTAATACATAATCTATTTAAACTTTTGATAATATTAATTAAGAAAATAAAAAAAATAAAAAATAAGTTGATATACATTCATATGAAATTGATATGATAATAATAAATTGATCTAGATTTATGTTTTTACGAATATATATCAATATTATGATATTTAATCATGAAATTATAAGAAATTCTTTAATATAATATTTAAAAATATTTATACTATATTTTTAACAACCATATTTTCACTATGTTATTATTATTATAATATATATTATATAAAAATAAAAAATTGATATATTAAATAATTAATTCAAAAAATATAAATATATTTATAAAATAATCCATGCTTTTAATGGTTTTTTATTTTTTTTTTATAATTCAAATTTGAAGATAGATGATATTAATTTAATGGTTAATCAAATCGCAATTAGAAAATTATTAAATAATTATTAAAAGATAATTGAAAATTAATTAAAGATTAATCAAAATGTAATCAAAATTTTGTTAATAATAGGTAATCAAAACTAATTAATAATTTCATTTTAGTAGATTTAAAAAAGATATTATTTCAAGATTTATTTTAAATTTTAAATTTTTATTTAATTAGCTAAAGATTTTAATGAATTTACATTCAATTAAATATTAAAAATAATTTTCTTTAAATTATATCATTTTGATCTTTATAAAATTCATTATAATATTTATACAATTATTATTTTTTATTTTACTCTTATTAATTTTCAATATTAAATAAATGTAAATATTATAATTAAAATACTTATAATATAATGGAAAATAAATATTAATATAAATCTAATAAATAATATAATTTTTATAATAATTAAATATTTTATACACCTACAAAATTCTTTAATCATTTTTTATTTTATTATAACTTTTATTTATTAATTTAAAATCATAAATTTCTTAATATAATTTTAATTGATTTGTTTTTAAATGTATTTTTGAATTATTAATATATTCAATTAAAAAAATAAATTTAATATATAATTTTATATAATACTTGTATTATAAATATAAACTTATTTATATATATATTATTATTACAAAATATCTTATATATATCTTTATATTAACCATTATTTAATTTTATAAAATAACCAAATAAAATCATTTTATAAACTTTTATCTTTTAAATATTAAAATTCTTTGAATATATATAATTTAATTTTATATGTTAAATAAAAAGTGAATTATTTGAAATTATATATATTATATATATGATATTTATTTTAAAATATAATTCGACCTGATTGATAATTAGATATTATTAATAAATTTATTTATTATTATTATATATTTTTTATTCAAATCTTTAATAATAATTATATAATTAAAATATATAAAAATATATAAAAATATATAAAAATATATAAAAATATATAAAAATATATAAAAATATATAAAAATATATAAAATATATAAAAATATATAAAAATATATAAAAATATATAAAAATATATAAAAATATATCTAAAAGTTTAATTATACTCTAATCTTTAATAAATACAAAGCTATAAATTGAATTATATAATTTGAAAAAATCCTGATTTTAATTTTGAATAATAAACAAATTATAGATGAATAAGATTATTATATTTTAACCTTAATATAAATAATTTATTATAAATAGATAATAAATAAATTTCATTAAAAATGAAATAATAAAATAAACTAAAAAATGAATTTTTAATTATTATATTTAAACTAAAAACATGTATATATATTGAAATATTATATTTCAAGATTAATTTCAAGATTATAATAAGTTGAATTATATATAAATATACAATTATAATTATAAAATTGAATTAATAAAAAATCAAATCGATTTATAAATACAACAAATATACATATTTAAATTTAACTAAAAATATTGAATTTAAACAAATATATATATTAAACACAATAATAACATACTTATTAATATCTATATAATTAAAAAATTTCAAATATTTTTTTGAACTTAATTTTTAAAAATATTCTTTAATATTTGAAAATTATTCTATTTATTTTTAAAAAATCAAATATTAACGAAGTCTAAATCTTTTTTTTTAATATAATTATTTATAAAATAATTATTTTTAAAAAGTTATATTCATTTAATATTAATTTTAGAAATTTAAATACTCTAATTTCATTTTAGTAATAATATATAAATTCTTAATTTAGTTTATAATTATTAATTAATATTAAATATATCAAAAAAAAAGATTTTTATCATAACATAACAATTATTCATAAATTCAAAATAAAATATACAAATTAAAAAATTATATAACTTTTTAATATTATATAATATTAATTAGTATATAATATATCTTTTAGGCTTAATCAATCTGTATTAATAAAGATAAATAATTAATTTAAATATCATTAGTAAAGATTATTTATATAGATTATTTATGTTAATAGTTACTAATTGATTGTTAATTAGCTGTTATTAGGTTGGATTTTGTAGTAAAAGTATATGGCTATAATTGTTAATAAATTTATTAATTATATATTAATAATATATTAATTATGATTATGGATAAAAAATAATAAAAAATATATTAATACATAAAATTTAATTAAATAACTTTCATAATATAGTTTTTATAATTATATAATGAATTTTAAAAGTTTTATATAAGTTTTAAATATATATAATAATTGATGTCCAAAAAATTAATTATATAAAATAATTGTATTCTATGATTTTTTTTTGAAAAATAGTTTTTGAATTTAGATATTATATAATATTATTAAATATAAAAAAAAATTATTTATTAATAAAATCAATTGATTTAGTTAAAGTTTATGTGTATAAGTTAATAGTATATTGATAAATAATGAAGGTATTAAGTGTATTAAGGGTAGTGAGGGTATCAAAATTATTGAGTTTGAGTATTGATAAAGTTGATAAGGTTGATAAGGTTAATAATTAATAAAAATATAGTATTATATAGAGTAAATTTTATTTGTTAAGTAACGGTAAATTATCAGTATATCTTTATGAATCAATAATAAATTGGTAGTATATTTTTATTAATTAATAGTTAATTGATCGTAAGGTCTAATTAATTTATATCTATTAATATGAAAGATTTTGATATATATTAAATTTATTTTTATTAATTATTGATTGATAAAGATTATTTTTATCTAGTAATCACACAATTCTTTTTTTATTAATATAATAATATTTTAAAGAATAATTAATTTTCAATACTAATTTGTTATAAAATTTATATGATATTTAATTAATATTTTAAATATATCAATTGTTATTTATTTAATTTAATATTTTATCAATTCCTTTTTTAAAGAAAAATTATATTTAATGATTAAAAATATTAATATTTCAAAAATTTAAAGATTTGTTTTTAATAATGTTTTTAAACGTAAAAATAAATTTTATTGATTTTTTTGGTGATTAAATATTGATTAAAAATTATAAAAACCGTTTTTTTATATAAATTATGTTTTTTAATAATTCTGTATAATTATATTAATTTTATATTTCATCATTATCCTTCTAATTTATATATTTTTATATATTCTTTATATAATATATTTCTTAAAAACCAATTTTTCATGATATATCTTTTTGTATAAATTATATATATTAATAAATATAATATAAAAACACCAAGAAGTAAGCATTTTGAATTTTTAAAAAATAAAAATGAAACCTATTATAAATTATAAAAATTGTTCTTATGGATTTAATGTTTTAATTTTGATTTTATATTTTGAATATAATATTAATATAACAATAATAATGTTTTTGAAGTTTTTTCAATTTAATTATGTAAAATAATAAAAATAATAATGAAATTATTATTAGATATATTAATTAATAAAGAAAAATTATAAATAAATGATAGAGAATAAATAAATGAATATATTATTATTTTCCAAAACGTTATATATAATATATTAAAGAAAATTAAATTTAACAAGATAATAAATAACTAAATATTTGAAAAAAGGAATTTAAAAATTATATAAAAAGCCGAGTCAATTATGCAATAAATATATTTAATATTTGTAATAACTATAAATCAAAATAAATTAATCTAAGAATTTATTATAAATAAATTTAATATGATAAAAAAATTCAATAACAAAAATCTAAATATTTTTAAAATCTTTTTTCATATTAAAATAATTAAATACATAGATTGATGGAATTTTATAATATAAACTATTAATATATAAAAAGAAAATTATATTTTATTTATAATAATAATTTTAATAAAAACACAAAACTTTACTAAATATTTATAATTCAATAAAATAAATTATTTTATTAATCAATATTCAAATATATATATATATAATTATAAGATATTTAATAATAATTATACAAAGAAATTATAAAAAGAAAATACAAAAAAGACTTTTACTAAAACGCTTTTTTAAAATAATTTAAAAATAAAGTTTTAAATTGATTATTTATTTTAATTCAAACAAAATAATATTCATAAAATATATAATTTATTAATTTTAATCATAATTATATTAAAAATAACAAATTAGAATTTCAAATAGTTCTTTATAATATTATATATATTTGAAATAAAGATTATAAATAAATAAATTCAATTTCGATACATGTAATAATTAATAGTAATATTTAATTTATAAATAAATAAAAAATATAAAAATAATAGTTTATATTAAAGGAAGATTATATGTTTATAAATATAAAGGATTAATGTTTCTTTTTTAGTTTAAATAAAACAAAAATAATTTTCTTTTTAAAAAAATAAAGTATAATCATAAATCAGAAATTTATATAATTTAAATATTATTGAAAAAAAAACCTTTTTTCAAAGGATTTCAAAATAATAATCCATTATATATAATATTGAAAAATTATAATTTATACTGTTTATCTTAAAATAACAATATAATGAAATGAATATTTTCAAAATAATAACTATATATTTTATGATTTCCTTTAAAAATTACAATATAAAATTAATTCTTTTGAAGATTATTATTATATAATTAAAAAACTAATTGAAGATAGTAATAAATTAATATTAAATATCTTTATTATTAAGAAAACATATTATATATTATAAATTTGAAAGAAAATTTAATTTCAAATTAAGTTTTTTTTGAATCATTATTTTTCAATTAAAATAAAAATAGAATTTAAGTTCGAAGTATATCAAAATCTATGATAGAATTTATAAATAATTATAAATATAAGAAATATTTTAAATTTGATTGAAATCAAAAAATTGAAAAAATAAAATATTCAAAAAATAAATAATTTAATAAAGAATATAATATAATATCTCAATGAAATTTTCAATAATCATATATTATAAACACAAAAATTTATTTGTATAAAATTATATTAAGATATAATATATCTATAAATCATAAGAAAATAATAAAAATAAATATAAATATACATAAAAATAAATTTTAAAATTAATCAAAAGAATATAACAAAATATAAAAAATTAAAAGAAATTAATTTAAAAACAATAAATAAAATATGTATAAAATTAATATACATAAAATTAAAACTAAAAATAAATAAAATTCAAATAAACTTATATTAATCATTAATACTTCGCAACATTTTGACTAAACTTTTAAAAATATTATTAATAACTGGAATTTTTTCAAATATAACAAAATCTAAAAATCTATTTCAAATCTATTAAATAAAAATCAAATTTAAAAGAAATATAATAATAATTCTAAAATTCATCACAAAACAAAAATATATGCTATAAAATTATTATTTAAAAGATATTAAAATCTGTTTTAATTTGAATTTCATAAATATATTTAACAATATTTTGTATTCAAAATTTAATAATATTTTCAAAATGAAATTATTAATAATATTAATATTTTATTTTAAAACAAATATATAATAAAATATGTGACATTCTAAAAAACATAAATAATAAATATTTAAAATAAATATATCAATATAAAATTAAAATTAATTATTATATTTTATCAAAAGAATTAAGAATTATAACCTTAAAAAAATATAAATTATTAATATAATAATAAACTTGAATTATATCATAAAAATATTAAAATTACATTCAAATATAAAATTGAAATAATACGATTATATAAAAGAATTCAGTACTTATTCAAAATCTAATATTCAAAATGATCATTTATAATTATTTTAATGTAAAAAATATTTTTGAAATAAATAAAATAAATATATAAAATAATAATCAATTTAATAGTAGTTTATGTAAATTTAATACAATATACTTCCAATAAATATAAAACCAATTTAAAATTGATCTAAAAATTACAAAAAGAATAAAAGAAATATTTTCAAGTAATCATAAAAATATTTTAAATAATAATTATGTTGATAATCTATATAAAGATAATATCTTTATTATTTAATATATATTGAAATATATTATGAACAATGATATAAATTTATGTGAAATTATCATGAAATGAATTTAATTAATACATAAAATATATTAAAAATTGATCAATGATATTATACTCAAAAATAAATCCAAAATAATTTATAAAAAGTATTAAATTAAATAAAAATAAATTAATTATTTGATGTATTAAAAATGACTACAATATTTCAAAATCTAGTGAAAAAAAATTTAATAAAATGATTTTTATATTTAAAAAGATTTTTAAAATGCAAATAAATAATTATATAAAAGATTTTATAAAAAAACATATGTAGTTTTGATATTATAATATTTTCAAAAATCAGTTATTTTTAGTTACATTAAATTAAAAAACGAATAAAAAAATTAAAAATATAACATAAGATATGCAAAGAATTAATCTAATTATAATAGTTATTTAGATAAAAAATAAAATGAAACGGATTTTTCGTATAAAAGAAATATTTAATTATAAATTATATTTTAGTTTTAATAGTTTTTTTAATAAATAATATTATATATTTTGTTTTCTTATATTGATTTAAAATAGAAAAACTTATTCATAAAAATAAAAATAAAAATAATCTATTAAGTAATTATAATAAAGTTATTATTTTAAAATTAATAGATTTCACATTTTTTTATAATAGATACAAAATTTTAAAATTTATAAATAATTATAAAAGGATTCTCATATTATGAAAAAAGAACAATTATATATTTGATATTAAAGTTACTCTCTTTTTTTTAAAATTAATTTCTTTTCGAAATATTGATTTAACTATTAAAAATATAAACAAAAACATTTATTATAATATAACAAAAAATAATAAAAATTGTTATATTCCAAATCAAAAAATTTTAAACTTTAATATTATATATACATAAATATAGTTCATTTATTATATTATTATAAAGGTTTTAATCAATTAATATAAAAAGAAATAATAATGTTATAGAATTTATTTTATATTTTAAAAAGACTTTTTGAAAAGAATTGATTTTTATTTTTAATTTGATTAAAATATTTTTTAATAATAAAATAATAATCAATTATAAAAGCTTTAAAATATTGAAATTAAATAATATAAACATTAATAATCATAAAAACAATAATAATAATATCAATGTATTTAATCAAAATGTATTAATAAATAAAAATCAATTCAATTTTGAAAAAATAAAAATTGTATTTATATGATAATATATAATTCTTTTTATGATATTATTTATATTCTTTTTTAATATATGTCAATTTCATTTTTAAATTAATATAAAAATAGTAAAAGTATTTAATATATATATTATAAAAATATATTTAAATCTAAATATAACTAATAATCTCATTTATATTAATTTTAAAAACTATTTTAAATATAAATTCAAAGTTGAAAAAACTCCGATAAAATCAAAAAATTTCAAAAAACAATATATAAAAATAATTTAAAATAAAGATTTTAATAATAAAAAATATTCTTATATTTTTATTAATAAGAAAGATGAAATAATTATATTTTATAAAATAATAAGCAAATTATGTAAGATAATAATTTAATTGAAAAATATAACTTGATATATTTATTAATATATTTATTTCTAATACCATTATTAAATGAATAAATTCTCAATAAAAAGAATAATAAGTAAAAATATATTCAAAAACTTTTCAAAAAAATTCAAAGTTTTTATATTTTCTTTAAAAAACTTTTTTTATACATAAGTAAGATTATTTATATTATAATTGATCTAAGTTTATTTATAGATAGATTAAATCCAAAATGAAATTATTATTATTATTATTATTATTACTATTATTACTATTATTACTATTATTACTATTATTACTATTATTACTATTATTACTATTATTACTATTATTACTATTATTACTATTATTACTATTATTACTATTATTACTATTATTACTATTATTACTATTATTACTATTATTACTATTATTACTATTATTACTATTATTACTATTATTACTATTATTACTATTATTACTATTATTACTATTATTACTATTATTATTATTATGATGATTATTAGTATTACTATTAATTATTTATTTATATATTTTGATTCAATCTATATTTTAATTATTTATTTATAATATTCAAGCCTTTTATAAAAGATTCATAAAATAATTTTATTAATATAAAGAGTAAATTATTACAAAATTTATATATAAAAGTTTATAAATATTTTAAGATGAAAATTTGATGAATCAATAATAAATCAAGTAAAAAAACTTTATATGATTATCTATATTATGAATCAAATTTTATTAAATATTTTTATTTAATTTGTTTTTAATTTTAAGAAAAATATAATGTTTTAAATTTTAAAAAAAATATGATTTTTTGTGAAAAAATAATTCTTTAAAAATTCAATGAAACAAAAAAGGTTGTTAAATTATATCAAATTATTTTTTTTTCAAATGTTTTTAATATTATATTTTATTATAAATAAATCTTCAAAAATAAAATATATTAAATAATAATACAATGTGAAATCTTTTTTAATATAATATAATTCGAAAGTAACGAAATTTGCTAAGATTTAATTTATAATTATTTAAATAATGCTTTATAGTTTCATTTAATCAATATTATTCATTTTAAGATATTATAGTAATTATCGAAGTTTAAATAAAAAAAACTTTTATATTAAAAATATATTTAAAATTCAAGAATAAATAATTCATTAAAATATTAATAATTTTTAATATTACTCATAAAATATCAAAAAACATAAAAAATAGATACATAAATATTTTAATTCAATTAAAACTATTTTATATTTTAGATATAAAAAGTTTTGAAATCTAACTTTAAAACAATATAAATAATTGATATTATTTAAATAATATATATATATAATTATAATATAAATCATTTTTATTATCATTAATATAACATATTATTTTCATTAATTATTAATTATGACTTTTTAATTTAAATCTTTTTCTTAAATATATTACATTAATCAATTATTAATTATAGAAAACATAATTTTGAAATAATTGTTTTATAGATATCTTACAATTATATATTTATAATTATATTCAATAATGTTTTTATAAAGCTTATATTTAAAATTCCTAATAATATATTTAAAATTCCTAATAATATATTTAATATATATATATATATATTTAATCAAATTGAAATTGAAAAATACGCTGATTACTAAAAACTCTTAAAATTGATGATTTTATATAAATCATTTTTTATAGTAATATAACCAAATTATTTAAAGTTTTAAATATAAATTTTCTTTATATTAAAATTTATATTATTAAAACTTAAAGATTAAATAATGATTTTAAAATTTACAATATTCAATTAAATATAAAATAAAAATTATATAAACATACTATAATTTTAAATTGAATTTTAATTAAATAAATTATTATATTAAAAAATTACAAAACTATATTTTAATATGTAAAAAAAATATTTCTTTAATATAAATTTTATATATATCAAAAATATATAAAGAATACAATATAATAAAATTAAAAATAATATAGATAATATTTATAAATATTAAATATTATTATAATTTTAGTTTTTAAAAAGTATTAAAGTTATTTCAAATTTCATTACATGATAATTTTCATCTTTATAATTATTATAATAAAATATCATTTAATATAATTTTGATTTGAATAAATTATTCAAATATTTGAAAATTTCAAAAAATTTAAAAAATTTTATAATTTTGATTTTTCAAAAATATTATGTTTAAATTAAAAGTTTCTTTTTTTATATTGATATATATTTTCATTATTTTTTAATATAATAATTTATTTAATTTAAATCAAATCAAAATTATAATATCTTTATATAAATTTTATGTTATATTTAATCAAATATTATCAATATTACAAATTATTAAATTTTTATTTCATTTTGAATTATTTATAATAAATATGATATTAATATCAAAATGATTTATATTTAATATTTCAGATAATTTTGTAAAGAATTAATCGATTTATTTATATTAATACAAAAAATGATTTATATAAAATAATTAATTTTGAAAGTTTTTTAATAATTTATATATATTTTGATCTTAATTTAATTAAATATAGGAATTTAATAATAAATATAATATTAAAAATAATATTAAAAGGATTGATATTCATAAGAATTTTGATATTAATAAAATACTAATATCAATAAAATTAATAAAAATCATTAATTAAAATATTTTATTATATATTAATAGAATTAATTTTGTTTAATAAACTTTTATCGATTAATAATTAAATATTAATAAATTGCTAATAAACTTTTATTAATTAATTATTAATTGATTATTAATTAAATATTAATTAATAAAAATCTTTTATTAATTATTTATTGATTAATTATAATTAATTTTCGATAATATACAAAATTTCGATATATACTAAAATACTTTTGAATAATTATTATTAAATAAATATTATTTTTATTTAATAAATGTATAGAAGTTTGTAGTTAATATAATTTAATATTCAATTATTAATAAAATTTATTTATTTTCTAAGATATCAAAATTTAAAAGAATTGATTTAAAATTTAAAAGTTTTTTATAAACTTTATTTTATTATGTTTAATATTTTAATGATATTTAATATTGAAAGAAATACAACTTTTATCATCATAAATTAATAAAATTTTTTTTTTAAATTTTCATGTACTTTCTTCATAAATATAATAAATAATGTAATTTGAACATTCAATATTATATTATCTAGATTATTTAACTAATATATAATTTTAAAAAATATATTTTCTTATAGAAATTGAATTTTATTTAAAAAGAAAATTTATAATAAAATATTAAAATTATAATATATTTTAATTATTATTTGATATAATTTTATAATTTATAATTTTATATAATATATTAAAAATTTTCGAAAAATTAAATTTTAAATTTTAAAAAATCTGAATTTTGGATGAAACTAATTGAAATCACTAAATTTGATATATATACTTTATTTAATATATATATTTTTAAATTAATTTATATATTTGAAATGGATAGTATCAAAAATAATATTATTAATATTATAAAATTAATTATTGTTATATTTAAGAATAAAAAAACTTTCTTTAAAATATTAAAAATCAAGCTTTAATTAATGAATTTTAATTCAATTTCAAATAAACTTTTTATTTATATTTTTTTTTCAATTTGAGAATATAGTCAATATAATATATTTAAATAAAAATATTAAAATTTTTAATAATTATTTTTATAATTCTAAAACTTGAAAATAAAAATTGTATTAAAACTATAATAAAAGATTGAATATTAAATCTTTTTATAATAAAATAAATAATTTAAAACAAAATTATATTAATTTAATTTACTTGAAATAAAAAATCATTATTCAAAATAAAATTTCATTATTAATTTTGATAATTTGAAAAGAATCGAAAATAAAATTTGGATTTCTACTAATAATTTAATTACAATTAAATAATTTTATTAATTAACATTTTATAAAAAAAATCAAAAAAAATCAATTAGATAATATATTGTTGATTTTAAAGTATTGATATTATTTTATCAATTTTATATTATTAAAATTATTTAATTCAATTTATATTATTAATGATATATTACTAAATTTATAATATATTACTAAATGTATATTATTAATATTATATTATTAATATTATATCATTCATTTTATATTATTAATTCAATATTATCAATTCAATATTATTAATTTCAGATTATTAAAATTTCATATACAATCAAAAAACTATATCTTTATATATTAATAATCTAATATTTAAAATATCTGTAATTTTTATTATTTGAATCAATATTTTAATATAATCAATCATATTACCTTTATAATAAATAACATTTTATTAAAATATATTATTATATTCATTATAAAATAAAAAATAAAAAATATTTTCATTTTATATTATATATTAATTCTTTTTGAAATTTTTGATGATTAGCAAATCTACTCAATTAAATTAAAATTAAAATGAATATTAATTATTGAAAACTTTTAAAATTATTAATTTTATATAAAATATTTTTTATAATACCATAAATTAATTAATTAATTATTTATAACTGTCTGTATAGTCAACACGTGATCTTACATCACGTGCCCGTTAAGGAGATATATACTCTTGATGGTGTACAATATTTTTTTTGAATTTCTTGAATATATTCATATAATATAAGAGGATATTTATAATTGTATAGTTTTATATTTTTAAAGTTATATAAATATTAATTAGTATATGTATTATAAATTAAGATTTTTATTTTATATGTAATATTAATTTTAATAAATTTTAAATATTTTTATTTATTATTGATAAGAAATCTTTTATGATTTTTGATGATGAAAAGATCTATAAATTATTTAGTTTTTAATAAAAAAAAGAATTGAATTTTATAATATTTAAATATTTATTATAAAAATAATAGTTTTTAATTTTAATTTAAATATTATAAAATTTGAATATTTATTATAGATAAAGTAGTTTTTAAATCGATTTTAGAATTATAAAATTTGAATGTTTATTATAGATAGAATAATAATAAGAATATGAATTATATTATATTATTTAGATATATATTATATTATTTAGATATATATTATATTATTTAGATATATATTATATTATTTAGATATATATTATATTATTTAGATATATATTATATTATTTAGATATATATTATATTATTTAGATATATATTATATTATTTAAAAAAATATTTTAATAAAGAAAAATATTAATAATGATAATTATTTTTTTTATAGTAAATTTGTTTATTATATATTTATTTTATAAATTGGAATGATTATATTTGATTTAAAAACTTTATTAAAATAAGTTTTAATTTAATATTAGATTTATTTTATGAATTAGGGTAATTATATTTAGTTAAAAACTTTATTAAACCGAATTTTTGATTTAATATTAGATATTTATTTAATAATAATAATAAAAAAATTAGGTAAAAATAAATTTAATAAATAATTATTATATTATTTAATAAATAAATATAAAATATTATTAAAAATAATTTTTTTCTTTATATTATAATATTATAAATAATATAATAAATAAAAGTAATATAAAATCTAAAAAAAGTTTAAAAAATAAAAATATAAGTTTTAGAGAATTATAAAAAAAAAAATTTATTAAATATAAATATTCAAAATCTAAAATTATTGTTAATATTTTAATAATGAAAACAACTGTTTAATTAAATCAAAAAATCTTAATTAATATTAAAAATATTATTAAAAAACTTTAATAATAGTTTAATATATATAAATTTATTAGAAAAATAATCTTAATATAAAATATTTAAATAAATATAAATTTTAATATTATAAATATAAAGCAAGATCTTTTTATTTAAATATATAATGAATAATATTTTTAAAGGATTTATATTTGGTTTTAAAAGAAAATAATAATAAAAAGATGATAATATATATGGGTTTGAATATAATTAAAAATTTAAATCTAAATGAAATAAAAGATATTAAAAAGATTTATTTAATAAATCATTTTTAAATGATTTAAATTTTATTAATAAATTTAAAAAATATAATTTAAAAAACTTATATATAATAATCATTATCTAAAATATAAATTTAATAAATATATAATTAACAATCTAAAAATCTTTATTAATATAGATTTAGAAACAGATTTTAAAACAGCATTTAAAAATATTGATACAAAAATATCTTAAATATTGATACAAAAATATTTTAAATATTAAATAAAAAATATTTAATAATAATCAAACGAATGTTATGAAAAAACGATATATATATTAATATATCCATTTTAATAATTTATATATTATATAATATAATATATAAAAAATTATATCTTAAATAAATTAAAGCCTATCTAAAAATTTCTTATAAAAATCGATTGATTAAATTTAAATTTAATAATAAAATAATAATAATAAAAAATCTATAAGAAAATGGGATAAAAAAAATACAAAAAAACAAATTAAAAAAAAACAAATTAAAAAAAAACATATTAAATAAAACATTTTAATTATTCAAATAACTATTGGTCTTTTAAAACAATTCAAGAAATTACTAAAAAATATTTAATCAATAATAAAGGTCAATAATAAATATTTATTCAAAATTATTTTAATAATAATATATAAACTAATAAATCATTTTTTTGATATAGAATTCTATTTCAAAATGATTATATATTTCAATTTAATCAAAATCACCCTAATCAAAATCACTATAATAAAAATAATTATAATAAAGATCATTATAATCAAAAAAATTATATATTTCAATTTAATTAAAATTATTTTGATTAAAGTCATTATAATATAAATAAATATAATAAAAGATATTATGATTAAAATAATTATATATTTTAATTTGATTAAAATTAAATTGATTAAAATCAATTTAATTAAAATTATTATAATTAAAATCATTTTAATCAAAATAATGAATAAAACAACTATATGATTTAATATAATCAAAGTGATTATAATTAAAATAATTATAACCAAAATAATCATAATTTTTAATATAATTAAATCAAATAAAATTGAAAAAAAAGTTAAAAAGTAAGAAAGTATATATATAAAAAAACAAGTTTGAAAATCTAAAATATTATTAAAAAAAATTAATATTATATATTAAAAATTTAATATTAGATCAATTTAAATAAAATATATAATAATATAATAAAATTTAAGAATAAAGATAATAATTTTGATTATAAAATAGTCATATATACATTAATTTTATAATATATAAATATTTTAAATAAATTTAAAATAATAATATTAAAAAGAATTGTATTATTATACTGTAATAAATAAATAAATAAAATTAATGATAAAAAATATTATAAATAAAAATAAAAAAAGAAATTTAAATAATATTTAAAATTATTCTTTATAAAAACAATATCATGATATAAAATTTTATTAAATAATATAAAAAATTAATGATATTTATATAAACAATTCATTTTATTATATTAATAAATTAAATGATTTGTTTAAATATATTATTAATTAATTATAAATATTTCAAGTTTTGTTTAAAAAATTAAAAAACGATTCAGATTTATAATAAATTATAAAATGATAATATTAATATATATTATATTAAAAAAGAGGTTATAGATAATTTATAAAATTAAAATAAAAATTTTAATTATAATGAATATATTAAAACAAATAATTATAATAATTAAAAAAAATATAATAATTATTCAAATTAATTTAAATTATAATTTAATATTTAAGATCAATATAATAAAAATAATTTGAAATTAAATTGTAAAAAATAATATTGAATATATAAAAAAAAAATCTTTTTTTATAAACTATTTGAAATTAAATCAAAAAGAAATTTAATAAAAATATAAAGAAAATATTATAAAAAACAATAATAATTATATATATAAATAGTTCTTAACATATTAATTATAAAAAAAGGTAAAAAATAAAAATAACGAATAATTAAAAAAATTTATAGAGTATTTTATATAAAAATAAGATATTTAAATGAGATTATATTAAAAATATATTATATATTAAATGGATTAATTAATGATTTATAAATAGTGATTATATTTATAAAGAAAATATCTAAATATACATTAATATATAAAAAATCATTTAAAAATAGTTAAATTAATCAAAATATAATATTAAAATAAATCACATATAATTTTGAAATATTTTTTATAAATAATAAATATAATTTGATAGATTTTAAAACATTATAATCAATATAAAAATAATAATAATATTAATTATTAATAAATAATAGTATAAAATATTTCCGAAACTAATCAATTTAATTATTAATTATAACAGAATAAAAATTATAAAGATTATACTTAGAAAAGAAGATAGTAAAGAATTTATTAAATTATATAAAATCAAATTATTAATTAAATAAAGTAAAGTTTATATTATTTATATAAATATAATATATTTTTTAATAATATTAAAAATTATATTATTTGTGATAAAAGTAATAAATATTTCTTTATTATATAGAAGATTAATTATAATATATTTATATAATCAATAATTTTAAATCATATTTATTATTTTATAGAAATAAAATTATAATATTTATATAAATATTTTAATTATTTAATTATTGATAAATTACATAATATATTTAAATAAATTAATTATAATAACATAAATAAAAATAAAATCAATAAATTAATAAAATATTATAATTAATATCAAATATATAATAAATCATTAAAAAATTTAAATTCAAAATTAATAATAATAAACATAATAATACTTAATTTAATTATATAATTATAATTAATATTATATATATTAATAAAATTAGTATTATATATATTTAATAAAATAACAAAATATTAAGTAATAATAGAGTTAAATAATATATTAATAAGATATGTTTAAAATATAATTTGATTTAGATAAATTAATAGTTATATAAACTTTTAAATTATATTATTATTATTATTATTATATAATTGATTGTGAAGGAATTTAATAAAGGTATAAATATTATAATAATTAAAATAAAGATAATGTTTATTACTATTTATTAATTAATTAATAAAATTAATTAATAAATATATAAAATTTTATAAAATAAATTATACTAATTTAGTTTTATAAAAAAGCAAATATTGTAGATAATAATAAAAATTATAAACGATATAATAAGCTTTAATAAAGTAGTTTTAATTTTTCTAATATCCAATATATTTATGTATATAAAAAAGTTGAATTTATTAATAAAAATTATTATCAATTAAATAACAAAATTATAAAAAATAAATAATAAAATTTATAAATATAAAGTTATTTAAATAATAAAAATTATATTATAAAAATAAAATATATTATTTATATATATAATATATAATTTAAAATTATATTTAAAATTATTAATATAAATGGATTATTAAAAAAATTAAAATTATAAAATCAATATAAATAATAATATTATAATAATATAATTAATATTAATTTATTTATATTATAAAAAGTTTATTCATTTAATATCAATGATGTTAATAATATTTATAAAATATATAAAAAATTATATATTATTTATATTTCTAAATAATAATAATAAACAATTAGTTATTTCAAAATTATTGAAATTAATGATTTATAGATATAGTAAATTAAAAAAAGGTTAAAAAACTAATATTTTATTATTAATAATAATATAGCTTTATTAATATATTTAATAAAATATATAATAAAAAATATAATTTAAATTATATATAAAAAATGAAGATTTTAAAAGAATATTATTATATATTTAATTCAAGCTTTTTTTTAATAAATTAATCTTTCTTATTTAATAGATCAAATATAATAAAAAAAAGCAAATAAAATATATATAAAATTAAAAAAAAAAGAATTAAATAAATTAATAAAAATTAATATATTGAAAATGATAAAATAAAAAAAGATCATAATAAAAATAAATATTTTTAAATATAAATAAATTAATAAATTTAAATATCTAAATATAAAAAATATATATAAAAAATTAATATTTATTATATAAAATTTTAATAATATAAAAAAGTATATTATATTTATATAAGTTTTGATTATATAATGTTTAATTTATTCAATAATATTAATAATTATAATGATATAAATAAATAATATCCTAATTATTATTAATAAATAATTTATTTACAAAAGAAATACTATTTAAAAAAAAATTTTTTATATAAAAAACAAAAACAATTAATCAAAATATATTTATTTAAATTTGATAATAATTTAATTATAATAAAAAATTTAATAAATATAATAAACTAAAACTTTCAATATAAAAATTTAGAATAAATCAAAAAAGTTAATATTAATATATATAAAATATATAATAAATTTTAGAAAAATACAATATTAAAAAAATAATATATTATCTAATATATATATAGTGTTTATATTGTATTTTATTATTAATTTAAAACTTTATTCAATTTAATATAAATTATATAAAATATTAAATCAAATAACAAAAACATAAAAATATTATATATAATAATAATAAAAAATTTATAAAAAAACTTTAATTTATATTATTAAATTCTAATCTTTTATATATATACATATTTATTAATATTTTATATATTAATAATTTTAATTTAGTATTTTAATTCAAATATATTATTATATTAATAAATAAAAACAAAAATATAGATATTATATATTAATTTTTAATTAAATATAAATATATTATTTAAATTATTTTAATATTAAAACTTTATACAATAATACTTAATTTTAACTTGATAATTATTGTTAAAAACATAATCGATAAAAATTATAATTTTATTCTATCATTAATCATTTATATTAATTTATATTTTTTATTTTAATTATTAATCAAATTAAAAATAATAATTAAAAGATAATTTATAATTAACATTATAATTCCATATTAATTATATAAATATAGAAAAATTGCGAAAATATAATAGATTAATAATAATAATAATCTAATAAATATAATAATACAAATAAAAATTTATTTAATATAAAAAAGAATTATTAATAAAAATAGAATATCGATAAAAATTAATAAATAGATTAAATATAAAAAAAGATTTTTATTTTTTTCAATTTATTTTTGAAAAAGTAATTAAATAATAATTGATATTATTTATCATAACAATAATTTATATATAATTATTATAAAATAAAATAATAAAATATATAATATAAAAAAATAATAATAGTTTAAAATAATAATAATATATAATCTAAATAATATTTATTTTAATTTAATATCAAAATATTATATTATATATAAATAAATTACAAAAATATTAAAAAAATAAAAAACTAAAAAAAACTTATTTTTATTTTATTTTATATAAATAAATTACAATTTTTATAAAATTCAATTTTTTATATATATAATATTGAATTTTTAAAGAATTATTAATATCTATATAATGAATATATAATTTTCTATTATATATTTTTTAAGAAAATATATACTTTTAATAATATATAATACTTTTTTTAATTTTTTCAAATATAATTATACAATACAAAAAATGATCCTATATTGTACTATTCCATCCTCTCGAAGTCATATAAACAAAACTATCTTTAATATATAAAAAAAATATATAAAAAATATAATATAATAAAATTAAAAACAATATATATAATATTTATAAATATTAAATATTATTATAATTTCGATTTTTAAAAATCATTAAAACTATTTCAAATTTTCATATATAATAATTTATATCTTTATGATTGTTATATTAAAGTATTATTTAATATAATTTTCATTTAAATAAATTAATAAAACTTTTAAAGATTTTAAAAAATCAAAAATACTTTAATATCTTTGAATTTTTAAAAATATTATATTAAATTTTAATATATAATATTTATATTAAAAAAACTTTTTTTATATACATTTATATATATTTTCTTTTTTTTAATTCAATAATTTATTTGATTTAAATCAAATTGAAATTATAATATTTTTATATAATCTTTAGTTTTTATTTAATTAACCATTATAAATTTCAAAATCATTATTTAATCTTTAAATTTTAATAACAAATATTTTAATATAAAAATAATTTATGTTCAAAATTTTAAATAATTTTATAAAAAAATAATGAATTTAGTTATATTAATATAAAAGATATTTTATATAAAATCGATGATTTTAAGGGTTTTCAGTAATTGATGCGTACTTTAATTTTAATTTAACCGAGTATATATATTAATATTAATTCTATGACATTGATGCTTTATTAGTATAAAATTAAATTTATAAATATTAAAAAATGAATTAAATATAATAATTAACTATTAAATTTATAGAGTATATGTGCTTAATATAATAAATTAGAATCAATTAAACTTTCATAATATTTTCAAAAAAACTTTAATAGTTTTAATATCGATTATAGAAGTTAAAATATGTTTTTTTCTTGAAAAAATCAAATTAAATTTTAATATTAAAAAATATAAGATTTAAATATCAACATTCTTTTTCCCACATTTTCTTAATTAAATTATAATTAGTGATACAGAAATTTTATTTAATAATATAAAATTATTAAAAGACTTATATTGATTACAATATATTATGATCGTTTTTAATAAGTTTTAATTTTATTAATAGCATATTGAAAAAATTAGAACAAATAAAAAATAAAAAATTACTTAATTAATATATTAATTATTGATTGTTTTATTGAATTCTTTTCTCTAAATCTTTTAATATTTGTTAAATCTTTTTGAATATTTCTTTTAAATAATAATATTGTTTTATATACTCATGATTTCAAATTAAAAAACATTAATTAATATGATTCAAATTTTTTAGAAGTTCCATGATATAATAACAGATTAAAAAGAATTATTCATGTAATCAAACTAATAAATAAAATTGTTAAATTAATAATCTATTTTCAAATTTATTCAAATAATTAAATCAAATTATTTAACTTGAACATTTTAATAAACAATTTTATATAAAATTAATAAATGAAAATTATAAAAATAATAAAATAGATTAAAATACATAAAATTTGATTGTGTTTTATCTATTCCTAAATTATATTAATATTATAAATCATAATAAAATCTTTTATCATTATATTAAATTTATTATGTGATAATATGTAAATTTAAACATAATTAAGTTTATTATAATTAATATAAAAATCGATTAATTCAATTAATATAACTAAAAACAAAAATAAACGCTCAAAAAACAATTTATCATAAAATATTTAATTAAAAAAAATATTTTTTTATTCAAAATGATAATACAAATATATTAAATTATATTTGTTTAGATTAAAATATATTTTAAAAAATTCTTATATATACATAAGAGAATATTAAAATAGTCATTATTAAAGTATTAAAAACATTTGAACATTAAAAAAGAACTACTAGTAACTTGAAATAATTTCAAAAAATATACAGATTAAATTAAAAAAGCAGATATAAAACTTTTTTGAAATGTAAAAATTAAAATAAAATATATTACAAAGTATATTCAAAAAACAAAAATAATTATTAGATTATAGTATTTTAAAAAAATAAAAAAAGTTCTTTTTTTAGAGTTTAAAGTCCTCTTTTAATCATTGACTATATAAGATTATCAAGACTTAATATCTTAATGATCTAAAATTCGTATTTTTATAGTCAACTTCCCAGTGAACATATTTTAGAAAAAGATTAACAATCTAACTTTAAAATAAATAAATCAAAAAACAATAATTTTAACTCTATTTTTTAATTTTAACTTTGTATATATTTCTTTCTAAAATAATCTTTTTATGAATAATATCTATTTTTTTTATATCAATTTCTTTTTTTTAAATATTATAATTTGATAATTCTTTTTAGTTTTTAAATATATTTTATAATATATTTTATTTTAATCTTTATATTTAAAAAAAATGTGTATCTGTTTTTTTTTTAATTTAATCTTTATATTTTTCAAAATTATTTAATTTCTTTTGAATCTTTAAATACTTTTAATATTTTAATTATAAACGTTCTAAAATTTCTTCTTTTTATATATATGATAAATATCTTGAAATATCTTTTAATTCAAATAAATATAATTTAATATACATATATTATAATTTTGATTAAAACAATGCATTCTGAATCTTTTGCTTTATATTCTTAAACAAAATAATCTTATCTTCTAATCAAATATTTCGCTATCGTTTTTTTTGCTTTCCATCTTTGTTCTTATTCGTGCCGAAAAAAAGTTGATATAGAGAATAAATATAAAAAAATGATAAAAGATAAATATTATTAATAAAAAAAATTATTATTTCGAAAACAAAATTATAAGAAATCAAAATAAAAGAATAAAATTAAAGAAGTTATTTTGTTTTTATTTCAAGATTAAATCTTCAAGTTGAAGTTTCCTCTAAAATATACTCGATTAAATTAAAATTGAAGCACGCGCAAATTACCGAAAACCCTTAAAATTGTGCTTCAACCCAATTTTACCGCTTTTTTAAAAATTAATAACTCAATCAATAATGCTTTAAATATTTAAATTTTGGTA
The DNA here is from genome assembly GCA_028455995.1 of Scleromitrula shiraiana. NCBI lineage: Eukaryota > Fungi > Ascomycota > Leotiomycetes > Helotiales > Sclerotiniaceae > Scleromitrula > Scleromitrula shiraiana. Next base: position 374,614 of record JABELC010000008.1, read on the forward strand.
TTAGTAGAATTATATAATTATATATTATAATATTAATATTTAATAAATTCTTTTAATAATTTTATAAGTGCTTTTATATTTTTTAAAATAGATAATATTATTAAATTTTAATATTAGATTTTTAATATTATATAATAAATTAAAATCATAATGGTTTTGAATAAAAACTTTTTAAATTAGATTAAAAAAAGTAATTATATTATAATATTTATTTTATTAATAGATAATTCTAATATTAAAAATATAATTATATCAAAAGTATATAAGGAATAGTTAATAAAAAAAAAGCTAATTATATTAAAAAAATTGAAATTTAAAATTATATATATTTTATTTATTAAAGTAATTATCTTTATTATATTTTATTATTTTTTTAAATTGATTTTCTATATTTTTTATTTATTTATTAATTTATTGAATTAATATTTTGATATATTTTTTTTTTAAATTTGAATTATTTTTTTATTTATAATTAATTAAAAATATTTTTTTTTTTTAATTTTGAACTTTAATATAATTCTATATATATTTTATTATATTTAAATTAGAAAATTGAAATAGCTAAGTTATTCAAACGATATCAAATAAATCCATATATCTTCCAATAAATTTATTTATATATATAAATATATTATCTATTATAATCTCAATTTTACTATTATAATACTATATTTAAATTTAATAATCTTCTTTTTACTATAGTTTTTAAATCTAAAGAGCAAAAAAAGGTGCAATAAAAAGTTTTGATATATAAAACTAGTCAATATCTTTTTTAAATCGATCATCTTTATACATTATATAATTATATTTGAACACTTTAAACATTATGTTTTTATTCTCTTTTTTTATCATTTTTATAAATTATTTAATAAAAAATCAAACTTGATTAATAAACAAGAATTTTAAAAAGTTTTAAAAGTTATATCTCATTTTTTTTTTGTCTTTTTAGCCTTAAATTCTTTTTTTAAATCTAATTCAAATAAATCATTATATTTTTATATTATATTTTCTATCTTTTTTTTTTCTATTTTCTTTTTAAAAGTTTTATACAGTTCAAGAAACTTCCCTTATTTAAACGGATCTATAAACTTTGTTTTTTGATATGTCTATTTTAAAGTAAATTAAACAATATTAAAGTAAAAATACTCGATTAAATTATATTGACAATACTTTTTACCATATTTAAAACGTTTATTAATCTAATCTATAAATATATAAAGTTTTATATTGTGGTTTTACTGTGGTAAAGTTGTACGATATATGGTATTATAGTTTGTGTGGTATATTCTTATTATTGATTTATCTATAGTATAGGTTGTCAGATCGTATATATATATAATTATAGTTATATGTTTATTGTATACTATTTTATGATCTATATTTTAATATTAGCATTATTTAAAAAGAAAAGAAAGTTAAACTAAATTTATTATATATTATAATATTATTTTTCTTTATTTCTTTATAAAATAGATTAAAAAGTTGAAATGTATATAAATAGTATAATTGATAAAGAAAGTATGTATAGAATCGTAATTGTTGTTGTTTTGATAAGTGTTATTATTGTTTTGATAAGTATTGTTTTTGGAGGGGTTATTTTCGAATCGGAATAATGATATTTTAGTGATTTTAGTAAGTATTGTTTGTATATATTATTATTTTCTACATTTTTTTTGTATTAGTTCTTTATACTTTTGCATTTTTTATATTAATCTTTTATATTATTGTATCTTTTATATTTTTTTTGTTATATTTTTTTTGTTATATTTTTTTTGTTATATTTTTTTGTTATATTTTTTTGTTATATTTTTTTTATTATAATATATTAATGTATTATATAGATTAATCTATAATAAATATTAGTTTTAGCGATTATGATTTATTTTGTTGGATAAATAAAATGTTTTATTTGTATTCAATTTATTTTTTTATATTGATATTAATTTTATTGATATTAATAAGATTTTTGAGGATGGTAAAAAGTTTTAATTTTGTTATTATATTGATAAAGTTTGTATTATTAATAATTTATTTAATTTTTATGATTTCTTTATATTTATATAATTAATAAATAAAGATTAAATTGATTATTAAATGTTTTTTTTAGAAAATATTAAATTTGATTAAATATTTATAAAAGGATTTTAAATTAATATAAATTATAAAAAATGTAAAATTGATTATAATTTTTTTATTGATTAATTGATTTATAATTTTATTGATATTAGATTTGATTATAATAATAATATTAAATCTATATTTTATTTTATATAATTTTAAAATAAAAATGCTTTATAAAATTTATTTATATTTGATAAAGAATTAATAAATAATATTTATATTATTATTTTTATTAATAAATATTATAATAAAATTGATTTAAAAAAAAATTATTTACAATGATTTTATTTTAAAAAAAACGAATATAAAATTATAATTAAAATTGTTAATTTATTATTAAATACGTTTATTAAAAATATTTATATTATTTTTAATTAAATTGATAATTTGAGTTATATATAATAAGTTGAACAATGTTTTTGGTTAATAAATATTTATAATATATATATTATAGATCTATTAAATAATATATTGTTTTTTTAAAAAAATATTTTTTTTGATTTTTATATATAATTTAAAATTAATGAAAAAATATTTTATAAAATAAAGTTTGTTATATTATTATTTTTGAATAAATATAATTATATTATTTTTATTAATTTAAATTAAAATATTATTAAATTTAAAAAAAAATTAATTATTAATTATTTTTATATTTTTAAAAGATAATTTTTTTTTGATTTAAATTTTTTTATATTTGCGAATTCTTTATTAATAAAAATAAAGATATTATTGATTTATAATTTAATTATATTTAATTTTTTATTTTTATTAATATAGAATAAATAATTATTAAATAAAAAAAAGATCATTTTAAAGATTTTTATATAATGATTATAATATATAAAATATTAGTGATTTCTGGATTTTGCAATATTATAAAATAGATATATAATTTTGAAGATTATATTTAATTTAAAATTTATTTTTAATGGGGGTTTAATATAAAATATGCAAATTAAGAATATTTTTAATTAAATATATATTCATAATATATTATAAAAATATAATTAAATATATTAATATATATTTTATAAAGTTATAAAACAAAATATAGTTTTATAATTAATTTATTAAATAATAAAGGATTTTATTAAAATTATTTTTTTATTTTTATTATTATAGTTTTGAATTATTAATTTAGATTTTTTAAATACTTTTAATATATTTTTATTTTTAATAAAATCGATAAATTTATTATAAAAGATTTAAATATTTTTTAGTATATTGTTCTTTTTTAATGATTTTAAATATATCTTTTTTTAATAAATCATTTATTTTTTTTTATAAAATAAATAGAATTGATTTATAATTAATAAAAAGTTTATAATAATATATATATTAAAGATATTTTTAATAATATAATTATTATTATTATTATTATTAAAGTATATTTGATTATATTTTAAAGTTTATTTTTAATAAAGGATTTTGATTATTAATTTTGAATATAAAATTGGGATAAAAACTAGATTAGAAATAGGCTTTTTGTTTAATATATAAGTGTTTTTTTTTAATTAATATATTTTTAAATTATTAGAGTCTTTATTATTAATTGAATTTAAAGTAAAATTTCTTATTAATAAAGAATTGATTGTATTATTAAATAATTTATCAAATGTTTTGAGCTTTTTTTTATATAGTTTTATTAAAATGTTTTTGAATTTTTTATTAAAATTATTTATTCTAATTATATATATTTAATTTTTTATTTTGATAAATTTATATAGTCTATTTTAAATACTTTTTTTTTTAATAAATAAAAATTAAGAATTTGAGTTTAAAGTTGTATAAATAGAATATAAATAGTTTATTATATTGATATAAAATATTTGTTATTATTTGTTTAATATATTTTTTTTATATTTTTATTATTATTTTGTTGATTATAACAATATATTATAAAAGAAATAGGGTAAAAAAGTTAAAGAATATTAAATAGAGAAATGCACTAAATATTAATAAAATGGAAATAAAATTATTTAGATTAATACTATTATTAATAGTTTTAATAGTTATTTGTAGTTTTATATCTTTATTGATTTTTTTAATATTTTTCAATTTTTTAATAATAATTGAATATATTTATTAGATTATTTTGTAATAATATTTGATTATTTTAATAAAATAATAAGTTTTAATAAATATATGTTTAGTTTTAATTATAATTGTATAAATATTATTAATAAAGTTTTTTTCTATAAAATAGGTTTTTTGATTATGAATAATTAATTTAAAAAAATTATTATAAATATTAATTTATATAAAATAAAATATATTTTATATTATTATTATTAATAAATCTTTGATAAAGTATATAATATTAAATTAAATTACTTTATTAATAATATAAAAAATAAGATTATTATTAATATATATTATATTAATTATAATAATAAAATTGAATTTAATATTATTATAGAATTTGAATTTAAATTTTTTAGATTTATTAATATAGAATTAGTATTTTTTATAGTATTTTATAAACTATTTTAATTATTTATAATTGAATTCATTTTTATAATTAATATAATTAAATAAATTATATAGTTTTTTAATAAAAAAATGTTTTATTCATTTATAAATATAACATAATTCGATTTTAAATAAATAATATTCCTTATCTATATTTAATAATTTTATAATAAATTATTGGAATTCTTAAAAAAAAAGTTAATTAATTGATAAATATATATTTATAATATTTAATAGTTTTCTATATTTTATTATTGATATATTAAAATTCATTTTTAATATTATTAAATAAAATTTAAATATAATTTATATTTACAAAATTTAATAAAAATAAAGTATTGATATTGATAATATAAATATCAATTATACTAATTAAACTAATAATTAAAATAATTTTAATAAAAAGAGTATTACTAAAATCAAATTTAAAGTTTATAATCAAATTTAAAGTCTTTATATCGATTTAAATAAGTTTTTATAATATTAAAAACTATTTATAATTAATAATTCATTATTTTATAATGTTAAAATCAATTATTATATTAATAAACCTATATTTATTATAATATTTAATTTATAAATAAATTTTAAATTTTGAATCAATTTCGCTAATATAAATATATAAAATAATTAAATTATTAAATTTTACAATAAAATTATTATAATTATTATCTATAATAATATAAAAACTATATATAAAATAATGAATATTTTAATATCATTATTATTATCATTATCATCAAAATATAATTTTAATTAAAATGCTTTAATTTCTTTAATTATATAAATAAAATTGTTATTATTATTATATTTGTTTTAAATATATTGATTATAATTTTTATTAAAACTTTATATATTATTAAAATTAAATCTTGATTTTATTTTTTAATTAAATTTTTTTTTTATAATAATTCATTTTTTAAAAATATATCTAATTAATTAATATTTTTTTTTTTAGAAATATAATATACTTTTTGTTTTTAATTATAATAAATATTATTAAATTAAAAAATTTGATTATTAAAATATATATTTTTATTTTGAGATTATAAATTATTATTATTTCAATTAGTTTTTTAAAATTATTAATTATTAAAATTTTATTTAATTATATTATTTTTTTTTTTAAAAAAACGATTTATTTTTAAATTTGATTTTTATATTTTTTCATATTATAATAAATATATAGATCTTTATAATTATAACAATAAATATTTTAAATAAATCTAAATATTTTAAAAAGTATATAAAATAATTTTGATAAATTATAAAAAGTTTTATTATATAAATAAAGTTGTTATGCATTTTTAATAATAAATTAAATTTTATGATATATATTTTATTAAATAAAATTTTGTATAATTGTTTAATTAATTTTGATAAATTATTTATAATAATAATATAAAAAATAATTTTAAATTAATTATTATCTATATTATATTTTTATTTTTTATTTTTAAATATTTTTTAAAATTTTTTAATAATTATTTTTTAATTAATATTTGAATTTTTATATTTAATAATATTATAATAATATTTTTAAATATTTTTGTATAATATAAATAAAATACCAAAATATTAATATTATTTAAATAAATCAATTTATTTATAATTATTTTTATAAATAATTGATTTGTATTCGATATTATTTATTTAATCATTATATTTATTATTATTTAATATATAGTATTTTATAAAATTTTTAAATTATTTATTAATATTAAATAAAATAAAATCAATTTTAAAATTTTTAGAATTTAAATAATTAAAAAAATCATTTTTAAAATCAAAATTAGAATCAAAATCGAGATTAGAATCAAAATTATTATTATTATTTTTTTTTTTACTAAATATTGATTTAGGATCAAATTTTTTAAAATTAAATAATTTTTTAAATATCGTTTATTTTTTTTCTTTGCTTTTTTTATTTTTTTTATTTTTATTTTTTATTTTATTTTTATTTATTTATAATTTTTAATAAAATTGATAATGAAGTTTTTTTTGTTTTTTTTTTAAATTATTGAGTTTTTTAATTAATACGATAAAGGTGCTTAATTATATATTAAATTATATATTGTAAGTTATTATTTTTATTATTTTTAGAGTTTATTTAGATAAAACTTTAAAAATGAATATAAAGATTAGACTAATATTGATATTAAAATTAATAAAAATATTAATATTAAGTTTTTATAAAAATTATTTAAAAAATTATAAAATAAAAACGTTTTTTTTTAAATTATAATAAAATATTTTAAAATTTAATTTATAAAATTGTTTTTAAATATTTATAAAATATTGTTATTAAAAATATAATAATAAATGTATTTTAAAATTTTGAATTGAATATATAATAAAAAAATCTTGTTTTTGAAGTTATTTTTAGAATTGAATCTATTTTTAAATAGTTTATAAAGTTTATTATATTTTTTAAGATTTTAATTAAAAAAAAAAAAATTTAAAAGAAAAGAATTTCTTTTTATTATATTGATTTAAAAAAGGAATTGAATAGAAGTATTTATATAAATAATTGAAAAAAAATATTATATTCTAATAAAGAAAATAAATTTTTTATTGTTATATAAAGAGAGTTAAAGAAAAAGAAAAAAAAAAGGGGAAAAGAAAGTGGATTATTATGAGGTAAATAAAGGTTTATTTATTTTTAAGGGATATTTCTAATTTTTTATAGATTTTATTAATTTAAAAATAATAATATCTTTAAATAAAAATTAGAGTTTTTTAATATAATTTTTATAAATCCAAAAATATAGTAAATATATAAAAAAAAATAAAAAAAAGAAGTAAAAAAAATAATAAAAAAGATCTTATTATTGCTAAAAGTTTAAAGATTTAAAAGTTTAAGAATATTATAGAAATCGTTAAAAAGTATCTTGAAAAAGTAGGAATTAAGAAATTGAGGTTTTAAGAAGTTGAGTTAAAGAAGCTAAGTTAAAAGCATATATAATGGATATAAAAATTATAATATCACTTTAACGTCTATATATTTTATTTTAATATTATATATTATTTTTGATCAAAATGTTTTATTGATATTTCAAGTTTAATTCCAATTTTTTCAAAAATATTTTTACTATTATAATATCGCTTTAATATTTATAATATTTGATTTATATAATATTGATTAATATGATTTTATTATAATAAAGTTATATAATATATAATATTATAGTTTATATAGTATATTCTTATTATTAATCTATCTATAGTACAAGTTATCAAGTCGTATATATGTACGATTGTGGTCATGTGTTTGTCACGTGCTATCTTGTGATCTATATCTCAACATATATCGATACTCAAAAAGTAATATATAAATTATATATATTTTTGATATATAAATAAACTCAATTCAAGTTTTTCAATATCAAAAATAAAAGATTTCTTATAATTATATATGATTTAAAAAATTTTATTATAAAATATAAACAATTCAAACTTAAAAATTTATTAATCAATTTTTTTAAAACAAAATTCATAATTATAAATATATATTTTAACAATTTTTTATTTTTAACTTTTATCAAAAATAATTTTTCGATTTTTTTTTTTAAAGATTTTTTAAATGTTTTTAATATTGAATAAAAGTTTACAATATCTCTTTATTTGATTATCTATCTTTTATAAACATTTAATAATTATATTTTTTTTTAAATCTAATATATAAACAATCTTTTTATAAATTATTTCAAAATATTGAGCAATTAAAAATCTATAGATTTTTTTAATAAAATCTTTATTTATATAGATTTAAATTTTTATAATTTATAAATTTCATTTTTACAATTCTTATAAACTATTTTTTATTAAATATAACTTAAAATTAATAAAGTTATTAAAATCGGCGCAAAAGTAAAAAGACGCGTTTAAAGAGTTTTGAGATGATTCGCTTATTTTGCGCGTGCTTCAATTTTAATTTAACCGAGTATTGATTATAAAAATACAAATTTAAAATCATTAAAATATTAAATATTGATTATTGTACTATATAATTAATGATTGAAACATGACTTTAAATCAAAACAAAAATTATTACTAAAAAATATATTTTTCATCATTTTAAAATAAATTTCTTTGTAATTATAAATATATAATGAATAAATTTTATAATGTAAGTTTAATATACTAGTATGTGTTTGTATGACTCCGAGGGTATAGAACTATACAATTACAAATATCAATCAATATTATATTATTTGTTTAAGGAATTTAAAAAAAATATTATATATTATTAAAGATATATATTTTTTTAATGGATATATGATATAAAATCATATATTTGATTATATAAATATTAACAATTTTTTAAAAATCTAATATTATATATATAAAAAATTAAAATCTATAAAAATTATAAACTATTTATATAAAATAAAAATAAAATAAGCTTTTTTTAACTCTTTATTATTTTAAAATTTTTATAATTTATTTATATATAATATAATATTTTTAAAATCAAATTAAAATAAATATTATTTAAATTATATATTATTATTATTTTATATTATTATTATTTTTTATATTATATTTTTTATTATTTTATTTTATAATAATTATATATAAATTAAATAAATAAAATTGATTATTATTTAATTATTTTTTAAAAAATAAATAAAAAAAAATCAAATTTTTTTTTTATATTTAATTTATTTATTAATTTTTATTAATATTTTATTTATATCGATAAATTTTTTTAATATTAAATAAAGCTTTATCTTTATTATTATATTTATTAAATTATTATTATTATTAATTTATTATATTTTTATAATCTTTTTATATTTATATAATTAATATAATATTATAATATCAATTATAAATCATTTTTCAATTATTATTCTAAATTTAATTAATAATTAAAACAAAAAATATAAATCAATATAAATAATTAATAATAAAATATAATTATTAAAAATTTTATTAATTATATTTTTAATAATAATCATTATATCAAAACTAAAAATCATTATATAAAGTTTTAATATTAATATAATTTAAATAATATATTTATATTTAATCAAAAACTAATATACAATATCTATATTTCTATTTTTATTTATTAATATAATAATATATCTAATTTAAAATAATAAATCAAAATTATTAATATATAAAGTATTAATAAATATATATATATAAAAAATATTAAAATTAAATAATACAAATCAAAATCCTTTTATAAAGTTTTTTTTTTATTATTATATATATTTATTAAATATTTTTATATTTTCATTATTTAATTCAATATTTTATATAATCTATATTAGATCGAATAAAGTTTCAAATTAATAATAAATTATAATATAAATATTATAAATATATTATATAATATATTATTTTTTTAATATTGCATTTTTCTAAAATTTATTATATATTCTATATATATTAATATTAATATTTTTAATTTGTTTTATATTTTTATATTGAAATTTTTAATTTATTATAATTATTAAATTTTCTAATAATATTAAATCATTATTAAATTTAAATAAATATATTTTAATTAATTATTTTTATTCTTTATATAAAAATTTAATTTTTTTTAAATAATATTTTTTTTTATAAACAAATTACTTATTAACAATAATTAAAATATTATTAATTTATATTATTATAATTTTAAATTTTTATTTTTATATATATAATAAATAAAAATTATATATTAATATTATTATTTTAAATTTTATAATATAATAATTTAAATATATATTAAATTAATGATTTTTTATTTTTAAAATTCTATATAATAATTATATTATATAAAATATAATTTCAAATAAATATTCTATTTTTAAAATTATATATACAAAAATAAAATATATAAATTTCAAATTTATTTATATATATATCTAAATAATATTGTATAAATAAATATTAAATATATTATTATCTTTTATTATTATTATAATAATTATAATTATTAATATTAATTAATAAATTAAATATTATATAATTAAAAATTATATAAATATAATATATTTTTTTATATTATTAAAACTTTATATAATAAATTTTGATTTTTTATATATATTCTTTATATTTAAATATTTAAATTCATTAATCTATTTATATTTAAAAATTTTTATTTTTATTAAAATATTCTTTTATTTTATTATTTCAAATATATTAGTTTTTATTAATCTATTTAATTCTTTTTTTTTTGATTCTATATATATCTTATTTATTTTTTTTTTATTATATTTAATTTATTTAATAAAAAAAATCAATTTTTTTATAAAAAAAATATTAATCAAATATATAATATATTTATTATTTAATAATATTATAATATTTAATAATATATTTTTAAAATCTTTATTTTTTATATATAATCTAAATCATATTTTTTATTATATATTTTATTAAATATATTAATAAAGTTAAATCGCTATTAATAATAAAATATTAAAACTTTAATCTTTTCTTAATTTACTATACCTATAAATTATTAATTTAGATAATTTTAATATCGCTATTTTTAATATTTTTTAAATAACTAATTGATTATTATTATTATTTATAAATATAAATAATATATAATGTTTTATATATATTATTAATAATATTAATATTAAATCAATAAATTCTTTATAATATAAATAAATTGATATTAATTATATAATTATAATATAATTATTTATATTGATTTTGTAATTTTTGTTTTTTATTAATTTAAAAATATAAAATTCTATCTATTTTTTTTTTTATTTTAATAATTTTTTTATATATTAAAATTTTTAAATATATCTTTAAATTATATATTATATATATAAATAATCTATTTTATTTTTATAATATATTTTTTATTAATTAAATCATTTTATATCTATAAATTTTATTATTTATTTTTTATAATTTTATTATTTAATCAATAATAGTTTTTACTAATAAATCTAATTCTCCTATACATATAAATATATCGAATACTAAAAATATTAAAATTAATCTATTAAAACTTATTAAATCATTTATAGCCTTTATCACCATCTACAATATTTACTTTTTTATAAAATTAAACTATTATAATTTATTTTGCAAAATCTTAAATACTTATCATATAATTTTATAATATTATTCAATTTTACTAATTAATTAATAAAATTTTATAAAAATTATCTTTATTCTAATCATTATAATATTTATATATTTATTAAATTCTTTTATAATAAATTATATACCTATATTAATAATAATATAATCTAAAAATCTTATATAAATATTAATTTATTTGAATCGAATTATATTTTAAACATATTTTATTAATAAATTATTTAAAAATATTGCTATTTAATATTTTAATATTTTATTAAATATATACAATATCATTTTTTTATTAATATATATAATATTAATTATAATTATATAATTAAATTAAATATTATTATCTTTATTATTATTGATTTTGAATTTAAATTTTTTTAATAATTTATTATATATCTAATATTAATTATAATATTTTATTAATTTATTAGTTTTATCTTTATTTATATTATTATAATTAATTTATTTAAATATATTATATAATTTATAAATAATTAAATAATTAAAATATTTATATAAATATTATAATTTTATTTTTATAAAATAATAAATACTATTTAAAATTATTGATTATATAAATACATTATAATTATATTTTTATAATAAAAAATTATAACTATATTTTTATATAATAAAAAAATATTTACTAATTTTATTACAAATAATTTAATTTTTAATATTATTAAAAAATATATTGAATTTATTTATATTTATTAAATAAAATAAAATAATATATTTATATAAATAATATAAATCTTAATTTATTTAATTAATAATTCAAATTTATATAATTCAATAAATTTTTTAATATCTTTTTTTTTAAATATAACCTTTACGATTTTTACTTTACTATAATTAATAATTAAATTGATTAATTTTTATAATATTTTGAATTACCATTTATCAATAATTAATATTATTTTTATTTTTATATTGATTATAACATTTTAAAACTTATTAAAATTATATTTATTATTTATAAAAAATATTTTAAAATTATATATAATTTGCTTTAATATTATATTTTCATTAATCTAATCATTATTAAATAATTCTTTATATATTAATATATATTTAAATATTTTTTTTATAAACCCAACGATTATTTATAAATTATTAATTAAATTATTTAATATATAATATATTTTTAATATAATTTTATTTAAATATTTTATCTTTATATAAAATATTTTATAAATCTTTTTAATATTTTTTTTCTTTATTTTTTACTTTTTTTTATAATATATTAAAAATTATTTATACATATAATTATTATTATTTTTAATAATTTTTTTTTTATATTTTTTTTAAGTTTTTTTTTAATTTGATTTTAAATAATTTATAAAAAAATATTTTTTTTTTTTAAATATTTAATATTATTTTTTATAAATTAATCTAAAACTTTTTTTATTATATTATTTTTAAATATTAAATTATAATTTAAATTAATCTTAATAATTATTATATTTTTTTTAATTATTATAATTATTTGCTTTATTATATTTGCTATAATTAAAACTTTTACCTTAATTTTATAAATTATCTATAAAAATTTTTTTAATATAATATATATCAATACCATTATTTTATAATTTATTATAAATCTGAATTACACCCTTAATTTTTTAAATAAAATCAAAAATATTTGTAATTAATTAATAATATATTTAAATATATTATTTGATTTATTAATATAATAAAATTATTTTTTCATAAAAATATAATTAATCTTTTATATTACTTAATAAAATTTTATATAATTGCCTTACCTTTATAAAAAACAATTTTAAATATTATTTAAATTTTTTCTTTTAATTTTTATTTATAATACTCTTTATTATTAATCTTATTTATTTATTCATTATATTATAATAATATAGTTTTTTTTAATATTATATTTCGAATTTTACAATTAAACCTCTCATTTTTTATAAAAATATAATAAAATTTAATATATAATATTTAAGCACTTTATTTTTAAATATAATTAAAAATATTATTATTATAAATTCATTTAAAACATTTATATACTATAAAATTAATTTATATATAATTAATTTATAATTAAAATTATTATCTTCATTATTAAATTTTATTGTATTATTATATATCTTACTTAAATTGATTTAATATTAAATTTTTAATATATAATATTAATAATTTTTTTTTTAATAATATCTTTGATTTTTATACTTATTTTTACATATATATACCCTCCCATCTCTTTACTTTTCTCCCTAATTTTGTTTATATTAAAAATTATAATTATTTTAATTATATTTATAATTATTTTAATTATAATTATTTTGATTATTCTAAAATATATAATAATTTTAATTAAATTAATTTTAATCAAATTGATTTTGATTATATTAATTTTAACTAAATTGAAATATATAATTATTTTAATTATAATAATTTTTATTATAATCATTTATATTATAATGATTTTAATTAAATTGATTTTGATTAGGCTAATTTTAACTAAATTGATTCTAACTAAAATAACTTTAACCAAATTAAAGCATATAATTATTTTAATTATAATAATTTTTATTATAATTATTTTTATTTTAATAATTTTGATTATTATATAATATATAATTATTAAATAAAATTATATATTAAATAATATAATATATAAAATTATATATCATTATTATTAAAATAATTTTAAATAAATATTCAAAATCAATTTTTATTATAAACTAAATATTTTTTAATAATTTATTAAAATACTTTAATAAATTAATCATTATTTATATAATTAAAATATTTTATTCAATCTACTTTTTTTTTTTAATTTATTTTCTTACATTTTTTTTTAATTTTATTTTTATTTCAAATCTTTTATTATTATCTTTATATTATCAAATTTAAATTTTATAAATCGATTTTTATAAATCTTTTTTAAATAAACCTTAATTTATTTAAAACATAATCTTATATATATTATATTTTATATTATATAAATTATTAATATTAATATATTAATATAAACATTATCCTTTTATAATACTTTTTTATTATTATTAAATATCCTTTATTTAATATTTAAAATATCTTTATATTTATACTTTTAAACACTCTTTTGAAATTTATCCATAAATTTACATTAACAAAAATCTTTAAACTATTAATTATATATTTATTAAATTTATATTTTAAATAATAATTTACTATATATAAATTTTTTATATCATATCCTTTATATTTATTAATAAAATTTAAATTATTTAAAAATAATTTATTAAATAAATCTTTATAATATCCTTTATTTTATTTAAATTTAAAATCTTGATTATACTCAAAATCATATATATTATTACCCCTTAATTATTACTTCTTCCTAAAATCAAATATAAACCCTCCAAAAATACTATTTACTATATTTTTAAATAAAAAGACCTTTATCTATATTTAAAATATCGAAATTTATATTTATTTAAATATTTTTTATTAATATTATTCTTATAATAAATTTATACATATTAAATTTTTATTAAAATTTTTTAATAATATTTTTAATACTAATTAAAATTTTTCGATTTAATTAAATATTTATTTTAATCATCAAATTATTAATAATAATCCTAAATTTTAAATATTTATATTTATTAAATTATTTTTTTTTTATAATTATCTAAAATTCATATTTATATTTATACTTTTTAATCTTTTTTTTTTCTTTATATCACTTTTATTTATTATATTGCCTATAATATTAGAATATAAAATAAAATAATATTTTTAATAATATTTTATATTTTTTTATTAAATAATATAATAATTATTATTAAATTCATTTTTATTTAATTTTTTTATTATTATTAAATAAATATTTAATATTAAATCAAAAATTTGATCTAATAAAATTTTAAATCAAATATAATTATTCAATTTATAAAATAAATTTAATATCAAATTAAAACTTATTTTAATAAAGTTTTTAAATTAAATATAATTATTTTAGTTTATAAAATAAATATATAATAAACAAATTTATTATAAAATAAAATAAAAAATAAAGTAATTATAAAAAAATATAAAAATATAAAAAAAAGTTTATTAAAAGTTTTATAAAGATTTTTAAATAAAAATTTTTGTATAAATAATTTTATTATCGTTTTTATAATTATAATAAAATAATTATTATTATTAATATTTTTATTTATTAAAGTATTTTTTTAAATAATATAATGAATATTCAAATAATATAATATAATTCATATTTTTATTATTATTTTATTTATAATAAACATTTAAATTTTATAATTTTAAAATTGATTTAAAAATTATTCAATCTATAATAAATATTCAAATTTTATAATATTTAAATCAAAATTGAAAATTATTATTTTTATAATAAATATTTAAATATTATAAAATTTAATTCTTTTTTTTATTAAAAAACTAGATAATTTATAGAATTTTTTATGATTAAAAATTATAAAGAGTTTTTTATTAATAATAAATAAAAATATTTAGAATTTATTAAAATTAATATTATATATAAAATAAAAATTTTAATTTGTAATATACATATTAATTAATATTTATATAACTTCAAAAATATAGAACTATATAATTATAAATATTAATCAATATTGTATTATTTGTTTAAAAAGTTCAAAAAAGTGTTATACGCCATTGAGGATATATACCTCCTCAGCGGACACGTGACGTAAGGTCACGTGTTTGACTATATAGACAGTATGATACTAGTAATATAAATTCATTATTTTTAATTTTTAATTATGGATTTTGATTAACTATCTTCTTTAAATCATTTTTAAAAATAATTAAATCAAACGTAGTAAAATCAAAATCTAATTATTATGTATAAATCATATGAATCAAATAAAATAATATAATAATTCCAAAAAACTATTATAATATACTTTATTTTTGAATTGAACTTTTATAATATTTTAAAATTTAATATATAAATAGGAATTATAGAAACTTTGATATTTTATAGTATATATTAGATTAAATTATAAATCATAACTTTTTAATAGATTTTTTCAAGTTAATACATAATAATAATTGTTTTTATTAAATTTCAATAATAATGTATTAACTTTTTATATATTTTTATATATTTATTATATTGATATATCATTTAAAATTTAAATATCTACAGAATTGTACGTAATTCTACATGATCTTATTCAACTTGAAGTTGTAAATTTCATAAAATTTATATAATAATGGTTTAAGAAAAAGAAGATTTCGCAATAATTTAGTTTATACTATAACAGCATAATGCCAACAATATTCATTTCAATGTCGATACACCATCGTGAACAGAGAGTCAATTCAAATTTACAAACATCTATAAAGTAAGTTATGATCATCTAAACAATTGCCGATACAAGTGCATTTTCTATCATTATTCTTCGCTCTTCACAATTGCATAGGATCATGTATTTTACGTATCAATCATTATTTTCTATGAATTCTACACTAAAAGCATGCTTGTAGCCCAAAAAGAACGCTGGTACTGATTAAAAGAACACCTCATTGTTCCATCTTTGAGGCTAAAGACTTCCAGAATATACACCTTCTGTTCTGATCGTCTGGAACTGTTTCCATCGCACTGGCATTGGTCTGAAGCACCATCCTTCTTAACGGCGAACCAAAACCAGAACCCAGATTTTTCCAATGAGGTGCGCTAGGGTCCTTGTGAGAGTTTGGATCCAAGTCTTTGATGAAACTGATCCAATACTTCATCACAATTGGTACAATAGCTGCGTTATAGGTACTGTAACTAGATCCCGGACCGTCGTTGGTGTTGCCCACGCCGAAAATAGCGGGAATTTCGGAGACATGGGGTACACCAAGACCAGCGGTTACGTAGCCATCATCTTGAACATTGTAACGATAATTCCATACTTGAGATGGATCATTATACCTGGCAACGGATATTGACATGAAAAGACCAGGACAGGTGAAAGTAGTCTCTCCGTAAGCAGCTGATGCTGATGGGAAGTATGCTGCACGATTCGGCAGGGCAGGCATCAGTGGATATTGGGCATTGATAGCGTCGGTATCTGTAGATGTGAGTTGCGGGTAATTGGTTGTCAAGAAGACGGATATGTCGTTGGGTGAGGCAGCATTTGGAGCGAAGAAGGAGCCTTCGTTGGTGTCATCTACACGAAATTGCATATATCGAGTAAGCATCTATGTAAAACAAAAAAACTTGACAGTAATAGTAACAACGAACCTCCGAATATGACTGGTACATCAATGAAATCCCCGCGTTGCCACAATTTGTAGGAATAGTCTTGTATGAAATTTCCATCAATAGATGGCGTCCAATAAAAAAGAGGCGAGGCCGATTGTCCAGGATAAGGAGAGGCAATATTCGCAGCTTGAAGGGTTGCACTACTCTGGGACCGCAAGCACCCCATTGTATCATCAGCTGACCCGCCAGAAGTATGTGAACAGCCACTATCATTCAAGTATTTATTGAACTGCCATTCATTTTCCGACACATGCCGTTGAGTTGGAAAAAAGGGAGATTCGCCAATAGCTCCAACAAAAAGACCATCGTCACTGCCACCACTACATTACTGGTTAGTCAACATACCAACAAAGTGATATTCGAGAACTTACTATGCAGTCAAGTGAAGTGCTACTGAGCCGGCGCCAGCTGAGTCACCATGAATTACCACATGGTCTGGATCACCACCAAACTGCGCTCAAGGGTTAGCGAGTGCATACGGGAAGTAGCTTATGCTTACCTGCGCGATATGCTGTTTCACCCACTGCAACAACAAACGTTGATCAAGAAGCCCTGCATTTAAATCTCCGTTACTTCTCACGTTCTCACTTGATAAGAATCCCCAAGCGCCAACTCTGTAATTGAAATTGACGAAAACGATATCGTTGTTAGATGTGCTGACAACTGTTGAGCCATTGTAATTGGGACTTGCGTTGGTGTTATAACCACCACCTTGTATGAAGACCCATACAGGAAGTTTTGAGGAAGAAGTGGCACTGCTAGGTGCCCATACATTGACAAAAAGACAGTCCTCGGATTGAGAAGAGGATAACTGAGCGTTGGTTCCAACACAAATTGCCTGAAACTAAAGAAAAGTCAGGATTGTCCTTTATTTTGATAGAAGATCGATACATACTGCCTGAGCGCCCTGTATACCGTTTGTATTTTGGGGTGGTTGAGGAGCCTTGAATCTATATTCGCCGAGTGGAGGTGATGCATATCGCATGCCTAGATATTGAATGATCCCTGAACTCAACAAGGTTCCTTGATATTGCGAGTAGCCTAGATCAACTATTGACTTGGGCTGTTCAGTACCTCTATTTAGAACAGGAGTTGCAATAGTAACTGCCAAGCAGAAAATTAACGTTATGAAAAACAACATGGTGGTAATAGGTGAAAAGAAGTTTGTAGCCAGTTGAGAAATCAAGAGATCCGTAGTTGAAGAGGACGAGCAGATCGGTATATACATGAGTATAGATATATATATAAATCATCCAATCCTCCCACCAGGTGACCGATAACTACTAGAACTCAAATTCATTCATTCGATGTCAGCTGTTGATGTAACCATGTGGCCGAAGAAAAGAAAAATATTCAAAGGTGAATGAACGCATATATGCAGATTTATGCAGGTGATCTATGGACATTGTCAACAACACCAACCGTGGAACACATTTTACCTCAAGATCCTCGCAGCTTATCGAAGAATCTAGATATTTATCTAGTTCCATAACGTCTAAACTAATGCCCAAGTGCACAGCAGGTACGGAATGTAAATTCCTGTACTTGTCTATACCTACCTAGGTACTTCTTCCCCATTTTCATTCCATTTGCCTTGAACTTCCCACGTATAAGAACGATAAGCTTGTCGTATCTCATCTGAACGCACAGCACCTGCAATCACCTAACTCGATAATTAGAATGAACACGGTATCGGGTGATCAAGGTATATGCAGATGTAGATGCAGCACTGCAGCAGCATGCAGGATACACCATGAACAAACAACAACAACCTCGGGTCAATGAAAAAGCGAGACCGAAACTTCCAGAAAACAATAGAGAAATGACTATCCAAAAACAAGTAGCCATGTTATCGTCTGTATTGCCGATCGAGGACTGCAACATCCATGGATGTGATAGGTTTACGATAGTAGTGAATATGCATAATAGTTGTGGGGTAATACTACCCACTTTCAGATGATTGTCCTTGAATCGTACTTTGCAGATGATATACGGAATATACCTAGGTAGAAAGAGATTGGAAGTGGCTGGATTGAACGAAAGTAGTTATACAAACAACACGAGATTCAATATGAAGTGAATGTTGATCATGAGTTGCCCTATAGGTCTTTACCAACCTGGAAATTGGAATTATCTGGAGAGAGAAAACATATCGAACTCCCAGAGTAAGAAAATCATTTAGAGGTAACTCTACTTGCTAGTCATTATGTTCAACCTTTATCGCATGTTGTGTAAGGATACCTATGTAGATATAGTTGTGTCTTCAGCCCTGAAAGAAGCCATAGTGCAACAGTCCACGTTTGATTTCGAGCATGTATACTTCCAGTATAAATTCATTCCGATCGAAGTAGCAAAAAGTTGCCGAGAAAGACGTGTTGTTCGACAGATCGAAATCAATACGATAGAATTCTAGATGTAGAGATCTCGTTTATGTTTCTGGTTTTAATATGAGTGGCCTGCGAGATTGTTCAATGGATTTGACTTCGCGAGACAATAGTTCCAACGGTGTGCACGGACTCTCATTTAAACTCGTTGCCGTTGCTCTATGGATAATTTCATACATATTCATTCAGTCACCCGTGAATGATAATTTCATAGCGGTAAGCCTAATGTCATACATTCCATACATGTTCCAAGAGCCTCTGACTCTATACTAGCACCTCACCCCTCTCTTCTGCATCCCAAGTTGTCTAGATACAAGTTCTAGTAGCAAAAGATCCGAGTCTTTTTACACTCCTTATGGTTTACGCTCCGGTATCTAGGTTCTCGATTGGTGGGAGTTGGTTTCCACCATGTTTAAATCATGACGTTTTACCTAAAACTCCGAAGTTGGGCTCAAAGAGCCGAGTTTTTATATGCCCCGCGCGGCAGAGTGCTGGTCTCAAAGAGCCTGCTGAATAAGAAGTTCACATTTACGATGAGCATCTATCAAACACCATTTCAAGAACTGTTCAGTTGATTTGTTGATGCTGTCGGGTATATATCCAGAACTATTTGCAGTCAGGCCAAGGGCTAGAGCATCTTAGCTGACCATTTTTAGCAATCAATGGCGTTTGTCGAATCCTGAATCGAGTTCTCTACCGAAGCTGTTAGACATAGAAAGGAATGTATGTATACAATTGAATCTTTCGTTACTTGAATTCGTGCAAGTGTCTTCCTTTTCCGCATTGGAATACAGTCTAATCATTAACATCAAACATTGTCATCAAGATATGCGAAAGTCACTATTGGCCGGCGCACCTTTGAGTTGACGGTTCCAAAGCTCTTATGTATTTTTCTTCACAGTTGTTACATGAAGGATATACTTCTATCATCAGACCATGAAGATTTGATAAATGAAAAGCATATGCGTCAGCTGGGTCTATGTTAACCAAAGCCTTTCTTGGCATATGGTCTCATGGACAAAGGTTGAATATTTGAAGCCAGGGAGAAAGATGTAACAACTTGTAATCTCGATAGTCAACACTAGAAGCCCGGAAAGCAACTCAAACATAAGATATTAGCAACTGTTGCATGTCTTGACAGGATCCACTTGGTGTTGTGGGGAACCAAGAAAGAGTTAAAAAGGTAAGAATCAACCGGACTGGCGGGATAGAATATAATGTGGAGATGGAAGCTAAAGAAATGTCTATACTGGCATCGAGGGTGAAAGTTGCATATCTCCATTTCAAGACCCACTCAAATTTGCGGGGTCAAAGAATAAGCTAGATTTGGATCGGAGCTAGTTAAAAGCTCCAAGAGAAAGTGGATTCTGTCCTTGTGGTGATAAATCTTGAGACTTATATAACATGTATCTTAAACTGAAACCCTCGAGCATTTCCTACGGTACTACCTCTCCCATTATGGAGAAGCATATTTGTAGTTGAACTGCTCTTTAGCTTTGTCACCCAAATCCTTCAACTTATCCTCCTTCTCCTTGAATCCTTCCTCCTCCTTCAATCTACGCTGATAAGCGCTATTAACGAGTTGACTTGGATTTGGAATCGCCGTTCCCTTTTGGACAGCAGGTCTAGCATCGATATCCCTCCACCACTTCTCCACGTTTGGAAATTTAGTTAAATCAACACCCGCGAAGTAGGCGACGTTGACCCAACTGAAACTGGCGATATCCGCAATACTATACTTGCCCTTGCCAGGTCCAACAAGGTAGTCTCTGTCCTTCAGTTGGTTGTCAAGAATCCCGTATAATCGTTCCGATTCCCCAACATAACGTTGAGTAGGATATGGGATACGATCCTTGGCGAGTCTATAGAAATGATTTGCCTATAACATTTTAGTAAGTACAATCTTTGAAAGAGTAGAACATGTCTTCTCACCTGACCCTGCATTGGTCCTAAACCACCGTGTTGCCATGCAACCCATTGTTCGGCACGACTTATATCATCTGGATCGGTAAAACTAAATTTATGATCGGGATCGTAATGACGGGTCATATATGCCAAGATTGCGGCACCTTCAAAAACGGCAAAATCATTGCGATCATGATCAACAATCGCGGGAATCCGACCGTTTGGACAAATCTTTGTGTACCATGGTTCTTTTTGGATATTCTCCATGATATTAATGCTTTGGAAAACGTAATCCTTACCATAAGCTTCCTTTAACTCTTCGAGAAGAATTGAAGCTTTGTGGCCATTTGGAGTACCGAATGTGAAAAGTTCAATGCCCGAATTGGCAATCATACCAGAAGGTCTATCTGTTGATGACGACATTGTTTTTGAGGTTATTTTAATGAAATGCTTTGAAGTTTGAAATAATCTATTGAGTGGCGATCTAAACATCAGGAAGAAAGGAGAGGGGTAGGAAGATGTGAATTTATAGAAAGAGGTTTCAATGAAGCAAGGGAAAATAAGTCAGTGAGGGGAGTATATATCAGCTAGAAACTTTATACTGTACGTGTAACCCGAATGGCCGAATTGCTTAGAAATCCTTAATATTCATCATCGATGTGAAATCGACGCCAAAATAATGTGGGAGTGGGAGTAGAAAGTACAGTGAAGTGGATCTATGACAAATGAGTTTGAACACAGGTACCGTACGATTTGGTATATACTAAAAATTCACTCGAATCTAGCTCTCTAGCTCTCTAGCTCTCTAGCTCTCTGGTCAACGTACGAGCGTATCTAAGATCTAAGATGCAATCCGAGGACGATCGAACATTGAATGATGTCAGTTACCCGAACTACTCGTAGCTGTTTGAAATACCCTACGGAGTATACCCAGACTCAGATACACAGGGTTTTGCTCAGATGTTGTAGTTCTAGCGGGGTCAACAACCATTACGGAAGTTCGCATGAAGTACGATATGCGGAGAAAAACTGTTGGTATGTATGGATATTCAGATCCAATTTCATTAACTACATAGTAATAAGTAGCATCTAACAACAGCTTATTTTATACAATACAAACCACTTATTATTATTAATCTAATCGTCGCTTACTACTCGAGTACACAGTCAGTCCACTTATCTGTAGATAAAGTAGCTAATAAGTGAGATGGAATGGAATTCGGACATTTCGGAAACTCTTCTCTCTCTCTCTGTCTCTCTCTCTCCAACATGCTTTATCTCCAGAGCTCATATCATATATCCGAGCTAATCATTACCCCATATCGGATTCGCATTCATTTTTCCTCATTAACTCCAATTAACTTCAATAAGTCATCGGTGAGTTCGTTACTCCGATCTCATCATTCATCGCATCCAATGTGCGTCTGCTTTCATAGCATGATTACGGTACTGGTAAGCCTACCTAAATAAGTAACAAGTAATAAGTATTCACAGTATTTATATTACCTTTCATACGTGTTTCTTTTGTTTCCATTCAAATGCATTCATTTTTTCGATCTTTCCTTCGACATCGTCCACGTCCATTAACAATATCATCATCTCCTCAAAATATTCCCAGAAATTTAAAAGTAAAGATGTCTGGAGGTATGACGGCTGTTGCATTGTATGCGGCTACTATGACGAGTCCCACGGCATTGGGAGCTGTGCCAGAGGACTCGGAAGAAAAGGCACATCATCTAAAAGACGGCAAGGGATTTATTAATCCATGGGATTCTTTCACCGAGAAAAGTTTCTTTGGAATGGCTTCTTCTATGTTGAGGTACGTATATGTATATGCTACACAAATCACTTCATTCAAATTACAATCGCTTCTCTAAATCTTCAATCGATCATACTGACCACAAGCCCCAATCCGCAGAGCCAAAGTAAAGGGAGACTTCGGTACCCCCGACACAACTCCACCCACCGTCCCAATCGTAACACCGACCTTCCTCCCCACCAGAACATCTTCTCCTTTTCTTCGCGCAACCTGGCTAGGCCACGCTTGCTACTATGTCGAATATCCCAGCGGTCTGCGAGTACTTTTTGACCCCGTATTCGAAGATCGATGCAGTCCTTTCTCCTTCATGGGACCCAAAAGATACACACCTACCCCATGCAAATTGGGAGAGATCCCAATTGTTGATCTAGTGGTCATCTCCCACAGTCATTACGACCATCTTTCCCACCCTACCGTTATGGAAATACATAAAAGCCACCCCAATGCGCAATTTCTCGTAGGACTCGGTTTGAAGAAGTGGTTTAATGGTTGTGGAATTAAAAATGTAGTCGAGATGGATTGGTGGACAGACATCGACGTCACCTTATCTCCCACAGGAGAAAAACGCATCTCAAGCAGTACAGCAGCATCATCATCACCCCCACCAGCCGATTTATCTTCCATAACAGCACGGATATCCTGTCTCCCATCCCAACACACATCAGCCCGCACAACATGGGATAAAGGAGTTACGCTCTGGTGTTCGTGGGGCGTCGAATCTGGAGGCAAGAAAGTATGGTTTGGAGGGGACACAGGATATCGAGCCGTGCCAGAATTACCGAAAGGGGTTGACGATTATGGACCTGATTATGCACATTTACCTGTATGTCCCGCATTCAAGGAGATTGGAAAGTTACGTGGACCCTTCGATTTGGGTTTGATTCCCATTGGAGCTTATGGTGAGTTTCCTCGTTCTCCTCATTACAATCTTCCTCCAATCACATAATTTGCATTGCTAACACGACTAGACCCGAGACATATTATGTCTCCTATGCATGCAAATCCGTTTGATAGTGTCAACATATTTCTCGATACTAGATGTAAGAAAGCAATGGCTATACACTGGGGAACCTGGGTATTGACACCTGAAGCTGTCATGGAACCACCTCAACTACTAAAGAAGGCAATGGCATGGAAGAGTTTACCGGAAACAGGCCTATTTGATGTTTGTGATATTGGAGAAAGCAGGGAGTTTTAGATTTGGTGATAGGTAGGTATATGGCATTTGTAGGTATAAAGGCACGCATATAGCATTGCATTCATAGGGTGATATCATAATCAACGAAAAGTAAACATTGCCATAAAAAAGCGTCATTGATTCCTATGAATTACAGGTCATGTAGATGAAGTCATAACTACGTTTGGTTTGATCCACTCCACCCGCCGAAAAAATTGGCATGTTTTCATATGCAATGATAGAGGAAAACATACTTTTAGATAAAAAAGAACAAGATCGAAAAAAATCAACGAGCAAAATCCTTGTATGCACACCATAACCCTTCGCACGGAAAACCTTAAGACGTTACCTGCAAACGCCCCCCTGGCTAATTCACTGTAACATCAATAGAGAACATTTCATATCCCACCCATTGTCGTTAAATCTATGTTATGTGAGCGATGTCCAAATGATCACTCAGCGAACCTATTTGAAAGGATGATTTACCAGTAGCGGCCGCGACGATAACCGTCATCAGCATATCCGGCATCCCTTGGAGGATAGTCTCTAGGTGGGGGACGATCGTAGGGTGGTCGACCATGACCGTTGACGTAAGGGTCAGCGGGAGGATAGTCACGGCGATAAGGATCATCAAATCCACCGCGACGAGGAGGAGGGTAGTCATCGATGGGACCGCGAGGTCTTGGTGGAGAACGTCCGTAGCGACGATCATCTTCATAATAGCCACGGCGAGGTGGGCTTCGATCACGATAACCATCACGACGAGGGCTGTAGCCACGGGGAGGACCACGGCCGCGATCATAATCGTCGACCGGATAAGGTCGTCGAGGCATAGGAGAACGAGATCGGGCTCGATCACGAGGAATGTCGGGTTGCGTCTATTTGATTTGGCCATTAGAAGATTTCGAATAATCAAGTCGGATCAGATCTTACATCGGCAATGCAGGTGACTCGAGCGCCCTTGAATTCACGACCGTCAAGCTTCTCAACAGCCGTCTTTAAATCTGCAGCAGTCTCAAATTCGACAAAGCTTCTATTTTGTCAGCATTAACGGGTGTATATCAACAGTCTCGGAACACAACTTACCCTTTCCCGTCTCGGTCACGGCCAGTCTCGGAATAAACAACGTCAAGGCTGGATTGACGAGCGAAATCTTTTAGGTCCTATATCCAGAGTCCATGTAAGTTGCTGTCCAGGTCTGTGTTGTTGCAAGCGCCAAATAGTGGATTGTTGCCCTTGAATTAGTAGCCAGGAAACATGCCCTCGAAGGTGTTTGCTACATGGTCCAATGGATGGCCACTCTTCTCGCACAAAATCACCGTTGTCCGGAAATTCAAGGGCAGCAGCAAGCAATGATAGCAGAAAAAAGTCGGACACAATAAGAAAGGCCACATAGGAGGGATATAAGTAAATATATATAAGTTCATAAATCCCGGCCGCCCACGCGAATGCACTTGCATATCTCTATGTTATGGTATGAAATAGCCAATTCCATAACAGGCGCAGTGCTGACCAGGATTACAATGGTAACATGGCCAGTGACCGTCTGTATAATATAGTATACAAGGAAGGCGTCCAATAAGAATGTTGATATCAGAGTCCAAATAGCAATAAGTGAGATCCAAGGGTCCTGATGAAAGAACGGGGGAAACAGACCTGCCAGCTGGTTTCACCTGGAAGTCCAGAGATTTGCATTCGATGCGGGGTACGTCTAGGACGAGGTGGTGCATTTCGCTCGGTATTGGCAAAGGTGTCGCGAGCTCGAGTACCACGGGCGAATTGAACGGTTAGTCGCTCACCCAAAAAGTCCGAACCATGGAAGGCTGTAAAGATGGTATCAAATATTATTATCCATTGTTGCTTCCGTTTGCTTCCAACTATTCTTCGCAGGATAGGTGTATCTTCTTCTTACCAGGAACTACATCGCGAGCATCCATTGCATCTTTATATTCGATGAAGCCGAAGCCATTCATAAGTTTGATCTCGGTGATCTCGCCGTGGCCATGAGTGCTGAAATGGTTTTCAACATCAGACTTGGTAACTGTTGAATTGAATTGAATTGAATTTGTTAGTAAATGATTACCAGAATATGCGCGCAGTAGAAAGGTGAGATAGATTGTATTTTACTAACCGTTGCGAGGAAGATTCCCTAGATACAATCTGGTTGAGGAAACTTCCGTCATTTTGATGGATGGATGGATGGGTGGATGGATCTTGAAATGATTGATTGATGATGAATGAATGAATTGAGAACTTGAGAATTTAAATGAGATTTCGCCGATGTTAGGCAATGGTGGCGCAATGAAGCAACGAATTGGTAACACAAAATAAAATAGAGGTCAATAATACCAAATTTGTAATATTTTATTTGGTATTATCCCTCGGCGGGTTCAAATAGAAAAATGAGGGTATGAGAAAATAGAAAATGGAGGGTTTTTGGATAAGTAGATGGATGAATGGATGGATGGATGGATGGATGGATGCAGTTAAGCTGCAGCTACCTATGCGCAAAAGAAAGTGGGGATTAATCGACAAAAAAAAAGGTGGATGTTGTATTATTATATGGGCGAGTATGATAGCCTGGAGAGAAAGGGAAGTTTTTCTTAAGGAAGGGGGTGGGTAGTGGGTAGTGGATAGTGGGTAGGAGGATGTGAGGATGGTGGATGGTGGGTGGTGGGTGGTGGGTGATGCGTGGGCACGTTTTGGAGCTTTTTAGAGGAAGATCGTGAGAAAAAAAAGAAAACAACAACAACAAACTAAGATTAATTTAGATTAGCTTAGATTAGATTAGTCTAGATTAGTTTAGCTTAGATTAGCTTAGCTTAGATTAGCTTATAGCTTATATGATTCTAGCTGACCTTTTCCCATATGGGGGGGGGACTGTACCTTTCCAAATTGAAGTCTAGGCTAAAGCGGAGAGAACCTTGATTTTAAGCCTTATAAAGGCATTAAGGCAACTAACTACAGGATGCTAAGTGGATCCTTTAAATTAAATTGATTGGCCAATTGATTGAAACCGAAGTTAACCCGATAAAACCGTACCTACCATATGATGTAAGAGCCCTAAAGACTAGAGTTAGAGTAAGAGCTTGAGGCTAAGAGAGGAGAGCACTTGAGCTTGAAAAGGCTTGAAAAGCTTCGACCAATTCATATGATAACCATGCCCAGGTACCGGTACCGGTAGATGGGTCGTATGTTGGGGTGATGGGGTAATGTGCCAATAGCATACCTAGGTAGGATGTAGGATTGGCATGGCATAGCATGTGGATAATATGAATAACTGACATATGGTTGGCTGTGAATCTATCCCACTTCGTTTCATTTATCAAGCAAGCTCGGATCAAATAGGATCCCATTCTCCAAGAAGAGATATGCCATGCGATACCATATCCGCGTCAAAGAAGCAAGCAGACTCGACTCAACTTCAGGAAACCTTGAAAATCTCAAATAAAGATCAATAAGAATTTGAAGACATAGAAATCGGTATAAGTTTACCCCAAGGTCTGTAAAGGTAGTACAACTAGCTTAGCATACAGTAAAAAAGGCATTTGGATATCGCACATCTCTCATTATTGCAAAATCAAACACTAAAACCCCCCATAGCGCCATCATCATGATCATCCAAAAGAACGCCTTGCCTAACAAAGCTCTTTCCTTTGACCAATCCTTTCAACAATCAAAATCCCAGATTGTATAACTCCAACAATTATCCCACAAGCGGAACTCGAACAGAACTGATTTAACTCATTTCTACATCTTGGTCATCATCTACCATCTCGTCATCACCTCCCAACTCATGCTCAACCTCATCCACGACGAACCCTTCATAATCTTCGAGGTTCTTTTGAACATGGACCTTGAATTTGATGATGTCGTTGAGCATCTTCTCAATCTCGGTGTGTAACTCTTCCCGAAGAGTATTTGCACGCAAAGTCAGTTGCTCGTATCTAAAAAAAAATATTAGACATGTTCACATGAGGCCTTGTTAATGATCTTTAGGGTTGCTAACTCAATATTTGTATTCATCTCTCGTTGCTCCATCAATTGTACGGATTCAGTGAGCCCAGCTCGCATTTTAGCTAGCTCTTTCTCCATCTTCTCAATTTGAGCATCAGATGCTAGCTTTTGTGTTGTAGTAACCTATTTGTATATTAGTCACTGTAGCCAAAATCTTGAGACCGTTGTTATTTTCACCTCTTTTGTTTTCTCGTACTCCTCCTCCGCAGCCCTAACGCGGTGTTCCAATGCCTCAACTTCGCTCCTCTTATCTTCGATATCTTCTTTGATACTATCAAGTAAGTCATGGTGTTTCATCGTTTCGTCGACGGCAAGAGTTCGTCGTTCCGAAATCTCTTTACGGAGGCCAACGAAACTATTTTTGACTTGACCGCGTAGATCTAAGTTGAGGATATGAGCTGGTTGATAACCTGTCACAGCATCGGCCAGAAGTCTATCGCTATCACCTGCGCCGATATGTGATCCTGCCATTTGAGAAGCCGAGAAATTTGGACCTTCATTAACAACAACTTGCAGCTCATAGTTTATTCCTTTCGCATTCACTGCAGTTGATGGAATCAAGCCTATTTGATATCCCAGGCTGTTGTACTTCTCCACCACACGTTCCAATTCTTCCAACCTACGACTCGCTTCGACCTCCTTTTCAGCAACCTTTCTCTTCGCTTCATCTAATCTCTGTTGCGAAGCCTCAATTCCCTTTTGGAGCCTTTCTCGTTCTGAGTTCATACGATCAATGTCCTGCATACTAATGCCTTGATCATCAACCGCCTTTTGTAGACTGGCCCTTTCGTCATCCGCTTCCTTTAGTTCCGCAAGGACTTTATCGAGTTCGCCTTGTAAGAATTGGATTCGAGACTCGTATTTCTCACATTTTTGAAGCATACGGTTATCGAACTCATCGAATTTTACCTTGTCGTCTTCCATGATCTTAAAGTTTCTATCCAAAGTCTTAATGTCCGAGCCAGTCTTTTCTAGCGTCTCAATTTCCTTCTGTAACCGTTCATGCTCCGCCTCGAGAATCTGTAATTCATCCAAATATTTTGAATTCGACCTATTAAACTCTTGAGCCATACCCTCAACATGCGGGGCAAGGACTTGGTCTTGATCATCATCCCCGGCGTCATCGTCCATCGAAAGCCAGTCTCGGTACGCACTGCTGAGGAAACTGAATATAATACGGTCTCCACTGACATCCACACCGGCTTCTGCGCATGCTTCATCATATTGGTTACTACCGTAACCATCTAACATCTGGGCAAGTTGCATCATCCAGTGCAAAAGTCCCAGGAACAAGGGCCATGAATTGGCCCCTCCGACGGCAGAAAGAGCGGATTTTGTAATGCTTTTTTGGTAAGGATAACGTAACTGAGTCAAAATTGGAGGTACTTCTTGGTCAATACCCTTCTGAAAGCGATAACTTGGATCGATCCTGTGGTATAACCATTGAAACATAAATATGAAATCCTTTTGCATCGGCGACTTCATAGTATTCTGAGAAACATTGTGATTCATTTCAATTTCGTAATTATTATTGGCCATGTACTCCAGAAGTTCTTGTCCAATTTTCTGTTGGTATGCGCGATCTCTAAGAGGGCGAGGATCCTTGGGTACTCCGGCGGGTTGTGGTGCTTGTTGAAAAAAGCTTTGGTGTCCCATTGGGCCACTTGTCGAAGTTCTTGACCGATACACACTACTTCGACGTTCCGTTCCTTCAGCAGATGCGCGACCCATTTGAGGGGGCGCATAACTTTTTCGACCGCTGCTATTTGCGAATGATGTCCTCTTCACAGACGATATTCCCATTTCAGCGAGATTTGTTCCTGATGATGAGCGCGAGAATAACGGCTGGCTTGGTCGTGCAGGCGCAAGAGATTGCCTAGCCCCTCCTGTGCGCCCATGGCTAGCAGTAAATGGGACATTGTTGATGCCAGATATCGAATTTGATCGTTTCATTGCAGATGATGGTTGGGGCAGACTTGAATTGTAGCTGATTCCTCCAAGGGTCTGTGATAAAGTAAGCAACTTATACACATGAAACTATGCGGGGCATAAAGAAAGTCCTTACTTCTCGTGGGCGGCGCACTGAGAAAAGACCGGTGTCTTGCGACATCCTCAGTAAGTTTAGTTAGTAGTCCTCAAAATAAGGCTCTCTAACAATATTGAAGACGATGAAGTATGCTTCGTGAGAATAATGCAGTCAGAATAATTAAATTAAAAAATGATGGTTTGCGAATTCCTATTTACATTTACTATGGATTTTGCGACAACAAACTTTAACTTTACTTCCGTCTCATAGGACAAACACAAGTGGAGAAAGTAAACAATCAGATATGGCTTAGCGCCTGATGCGATAAGAGCATCACGTGCTGACTTAGGAGAATTCAGATAGACCTCGGTTCCGGCCATTCGCATTTTAACAAAGCTTCGGGGTACTAACCTTCGAAGTTCCCCAGATTTTTGACAGATCTATACGTATCTTACGGTGAGAGGTGAGAGTCGAGAAATCTATTCTCATTCAAGTTCATCATGGCAATTCGAGAGGATCTCGTAGCATCTGCTGTAAGTTCTCATTCATCTCGACCATTCGAAAGATAGAATACTAATCTTTAATCAGGTTACATGTGAGAATATTCGAGTTCTTATAGCTTCATGATTTCTAATGTTTGAATAGTCCTCCAAGATCCGAGCGTATCTGCATCACCTTTGGAAAATAGAATCGCGTTTCTGCAATCAAAAAATCTCACCCAAGAAGAGGTAGATGCAGCACTAGGGAGAGCGAGCGGCGAACACTCTCCAGCACCTCAAAACTATTCAAATTATGCGCCGCCGCAACAAGTTGCAAGGCAGCCTCAACCAAGCTATGGGGCCTATCATCAAAACCCATGGCAACAACCTCCACCGCCAGAGTTGCCCAAACGAGATTGGAGGGATTGGTTTATAATGGCAACTGTAATGGGCGGCGTGGGATACGGCGCATATTTTCTGGCTAAGGTAAGAGTTCTTATTGTATTCCGGATGTTCATCTGACTAACAACTTTAGCGTTATGTATATCCGATGATTGCCCCTCCAACGCCACCGCAGCTCGAGCAAGATAAACAGGCAATTGATGAATCTTTTGAGAAGGCATTCTCCCTTCTGGATCAGCTGGCTAAAGACACCGAAACTCTCAAAACATCCGAGCAAGAGCGGACGGAACGATTGGATATAGCTTTGACGGAAGTGGAGACAGTGATAAACGAGTTGAAAACAGCAAGTCAGCGACGAGAAGAAGAATCTCGACGTATAAGTGACGAGGTCAAAGGGCTCAAGGACCTTATTCCCAGAGCCATGGAAGGACAAAAGGAGTCTACGGATAACAGACTGAAAGAACTCAACGTTGAGTTGAAGAGCTTGAAGACATTGATGGGTCAAAGAATGAACCCATCTTCAAATATAAGCCCATACAGCAGAGTTCAGAGTGGCTTATCATCGATACCCACTACCAGTGCTGCAACTTCTAACGGAGACTCGTCAAGCGAAGGAATTCCTCCTCGACCTGCATCAGTAAGTACTAGCTCAGGTACCGAAGCCGTGGCTTCCCTCCAAGGCCGAAGTGCTAGCCCATTCAATACTGGTGCACCGGCAGGAGGAGCAAAGATTCCAGCTTGGCAAATGGCAGCTTCTAACAAAAGCGCACCTTCTGTCAATACTACCACTGTAACCAACGAATTACAAGAGACGAGTGGCTCAGCATAAGCATTGATTAGGCATGTTAGGAGTCATGTTGCATGGGTCGGCGCAGGGTCTGAATAATTGATAATATTGGAATCTGGGACATGTTTGAAAGATGGGAGTATCAAAGATATAATCGAACAATTTGATATTCTCAATTTGTATTTGTACTGGATAGGAAAAAAGTACAAGCCATTGACTTAACGATATATACTGCAAAGAAACTTAAGTGATGTGATAAGCTGTCATATTCATATTCCCTTCCTTACGTGGGGTTTGGTAGGAAAAGAAAACGACAATCAACATGTACACATCTGATTTAACTTCTTTTCTTTGATCTCAGTGATGCCAATGTAAACCTACTATCATGAAGAAATGGTTGTGATGGTAAGTGCTTCGCTTACAACTTAGACTTTCCGGCTCCTTAAATTCCGAATTTTCTATCCAAGTTATCCTCAAAGGGTCCATCCCATAGGATTCACAACGAATAACTTGCCACAAATCTGTGCTAAAGCTGCTCGACACGACACAAGGATCTAATTGCAGTAACACGAGCCGTGCGAGCCGAGGCACATTGAACGGGGTTTGTACTAAAACGTCACATTCACTAGTATGGCTTATACTGTATGTGCGGTAGAAATTGAAACTTCAGCAGGTTAACATTTGAAGTTTCATCTACCTGTCTATATTTTGAATTTGTATATTCATAACTTCAAGTTGGAGTATTACATACATTTGCCTCTGTTTTCTGGTTATTCTCTTCAATAGATTATAGAGTTTTCGACCATTTGCCACCCATCTCAAATATATCATGGATACAAGTTCACCTCTTACGCTGGTGAAAACCATGCTTCCAAAGATGCCATTAGTTGGCAAGACAGCATTACTGCATACATTGGGCATGTCAGAACATTCTCAACACTGGGATCTTCGAACAGAACTTACAGTTAATATCCTACGATCATTTACATGTTCAGAGCCACAACCCATATCCAGAACTCAGAAAGTTACGCTGCAGGATCCGGGTATCAAGGGTACAATGTGGATTAGCAAAGCCACATTACCCATACCAGAAGAAGACGATATCCGACAAAAGCTTTTCCAAGTAATAGAGTATATGAAGGACCCGAATGAGCCACCAAGAGGGTTCACTCAACCAAAACTAGCACCCGTAGAAGCAGAATGGACAGGTTATCGAGCTGGAGCCACCAAGAATTCAAATCCATTGCGAATCCCCGAATCTCAACAATACACTGAGATGATGAAAGAAGTCACCACACCCGTGACCATTCTCTACATCCACGGTGGAGCACATTGGCTATTAGATCCAGCTACATATCGCGACACATGCAAGAAACTAGCCAAATTAACAGGAGGCCGTGTACTCTCCCTCCGATATCGTCTAGCACCACAGAACCCATTCCCCGCTGCTCTCCTAGACTGCCTCCTAGCCTATCTCAACCTTCTCTACCCACAACCAGGATCATATCACACCCCAGTTCCCGCATCCAACATCGTTCTATCCGGGGATAGCGCGGGAGGAAACCTCTCACTCTCACTTCTCCAACTTCTCCTCCATCTACAAACACACCAAATCCCCATAACCTTCAACGGATGCAAACGAGAAATTCCTCTCCCAGCCGGTCTAGCACTCAACTCCCCCTGGGCAGATATAACCTGTTCCTCGCCCTCCCACGAACTAAACAGCGGATACGATTACATTCCCCCACCGTCATTCGCACCCAACGGGATGACGTTCCCTCCGTGTAAAATCTGGCCTACCAATCCTCCCAGATCCAATATCTACGTTGAAGATGCGCTACTTTGCCATCCTCTCGTATCACCCCTCTCAGCCAAAAGCTGGGCAGGGAGTCCACCGATTATGGTCATCACGGGACAGGAATTATTAACCGATGAGGATAAAGTGATCGCTGGGAAAGCGGCGAGTCAGGGGGTAGTGGTTAGATATGAAGAATATGAGACGATGCCTCATTGTTTTGCATTATTGTTAAAAGACTTAGAAGGGACGAGAAGATGTTTTAATAGTTGGGCGAAGTTTTGTAGGGATGTGGTGGGTGATGGGAAGGCGGGGATGAGAACGAGTGGGTGTAGGATTGAAGCGAAGAGCTTGAAGGAGAAGGTGGTGGATGTGGAGGGATTGTGGAAGGAGAGTGATGAGGTTGTTGTGGGGAGGATGAGGGAGAAAGCGAGGGTTTTGGGGGGTAAGGCAGGAAATGAGATGGCGAGGTTATGATGAGGATAGATTTGGAATAGAAACTTATTTGATAGAATGTTGGACATATTGTATATATAGATAATGAAAAAGAACTTTAAAGCCATATGCTAACCACTCGACAAGGCATAAATACTTTTTATAGTGATAGTTCTGCACTTGTATATTATTCTACTGGTGCTTTCGCGGAATAGATACAAGTATACAAAAAAATCTAGTCAAAGGAAGCTCACAAAGGTAGTTGTAAAGCAGGCACATATGTAATCAGAAAAGACACAAAATTGCATTTTTCTCATCTCTATATAGTTCATGCTACCTATAGCGGGGGAGAATCTACCATAGAACATGCATTTGGGTTTTCATATTATCCGAACAATTCATTAAAAATCTTTCTATCGTTTGAATATATTCCATGCAACCATTCATCCCATCACTCCACTGGATCTACCAGATGCCTTTCAAAATGTGGAAGGACACCGTGAATTTAAATATAAAGCGAATAACGCGCTCTCTATAAAATTGAGATTTTGATACGGATATGCAGGTGAAAAGAAAATAACCGTCCTATTCTGTTTATGCCGCAGTCGATATTAAGTGATTAAGCCTTGACTTCGTATTCTCTGCGGAACATGTCATCGACGTTCTTGAGGTAGTAGGTATCTTTTGTGATAGTCTCTGGGTTTCCTGATGGTTGGTATGATTTTTGAAGATGGGCTTTCTTGCGGAGGTCGCACATCTAAAAATGTGTTAGTAACTCATAGGCAACTCGTGGGCAGTTTCAAAAGTTGATGTCTTACCTGATCATAAACTTCTGGTGCAACAGTTCTGCGAGCAGCAAGTCGTTCCTTCAAGTTCAAGGACTTTGAGATGTGCTCTGTGGAACCAGAAACCTTCAGCGAGAACAAACTTGAAGCCAAACCACTTCCGTAGCTGAAAACACCAATTCTCTTTCCTTGAAGCGCAGCGCTTTCAACATTGCTCAAGATACTGACCAAACCACCGTAAACACTTGCGCAGTACATGTTTCCGCACATAGTTGGAACCTCAATAGAAGGTTGGACACGCTCATTGAAACGCTTCTTGGTCAAACCCATGAAAGTCTTTTCAACAACCTTGTCGCTCAAAGATTTGGTGTAGTCCATATCTCTTAATTCTGCTGGGACTTCAGCAAAGGCTGAGGAATTGGGGTTGTTCAAGTAATCGTTATATAACAGACGGGCATAGGATTTGGCGACGAGCTTGCAAGTTGGGGCGTGGAAGGCCATGTAGTCGAATCTATCAAGAGCAGTCTTGGATAGTGCCTCCTCAGCAGCAGCTCCATTGGTGTGCCCGTTGGCAAGAGTCTTGAGAGTACCTTCCCTCTTGTTGTATGCCTTATAACAGGCATCGACTGCCTCAGTATAACACTTGATGGAGAAGTGACCGTCGACGATTGGGTATTCGCTAGTAAGATCTGGCTTGTAGAAGTCGTAGGCGTGTTGCATGTATGTACCTCTGAGACCAGGCTCAACAACGATTGGCGCATTTGGTCCAATCAACATAGCGACAGCTCCTGCACCTCCAGTTGGACGAGCATTTCCCTTGGCGTACAAGGCAATATCTCCAGCTACTACAATAGCATCTCTTCCATCCCATGCAGAAGATTCGATCCAGTTAACGCTGTTGAAAAAGGCATTGGTTCCACCATAACAAGCATTAACGGTATCAACACCCTCAATATTAGTGTTGTCTCCAAATAACTGCATAAGAACAGACTTGACGGATTTCGATTTGTCAAGGATAGTCTCTGTACCAACTTCGAGACGTCCAATGGAGTTTGTGTCGATATTGTACTTGCTCAATAAACGAGATGTGACGGTCAAGGCAAAAGAGTAGATATCTGCCACAAATAAGTATAAGTTCCAAGTAAGTTTATAGACAATTTCCCACCTTCTGTATCATCGCAGAAGCTCATTTTAGTCTGGCCGAGACCAATTGTGTATTTTCCTTGACTAACTCCATCGAATTTTTCGAGTTCGGCTTGATCAACACACTGTATGATATGAAAGTTAGCTCTCTGAAATTAGGGAATAGAATTTCACAGGAGAATTCAGTAATGCTTAGAAGTTTAAACTCATACCTGACTTGGGAAGTAAATTTCAATGGCTTTAATACCGATATTCTGAGGACGAGAAGACATGATGGGCGAGGGATCGAGGGGTGGTGAGGTTTCGATTTTGAATTTGAAGGAAGATAAAATAGATAACAGATAGAAATTCCTAAGGAAGCCTTTTCTATGTTTATGTAAAATCAACGAAGTTTATAACAACAATCGAGACTGAAGACAAAGATTTTTGTTAGTATTGTTGAAAATATTATATTAAAAGTTTCTTAGGATTGTATAACAAAAAACTGTGTATGAAGTTTTGGTAGGAGGAGGTGGTAGTAAAGGGGGGATTGAGGGAAATAAAGAAATCGTCTATATTATTATTATTTTTGGTGGTAGTAGTATCGGTATAGCATTATTACTCGGTAGCATTATTATTATTATTATTATTACAACTATCAAAACATCAAATCAAAGATTATTAGCCCACTTCATCACCCTCACCCACTAGAGCAAGGCCAACACAACCCACAGCCCGATAATCGGTATACAATCCTAATACAGTATAGATTAAGGAACGAACCTGGGCGGAAGTGGGCGGAAGTGGGCAAATCTTCACGCCATTTGTATGATTTGAACCACTCAACATCCTTTCTCACTGAATAATACCCAATCCAATGTCACCATCTCGTGGGCCCCTCCCTCTCAACAGAAATATCAACTCGGGGTCCAACTTACAGATCTAGAATATGTACAGGAGAGACAAAAAATGATATCAACCCCGTTTTATTTGTATGGCTCGTTTTTATCTTCGAGAAGAGTTAGGAGAATGAGAGAGAGAGAGAGAGAGAAGATTCAAAGTTATAAAAGATATCGAAAAAGTATGGCAAACAAATTTTAACTTGATATGAGGGAGAATAATTTGATATTGATAGTCCGACGCCATACGTACATAGTACGGACTAAAGAAATTGTTACCATTCACTAATGCAGACCCCTGAATTTCTATTATTCTTCAATCCTCAGATGCAAAACCTCGAATCCATCAAATCATATAATATATTCTTCTATTCCACCAGGAGAAGGGCATTTTGAAATCCGACCGGTGCTGCATATCAGAAAGATATTACAGTAGGATGTACTATTGTGGTTACCGGAATATGGCATTATCGAGCTGTATGAGAGGCAAGAATCGAACGAATGCGGTGCGACATGCAGGAACATGAAGCTATTTAGCCATTTAAAGAATTGGTGATAGCGATTCGAGCAGCTTTCCATACTTTTTGAGCTTGCTATTCATCTATGTTTTAGCTTTACATTGAGCTGGAAAACTGCAGCTCTTTACAATTCTGTCTATCAGCTCGGCTATGTTCAGTTGAGGCTGGCTTCTCCATGAGCATTAGCACTGTGATCTTGAACATGTCGACGAAGCTCGAGTGCAGATGATGGCTGCCAAAATGACAAAATACATACACTCATCCAAATTTCTATGATTATATGATGGCCACGAAGCCAAAGAATCTAATGGAAATATAATCCACAATCTACGATCCGTCATCTGCTTGGCAAGTTGGGTCGTTGACCGGATATGGATCAGATCTTTAATCACTCACCAACCATGAAAGTTCACGGCTCCTTCTCGTACCATGACTTGTCATGTGGTAATGGGATTTAAACAACCATTCAAAATGTGCTCTTGAAGAGTCGAAGATTCCCAACCACATCCATGAACCCCGCTTGGTCCAGCACAAATTTCAGCACAAATTACCTCACAATAACAATGACGGGTAGGCCCAGCCTTATCAGTATCTCCATCCCTCAAGTGCCCTGGAGTAGTTGCGGCTACAGATATATTATCTCACTGATACTCCGCATCCGATTTGAGCCTGACTGTCGCAGGTATAATCTCGGCAAATGAAAGTATCAAGCTTCAACCTTTCACGCCTGGCTTAAGTATCAAGCGATGGTCTGATACTTTTGATACCAAGATCGAATTAGACTCTATTTCTCCAAATTGAAGCTACCACGTAAGAATGGAATCTTGTTCTAGAAGTCCCTAGTCCCT
Source organism: Scleromitrula shiraiana (assembly GCA_028455995.1). NCBI lineage: Eukaryota > Fungi > Ascomycota > Leotiomycetes > Helotiales > Sclerotiniaceae > Scleromitrula > Scleromitrula shiraiana. Next base: position 413,917 of record JABELC010000008.1, read on the forward strand.
GACAGAGGCTTAGTTTTTTTTGATTCTTCCGTGGTGGATTTATCCGTTACTAACTAGTATCGGACCGGAAACTGGGATTGAGTATGAAACTCTACAGTTGTAACGACTTCATCCGCCAAGTTCGTACGATATCATTATTTTGCTGATGCGAATAATCAAATTCAGAGGTGTTTAGTGAAGTAGGTAAAACTTCGTTGTATTTCGGCTTTTCCATGGACCGCTGCGAGCACTATTCCCTCTACATCTATCTACTTTTTGTCTACCAGTATACGGTTCTATCGATGAACCGAAATTCTAGGACAATGTTGAGTTAGGTTCAATCACGTTCTCTAAGACTGATAGTTCTTGACTATCAGTAGAATAGTCATCTGGTATTATCAAACGACTCGGGTCTCAACGACAATAATACCAAGCGAATCTATCCAGTACCACAGTATATAAGTAGAGAAAAATGCCCCCCAACCCAAAGGTATATTAAACACCCGGATCATCATGACAGGTTCCTATTATAAGTACATGCTAAAGTGGCAAAGTAAGTGGATGGACCTTGTGACAATAAATCTTGTGTTCCCTCAGGCTTCAACCCAAAAGAGGAATTCCCAGGTTCCTATCCGTATCAATCCGTATCAATCATATCATCAAGGCAAAAAGAGAAGAATGTTTTTTTTTTCTTTCAAGCATAACTTCGGAGATTTGCACTCATTCTCTGCTAAAAGAAAAAAAGGGAAAGTTTTGGTCTTAAGAAAGATGCGATGAGAGCCAAGGAGAGAGCCAAGAGCCAAGATGTGATGCCCGGTGTTCCTTCCGAATAATAAACGGATGGATGGTTGGTGTGCTGGGTACCTTCGTACTCAACTCAACTCAAATCGAATCAAATCGAATCAAATCCTTACTGTACCTGGGTAGGTACTGAAGTGTACTTTATTTCAATTTAATTATTGAAATGGAATAAAATAATTGGTTATTTCTTCATACTCTCTCTAAAGCTCTAAACTATATTTGTTTCAAAAGTTTCGACTTTACTCTACTAAGTAGTGATAGACTTATTTATTTATTTATTTATTTATTTATTTATTTATTTATTTATTTATTTATTTATTAATATCAGATCAAGTCCTCTAACACACCACCACCTTTTCTCTATTGATATTTATATAATAACTTATATATATAATAAGAACAATGGATTTTACTTAGTTAATAAACTATTTTAAAAATATATCAAGATTTTTCCAAAATATTAGTATATATAGTAATAAACCTTATTTAAGGACAAAAACGAGAATTGAATAAACTCATAATAAAATCTTTCTTGTTATACCAATATCAAAAAGAAGAGGCACTCTCTTTATAGTAAAGAGAAAAGGCACATTTTTTATCCTTTACCTAATCAAGTTTAAAAAGTTTAATTCTCAGATAAAAAACCCGTGTTAAAAACTAGCCCTGTACGGAAGTAGAAGGTAGGTAAACCTTGGAATAACCATTATAACTTTGTCTCGCTCTCAAACATCCAAACATCCAAACATCCAAACATCTAAACACCACCATTTTCTCTCTATCTATCTCTATCTATCTCTCTGTCTCTCTCTCTCTTCCCTTCCCCCTTCCCTTCATACCTAACCTGACCTAACTGTATTTCATATCCTCGAATCTTATTTTTTAATCCTACTACACTGTACCCCCCCCCTACACTCTGTACCCTTTACTTATATCTATCTGGAATCAATTAGGTTTTTCCCAATTCGAATTAGAAAATTCATTCATTCATTCACTCATTCATTATTATTATTATTATTATTCAATCCATCCATCTTATCCATCCATCCATTCCATTCCACTTACAAATCCAATACAAACTTCACCCACCCCCAAATCTCTCAATTACAAGAATATTATCGTACAACAATAACCAAATATATACATCTCAAATCAATCATATTTTATTTATTTATTTATTTATTAATTACTTACCATATCATATTATATGAACCCTATTTACGACTTCCAATTTGTTTTACATGACATATACCCATGAAAAGAAAAGCGATTACAATTGAATTTAAAAGGAAGGTCAATTTCTAAGTGACCTGGGTCGTGTGTGTAGTGTAGCGTTTAACCCTCTCCGGGAGAGTGCCGACATTCACTCGAAAGAAAATTAAGAATGGGCGAATCCGATCCTTCACATATCGGTGTTAATCGAAGGGAATCAACAAGGTCGACGCGATTATCTACGGAAATGTACGAAGATGATGAAGATGATTATGCTTTGGCTGCGATGGGAATTTCAGATGGATTTAGACCTTCGGATGGGGGACAAGGACAAGATTATAGACCACCACAACCTCAACCTCAACCTCAATCACAACCACAACCACCACCACCATCAATAACTGAGAGAAGAAGACCAAATACACCACCGCCGCGACCTTCGAGTATGACAAAACCTAAAGGAATTGATTCGTTTGCTTTACGACACGATGGCGGAATGGGTTCGATGCCTTCAAGAGGTCCCATGTATGGATCTGGTTATGGGTCTGGTATAGATAGTGGAATGACAAGAGCATCAAGTATTTCGACTGTTTCGACAATCATGAGGGCAGAAAGTCCATATCAAGGCCCTTCCGGTCCTTCGCATCCATATAATATGTACCCACAGGAATCACGATTAGTAAGAACGGCAAGTATAGCGACAACTTCGACAGTACCTGCATCACAAGAAAGATCCTACACAGGTCCAAGCGGACCAACACATCCCTATGGCATGTACCCTCAAAATACCGTACCGGGGAGCGAGGTAGATACTATGCGAGTAGTACCTATTCCTGTGGGATTTCCAGGTCTCAATGATGATTACCAACGACGTCTGGGTCCCGAGGGAGAGGAGGCTGCCGATCTTATAGGACCTGATGGACATACAGAACAACTTCCACCCTACACAAAATATCCAGATAATGCCCTGGCGAGGAAAACAAGGCCTGAAGTTCAAGTACCAGCTGCTATTGCCGGTGCGGGAGGAATGGGTTTAGCGACGAGAGATCCCGAGTTTGCATCTCGGGAGGACCTTAATTCACCACAATCTCGACAATCTACACGTAGTATAATATCCGACTCATCTTCTCAACATGTTAATACCGCTGCGATGGAGTATTCAGAGAAACCTCAATTGAAGGCATGGCAGATTGCAGCAAGAAGGAAGCTATGTGGTATTGTTCCCGTATGGGTGGTCGTTTTGATTGCATTGGTGTTTGTCCTTTTCGGAATTATCCTAGGAGCAGTGTTCGCCGTGTTACGTCCGAATCACAATGGCCCCAAACAACACCACAATTCTAACCCTAACGATCAGTAGGTTTTGCTTTATCTATAATATAAGTATAGTCTTTACTAATTTGTGATAGAAATACACCAACTACTGTATATGCTACTATGACTACCACCTTCGATGCTACACCACTCTCAACAGTTCCAGCTAATTTACCAACGCTACCTGTGGGAACATATGCAATGCCCATAACCGTCCCATCAACAGCTCAAAGCAGCTGTATTCTTAACACGGCCGAAAATTTTGCTTGGAGTTGCTCGATAGCAATGACTCCACTGCAAATGACAATAACCGAACTTCAAGGAGGAACGGATCTTGCGAATAACGAAATAATAATGGGTTATGGCAACAATTTTATGAACTTCTTTCCATACGGAGCCCAACCACCAATTTTATCATCGGCCCAAGTGCTGTCACTTGTCAATGATTCACAATATCCTGGCCGAGGACCCGCATGGTTCTTTCAGATGAGATACAACAAACTTGTAGTGTTACCACAGAACGCCCTCTCCACTACCTCTAACACGAAGCGTGGTTACGATGCAGCGCAATTTATGGGCCGAAAAGGGGTTGCTCAAGTAGGAGAACAGCCTTGGTTCTGCTATTGGAATGGAACTTTACTAGAGACCTTTATCTATGTTAATGAGACCAGCAGTTCGTCAGCCTCAGCTACTACCAGTGCCTCAACTACATCCGCCACAGACACAAACACATACTCGTCTGATGTACCAACGCCTACATCAGGCAACACACAACAATCGGGTTCTTCCTCATCTGGAGCGTCTCAAAATCCTAAATTCTTATCACAATACCCCAAGGTATACAAGGTTGTTGAGCGTCGAGTCCCTCGAAGTGATATGACCGTCGCTCCGTACTGTGTGGCCCATCAAATTCAATCAGATGGTTCCGCTTCGCCAGTTCTCAACAGCACTGGTTTACCGGTTACTGTTTATTTGAATGAGACTGAGCCTACCACTGTATCGCAATTAACTGACCGCAGTCTCGTGGCCACCAATTTGCAGGAGCGAGATTCAGACTCGGATTGCGGATGTGTATGGCTTTCCTCTTGAGCATCTATAAGACCAGACGTATTTAATTGGGTGGTTCTCAGGCTTTGATTTTTAATAAGGAGTTATCATGGATCGGATTAGAACAACTGTACATTTGATCGAAATGGGGTGGAATGGATGGGATATTGGCGTTTATGGAAATGAAATACCGAGGTGTGGCATAGCAGATTTTTTTCCTTTGAATATTTTCATTTTTTTATATATTATATTAGGAGCACTTGGATGGGATCAGTGCTGGATGGATGTAGGTTATGGGAAACTCATGGTAGGGGGGAAACGAATCTCTTCACTGTCGTTTCGGGTATGTTAAAATGGAAGGGAAGGGAAAGGGATGGAAAGGACGGGATTACAGGGGGATCTATCATGAAGAAGGGATATATATGACTTTTACTAGTAAAGTTCAGAGAAACTCTCACCTGTTTGAATTTTCTTGGATGAATAGGGAAAGATGGATTGATGGATGAATAGATGGATGCATGCATGGATTGAATCATTATTTAAATAGGTTCTCTTCATACAATGGTAATTAATCCATTTCTGGGACGCAATGCAATGCTATGCTATGTAATGGGATGGGTGAAGAGGATGGGATGCGATGGGATGCGATGCTATATCATATCTTAGGAAAAAATATTATTCTTAACAAACAATGTGTCTTGCTTGAATTATGACTTCTTGATCTTTGGTGACTTGGTGACTTATTTATCGTCGTTGTGGGTATCTATTAATCTATGTATCTTTCAGTTCTGAACCTTCCTTCCCCATTGCTGTTGTTGCTGTTTTCATGAAGAACTGTCTGTTTAGATCTGCTCTATGCAATGACCGTGTCGATAAACATCGTTAGCTCGTCACTTGCCATCCTCATTTTTCGCCTCTCCCTCTCCCACTTCCTTTTCCTCACCGTTCTTTACCTCCCCCTTCCCCCCACCCCATCCTGCCCGTCCCCATCCTCACCCTCACCCTCACCAACCCCCAACTCCCCTCCCAGCCCCTCCAAAAACCTATCCGCCCTCTTCCTCGCCCTCATCTCCCCAACAACCCTCCTCCTCTCCTCCACCTCCCTCCTCCTCCGCTCCCTCTCTTTTTCCCTCTCCCCCCTAACCCTAACCGTCTCCGCTCTCTGCTCCTCCAAACTCCTCATCTCCTTTTCCCTATCCCCTGCTTCTTTCGAAAACCCATAAAACCCCGTCCCCTTCCTCCGCATCTCCTTATCCGCCTCATAGTGCGTCGCTTCGGGGGGCGTCGCACTCCTATCTCTCTTCCTCGCCAGCTCCTCCATTTTCCTTGCCGCGTCCGCGTCGAGTGTGGATGTGAATGCGGCGCTTTGTATCGTGTCGCCGTAGATGATCGATGATTCGGGGAGAGTAGGTCGCGCGGATATTTCTTCCAGATCTTGGAGACCGCGTTGACGGGCTAGGATGCGGCGATCCATGCGGTGTTTGGAGGCGAGTGTTCCTTTTATTAAGCGGCCGTATTCATCTTCGTATTCTACAATTTCTCCTTCTCCTTCTTCATCTTCGGGGTCGGAATCGGAATCGGAGTTGGGATTCTGGTTGAGAGTTTTCTCGGCCCATTTGCGATCGAAATCTATGAGTTCTTCTGGGGGATTGTCGGCTCCGTCGTGATCGCCGCGTTTGAGACGGTTGTATATTTTTGCTTTGGCTTCTAGACGCTTTTTACTTCGGTGGAAAGTATTGCCATCGATTGGGTCTCCTCCTGATGGAGTTTTGATCTTTGTGTATCCATTTTCGTTATCATCTTCTTCTAAATCTTTAGCGGCGCGCTTTTTGGAGCCTTTGTTGTGGTTTTTGAAGATATCTTCTTTGGTTTTGGAGGGACGTGGTCGCCCTCTGGTTGTGGTGGATGTGGATGAGTTTGAGGAGGAGAGGAGGGAGGTAAGTGTAGAACTGAATGATAGATTTGTGGAAGAGGATAATTCTTTGGCGGATGGATCGTGGAGTTTTGGTTTCTTAAAATTATATAGATTATTCGGGTCGTTTGACATTTTGAATTGAGTTGTTGGATTCAATATGTCAATAGGAGGAGATGATATTATGTTTGGAGATTGATAGATAGACGGATAGATAGATAAGGCTGAGAAAAGCAGGGACTTTTAAAGTCGTCGCCTTGTCGCTTCTAGATCCTCCAATTAAACGACTAAAGTGGATCAAAAAGGCGGGGCATCGAATACAAGCCTGGATAGGTATATCTGCGAGATCGGATTATTATATAGAAACCCCACCAATACTTCAACTTCTCTGTGTTCAGCATCAAGTTTGATCTTCAGGTACATACAAAGCTTGCTCAGACATATCAACCTCCCATATTACGAACCTACTTGCAATCATCAATTTTACATTCAATTCAAAATGGCAGCTAAAGAAGTTTACATTGCAGTTATTGGTATAATATTCTCTGATTAATTAAAGATATTAAGTTTACTAATTCTCTATAGGTGCTGGTGGTGTAGGAAAATGCTTTCTATCCCAACTCGAAGCTCTTTCCCAACGATTTAGATCATCTAAAGTATCTTTGATCTTCGTATCAAGAAGTAAAAAAGTTCTCTACAGCCCAAAATACACTCCTTTATCATACTCCAATATCCATACTTCTCTCGCAGACTCGACACAAGAACCACTCTCCCTTCCTAAAGTTATCGAATATTTAGCTGCTGCACCTGCCAAGGTTGTTCTTGTTGACAACACAAGTTCACAAGATGTGGCAGATGCATACCCACAAGTTTTGTCGAAGGGAATTTCAATTGTCACTCCAAACAAGAAGGCGTTCTCTGGATCATATCAATTATGGAAGGATATATTCTCAGCAGCTTCTTCCTCGGGTGCTAAAGTATACCACGAGAGTTCTGTCGGTGCTGGATTACCAGTTATTTCGACCTTGAAAGATTTGGTCGATACTGGAGATTCAGTCACAAAGATTGAAGGTGTTTTCAGCGGAACCATGTCCTTCCTATTCAACTCGTTTGCTCCAACTGAAGGATCTGGAGGAAAATGGTCCGCAGAGGTTGCGAAGGCAAAAGAATTGGGTTATACTGAACCAGACCCAAGAGATGATTTGAATGGTTTGGATGTTGCTCGAAAGTTGACCATCTTAGCTAGGTTGGCAGGATTACCAGTCGAATCTCCAACTTCCTTCCCAGTACAAAGCTTGATTCCTAAGGAATTGGAGAGTGTTGCAAGTGGGGATGAATTCTTGCAAAAGTTGCCTGAGTTCGACTCTCGAATGGAAGAGACAAAGGTTGCTGCTGAGAAAGAGGGTAAGGTTGTCAGATTCGTTGGTAGCATTGATGTCGCAAAGAAGGAGGTGAAGGTTGGTTTGGAGAAGTTTGATAAATCACACCCGATTGCCGCATTAAAGGGAAGTGATAACATTATCAGCTTCTACACGGAGCGATATGGTTCCAACCCCTTGATTATTCAAGGAGCTGGTGCTGGAGGAGAAGTCACAGCTATGGGTGTCACAGGAGATCTCATCAAAGTCCTTGAAAGACTATCCTGAGTCTCGTCGCTTTAATGTCATAAAAGTAATTCCTTGCTCGCTCAATCAACACATTCAATAAATGCGGCACCATCCCCATCTGCAACAGTCCCACTGTCGCTCCTATTGTGACCTGTCTTTTCTAATCTTTTCTTCATTCCTTCTGCTGCTTCTCCCATAACTTCTGCCAAATCGATTGCTGTGTTCGAAGGTATCGTCATAATGCGAGGCCGTCCCTTACCATTAGGTCGTTCACTTAAGCTCGGCGCTCGTGGCCGCGGTCGATTTCTCGCTCGTCCTCCAATGTAAGGTATATGGTAGGTAATCATGCGAAAGACATATAAAACTGCATCGTAGAAAAGCAGTAATAACCAAGGTCCCAATGCCAAAGCACCTAGCACGAGCTGTGAAATCTCATTAGTTTTAAATGATTTAAAGTTGGAAAGTAGTTACACACAAAGGTACGTATAGCCCACGTCTCGATAAATACCAGTTTCTCTGGAAGAATGGAAAACCACGACATTTCGTATTTTATGTGACTTTTTGAACGGGAGATCCGGTATCCTTTGGAAGATAAAGGTGGGGAGTTCTAGATTGTTGAGAAGTCGTATGCAATTTGTATCTCTAAGCTGCAGAAAGATAGTGGATAATCTTGTGGTAATGGTGAGCTGCTTGAGACGTAAATATAGATAAGTCGCACGTTGTAAACCGCGTTGATATGAATGAGATTTAAATAGTGGAAAGATATGTGACCATCGTCAATATTTAAGGATCAAGAAAAGGGTGGATGATGGGAAACGAATGAAGTCGAAGATGGTATCTATAAAATATGGTGAATTGGATGTGAAGAATGAGGTAAGGAATGGCTTGATATATATCTCTACCAAGAAGTCTAAAAGTAGTAAGCTTGAGCTCACGTAGGCACGTATCCTATCGTACACTTTAAATGAATAAAAATATGTACCGGTATTCAGCTTCTTCAGCTAAAGAGTAATCAATGTGTAGACACGGAGAATCAAGTCATTATGAAATAAATATTCTTTTACACTTTATACCTTGAAATCTTCTCTGATAATTAGAGCGACAACGGGGGCGACGACGTCAACGATGTCATTTAGATTTCATAAAATTGATCGAGGATGTTAAGATTGATTGTAACTTTTTGATGATCTGAACCCTGAAGATAACAGTGATAATCCCAAACTAGGCCCAAAGTTCTGAAATGCAGTGGAGCTTTATCGACCAGGTGGACTAAAAAAATAATTTTACCCGTTAAGATCAATAAATCTCAGCCTTGAGGAATCTAGTCATGCTAGAGCCTTGTTTATATGTTTAACCATTTTCAATTACCATTATATTCCAACATTCGAGATAAAATCAGTGACTGATAGCAAGAGGCTTCGAAATCAAAGTTGCAAATATGGCGGGGACTCCAAACAAGAGACAAAAGCGCCAGGACTATAAGAATGCGATAAATGCGGGGGATGGCGAGCTGCCAAAGAAGAAGTTTTATAGGCAAAGAGCTCATGCGAATCCTTTCTCAGATCATCGATTGATGTAGTGAGTATTAGCAGAACTGATCTTTAAAGAGGCTCCTAGACCTCCAGGTGGGAACTATTCGCTGACATTGAGCAGTCCTGCAAGTCCCGCACAAATGGATTGGGCTACACATTATCCTGCCTATGCGGAATCAAATGAACAGGGCGAGTCAATCCTAGAAACAGATGGATCATCTTCCACACAGATAAGGAAATTGAAGCAAGATGTCGAGGTTGCAGATATTGGATGTGGTTTTGGTGGCTTGACTGTTGCTCTAGCTCCAAAACTACCCAATACTTTAATACTTGGTATGACTTTCGCAAATATCTAGTGTTCGCCTTTCTAATCCCTCAAACAGGTATGGAGATTCGAGCACAAGTTACGGAATATGTGCAAGAGAGGATCAAGGCTTTACGAGCCCAGAATTTAGAGGAAGGTTTATATCAGAATGCTTCATGCATACGAGCCAACTCGATGAAGTTCCTGCCCAACTTTTTTAAGAAATATCAACTTTCGAAGATCTTTTTGTGCTTTCCGGATCCTCACTTCAAGGCAAGAAAGCACAAAGCTAGAATTGTTTCTGCTACATTGAATTCAGAGTATGCTTATATAGTCCGGCCTGGAGGAATTATATACACCATTACAGATGTGGAAGATCTTCACAATTGGATGGTATCGCATTTCGATTCTCATCCATCTTTCGAGCGGGTATCAGAAGAGGAACAAGAAGCCGATGAATGTGTCAATATAATGAGGGTGGAAACTGAAGAGGGAAAGAAGGTTGCGAGGAATAATGGACCAAAATTTGTTGCGTTGTTTAAGCGTTTAGAAGATCCTCCTTGGGAGTAGGGGGATGTCAACGATTCGAGGAAACTTTGGTGTACTGTACATATCAAAGCACAGGTTTTCTAAGATCATCGAGATCAATTCATATTTGTAAACTTTACTAGTAATCTCACTATTTCCTAATGATCTTTCTAAAAGTGTAACTGTTCACTCTCAGTCGTCATTTCGCATGTGAAATGCGGTAAAGAAAGATTAGGCGAAGGTCCCTGGAAGTTACAGCACATACAACACAAGCAAAGTGAGACATTATTTACAGAGCTCCAGAAAAATGCTAACCCCCCAAAAATGCTGTTCCTGAACGCAATCGCCCTCCACAGATTATGGCCTTGAGTCGTCGAGATGTGATATCAGCTGGTATCGCAGTATTGGTCGCATGGGTTATTGCCGTTAATTGGATTCAGACATTACGCTGGACCGGATATGCATTTGCTACAGGAATTATCGTGCCAATCGTGGGGTTAATAGCTCTATTACTTCTTACTTCCAGAGGTTCTCAATATGGGGAAAGAAATACTGTGCGCCGACCTAAGGGTCCTGCTTTTCTTGCAACGACGAAATGGAAGAGAGAGATAGCTGCATTACGAATGCGACAAATGTACATACGAAAGCCACTCGTACCCCAATCGTTCATCGTATCCTCCGCACTCGACGACTTCCTTGATCTTATTCTTCGTGATTTTGTGGCCTCCTGGTATGGAAATATTAGCAAGAACCCAACATTCACAAATGAGGTAGACAAGACAATCAGGCTGGCTCTTGGAGATCTTCGGGATCGGTTGCTGGCTTTAGATCTTGTTGAGATTGTAACCACTCGATTCGTTCCGATCTTGACCACACACTTTAGGGAATTTTATAATGCGGAGATTACTATCAGAGGGAAGAACTTAAATCGTAGTGTTACAGAGTCGGATGAGTTGGATTTGGCTATAGCTGCTAAATATAATGAGGGGAAGCTACATTCTGCAGCATCGTTGGCATACTCAGATACGAAATTGGTTCAGCAGGAATATCTACGGACTTTAGTAAAGAAACTGTTGCCAGAACTGCTGCCGGAAAATGTTATAGGAAGTCGTGCTGTAGGAGTTCTTATCAAAGAACTCATCTCTTGCGCTGTTCTTTTTCCCATTATGCAGATGCTTTCAGATCCAGATACATGGAATCAGATAATGGAGGCATATGTATGTGGACTAGATATTACTATATAGTTTGAGACAGAGCTGATATATTCTAGGGACGTTCTATGCTACAAGATAGGTCAACTGTGCGGAGATTGCGAGCTGCCCTTGACGAGCATGCTTCACCGGCGCCCAAATCGACTCGCACTTCTCAATTCCCACGATTATCTCCAGGAGATCATGAGAGAAGATTCGAAAAGTTTATCCGTGCCATTCGAAAAACGAATAACCTGTCAGATGCTAGAAGATTTCGGAGCGAGGTGTCTAGTCAATACAAAAGAGATGCACTAAAGGAGGGCCAAGATCCTGTTTATCTTCGTCGACTTGATATTGGAAAAAGGATATTAGATCAGAGAGTCAATCAATTGGCAGCATCGGGGCAGCGTGGAAGCCAAGCCTTACATCAGGGAGGCAATGGCCATCAAGTATCAAGGCTTGAGAACGCCTCCCTTATTGATTTATTGCATGATCCCTCAGGTCTTTCATATTTTATGGAGTACATGGACAGACAGAATTGCATGTCTATGGTACAATTTTGGATTGTAGTTGATGGATTCCGTAACCCTCTGGAAGATGATGGCGCCGAGGATGAGGAAGTACCCTCAACTATTGCTCCGTGGACTGATGCAGATAGAACAGATCTCGCCCAGATAAACGATGCATATCTATCCAAACCAGAGCTCAAGGTACCAGATAACTCAAAGCGACTTGTGCAAGAGTTTCTTAAGGCGGGAGCTAAGGCAACATCGAAGCAATACTTCATGGCTAGAAGAGCTATCCTTCGTGCTCAAACAGCAGCCCTGGAAATGATGCAGGATAAGTTCTTTCAAAACTTTAAGAGGTCAGATTTATTTTACAAATGCCTCACATCTCAAGAAGCCTCAAAAATACGCCAACCTTCACCAGTACCCTCGCCAATGGCAGAAAACATCCAGCGAACACCTCCCTTACCTACAAGGGCAACCTCATCCTTGTCACTCACCACAAAACCTAACTCTCGAATCTCTACCAAAATGGCCCCAAAAAGAACAGATCTGCGGCGCAATGTTATGTCATTCACGGATTTAAGCACAAATCATCGAGATTCGACGTCGAATTCTCGAGACTCCTTAGATGAAGATGCACCTCTATTTGATGATGAGGATTTTGATAGCGATGCACTAGGGAATTCCATTCAAAGCCTTGATCAAGAACCGGAAGTAATTGTTCCAGACAACAATGTTGTACAAGCAATGGAGGTAGCGTTAAATAATATTATGGAAGACAAGCCAGATATAGATGACTTAAGAGGTTCACTTTTTGGTCCTAATGATACTTTAGACTCCCCAAGCCCAAGTCTCAACTCTACGAATGACATACCAGGGAGAAATTCCGGCGACCATAAGCGTGCGGATTTATTTGGAACCGGAAAAGATGTTGACAGGCACGAGAGGGTAGAGAAGCCCAGTATAGCATCTCTTGGTCTTGTAAATACCTCTTCTAGAATCGGTGTTTTTACCGACGACGACCTATTTGGGGACGAGGAAAAGTTTCTCTCTGATGAGCATGATGATCCTGAGGATAAGGACGAAGATAAGCAGGATGAGGTTCACGAAGCTGCTCCTGGAGACTTGGGATTAGCGGAAGCAATCACCGCTCTTACCATCGATATTGATCGTCTTACGGCCCAAGATGCCGTTGTTGATTCCTTGACGAGGAAGGCAGAACTCACAAATAACACAGCAGAGCTTAGGATTTTGCGGAAATCCAAAGCTAGTCTTGAAAGAGAGATTCGCCGCAAAGAGTTACAGAGGCAACAATATGTCATCCAAGAGAGTGATAATAGTCTTTATGGCCGTTCCACAATCAAAATTAAATCAATAGTAGTGGGTAAAGAAGACGATGGTCGAGAATATGCTGTTTATGTTATCGAAGTTCAAAGAAAGGCCGGCGAACAGATGCCTGCAGCGACTTGGACAATTACTCGCCGTTATAGTGAATTTCATGATCTCCACCAACGATTACGTCTCAAGTATCCATCAGTACGAAATCTCGATTTCCCAAGAAGACGTATGGTCATGAAGTTACAAAGCGACTTTCTTCAAAAGCGACGATTGGCATTGGAAAAGTATTTGAGGGAAATTCTTTTACTTCCAGATGTCTGTCGAAGTCGAGAACTGCGGGCTTTCTTATCACAAAGTGCTCTTGCACCAGAGTTAAATGAGACGGATGTTGGTGGAAGCAAACAAGATATTATGACTAGGTTTTACAATTCAGTAACCGACGGTATGGAGGATATATTAGGAAACATTCCTGTTCTCGACCAACTCTCAGTTGCAGGCCAGAACCTGTTATCCGCAGCTACTAATCAACTTATTACTATGCCCGCCGCTATTAGCGAAGACCCCCTTACGGCAGCTGAAGCAGAGGCTGAATTGAATGCGTTTGAGGACCGAGAACTCGAACCTTTCGTAAAGCCAATATGTGACATTTTCCTCGAGGTATTTGAACTGAATCGCGGAAACAACTGGTTACGTGGAAGAGCGGTAGTCGTGGTCCTCCATCAACTGCTAGGTGGTACCATTGAGCGCAAAGTACGAGAAAATGTCAAAGGTCTTGTGCAAGAAGATGCACTTGTAAAGTATATTAATATTCTCAAAGACTCCATGTGGCCTGGTGGTCAGAAAAAGACAGACGGGAAAGTTCGATCTAGCAGCGAGAAGAGTAAAAGCCGAAAAGAAGCAAGTTTGATGCTAGCTACCCTTATACCTGATCTAGCTGGGAGTGTAGTTGGAAGAGTTAATGCACAAGCGGCGAGCAGGAGGATATTTGCAACTTTTAATAATCCAAGGCTGAAGTGAGTTATTCATATATTTCTGTCATTATTATGTTCACAAACTAACGATTACAAGTGCACATTTGGCATTCACGTTATTAGATGAGATTATTGATGTATTATTTGGTGACTTAGGCGCATAAGCATTTGATGTTTAGCGGAGGCGTTGGGTATGGATTGATGGATGGAACATGAATGCATTAATGGCGTTTTAAAGGAACAAATCGAACTCGTTTCTTCTACGTACTGATACAGGTGCTGTTTAATTGAAGCAGATCAAACAACTAAGAAAACGTCCTTGAGGGGTGTACATATGTGGATAGCTTATTGAAATGGTAGATGATGGCGATTTTCGTTATGCTCAAAGCTATAACAAGTGAATTACACAGAGTGAACTTATTACCCGTTTTTCTGAGAACGAACCTTGAAATAGGAGATGGTGACTTCAGAAGATATACCAACCTCGCCTCTGGTAGCTAGAGCTAGAGCTTTCATACCGAGGCACGGACCACACAAGGCTGACAGAATCCACAATTCGATAGACCCCTCCACTCACCCCTCCACTCACCCCTCCTTTCTCCCTCCACAACGCTGTAGAATACAATAATACACGCCACAAACCTCATATACGACATAACGTAATAGAACCTACCAATCCACCCACACTTCCATTCATTATATCAATTGTATCCAAAGCATGACAACCACGACAACCACCGCCTTCCCCTTCCCCCGCGAACACTCCTTCCCCCCCTTCTTCACTCTCCAACCCCAATCCTCCACCCTCCATGCCCAACTCCAAAAATGGTCCTCCCTAATCCTCAACTACCACCAAACGCATCGTCTCTACCGGCTCTCCATATCCTCCTCCCTGCACACCAACAGCGAGTTATTCTCCAATGCGCGGATAAATAGACGGTTAGATGAGAGGAGTATAAGGGAGATATTGGAATATATGAGGAAGGAGGGAAGGATTGAGTGGATTTCTTCCTCTGGGGGGAGCGGTGCGGGGAAGGGGGAAAAGGAGAAGGATGAGTGTTGGGTTTGGTGGAGAAAACCGGACGAGTGGGCTAGGGCAGTGGAGGAGTGGGTTGAGGGGACGGGGCAGAAGGGGTCGGTTTTGACGCTTTATGAGTTGGTTGAGGGGGAGGGGACGAGGGGGTCGGGTTTGTTCTCCCTTTTGTTCTCCCTTTTGTTTTCTTTTACGTTTGGATTTCTTGGGTAGGAAATTGTGCACTAACTTTATTGGTATAATAGAACTCCACGGTTTAGATACAGAGATATTACAGAAAGCACTGGCGATACTGGTGAAGAGAGGGAAGGCGCAGGTTTTCGGACAAGAGGACCAGCAGGGTGTTAAGTTCTTTTGAGGAAACGACTCTTATATATACATCAGCTGAGAAAATAACATAAAGGTTTGCATTGCATATTCGGGTTATATGGATCCTGGGCTAGGATATTTGGTATTGAGGGAGCTTGAAAGTATTGGATTGGTTCATATGAAAGGCGTTTGGGCATCGAGATCACTCACTGTTGACCAAGTCAAGCATAGATAGGGTTTCGCAAAAAGAGATATAGATGAGCAACCTAAATTATTTGTGCAAGGTCATAATATACATGTCTCATAAGTTAAAGAACATTCCTTTTCTCCCCAAAAAGTTGTAAGATCCCATAGTGTATACTTTTCCAATCCCAATGAAAAAAGTAAAAAGGTATCATGGCCCAGCAAATAAACACCACCTCCAATCACTCCAACCGGACCCAAAATTGAAAAGTAAATCTTAAATCCCCAGAAACTAAACTGCTTGAAGATACTCTTTACTATTCCACTTCATTTGTTGGGACATGGCAGTATCAAGTAACCATTGGGGCTTGACAATCCTCGGCTCCATATTACCTGCTTTAGCCATCTCCGCAAATTTCGACCAGAGATCTTTCTCTTTCTTCTTCTCACCGGATATTAAATAAACCGGTTCTGGTGGTCCTTCATCTTCTTCAGGCTTTGTAGGTCGAATAACTGGTTTTCCTTTATAAACACCAAAGGTCGCACCATTGACCTCAGCAATGTCCTTATATGTATCAGAACCGTTCTCTATATCTTCGGTGCAGTATATTGGAACCCCAGCAAGAAGATAGCCTTTGTTTTTTCTGGCTCTAAGAAGCGCATCTTTCAATGTAACGCCGTGTTTCTTCTCATTCTCGACATCCTTCAGCGGGAAATCTTTGACATCTAACATCTTGCCAGCTTTGATGCAAGCATCGATGTATGTATCAGATATAACGGTAGGGCCGTGTGCAAGACCGACAAGAAACTTTCTAGTTCTAACCATCTTCGGGGCAGCCATATAATCGACTTTTCCAACACCTTTCCATACGGCAATTCCAACAGTGCGGAGTTTCTTCTACAGGTCATTAGTGTGTGAGCTAACAATCAATGGAATTTGACTTACTGTGTCGTTGGCTTCTCGGCCATCCTCTCTCCATTCATTGTGCCCAGTAACCAACATGCGAACTTGAACCTCTGGTATTTTGGCTGCCGCACTCTTTTGTTTCTTGGTTGGCCGAGCTTCGGCCTCTTCTGAGTCTGAGTCAGATTCATTAGGAGGACTTGAGCTACGCTGCAAATTTGCCTCTCTCTCAACTCTCTTTGCGGCTCGAACGCCCCCAAAAATAGGGCCCTTTCTCTTCTTTTCCTTGTCATATAGCAAAAGATCCTCTGACATATCATGAAGTAAGTCTTTAGCTTTGTTGAAAGACTTGCGACTGCCCGTCGATGATGGGGTATCGTTTTCCTTGCCTAAAGAATCACGCTTTCTAATAGCCGGTGTAGAGACGAGGTTGGCAGAGGATTTTGAGCCCTTCAAACGAGTCTTTGTATTAGGAGGTGCCATGGTAGATCGCGCTCGATTTGTTTCTTCATATTCTGCGGTACCGGCCATAATTTGATCCTCATCTCCAATCATTGCCTTTTTACGACGTGGTTTAGGATCACCCGGGGCCGGCGTAGGGTCCCTAGGAAAATAGTTCTTCTCTAGAGCCACATGATCGAATTGAGTCTGCCCAATTACTTCGCCAAGATTGGTTCTTGGTGGAAAGTGAGTATAACGCGGATCCGTCAACCGTTGAATTTCGCATTTTGCATAGCTCTCCTCTAGCCAGAGATGATTGATCGCGTCAATATTCCATTCCACGGCGGCGGCATATTTTTCGCTCGACTGCCGAGCAGTGATGAGGTGTGAATTGTCCTGTTTCATGCTCTTGGTGAATTCACCACCAGCAGCAATCACGAGGTTTTCGAGATAGAGTCGTGCTTCTCCACCATAATTAGACAAAGTAATCTTGAAGTTTTTGAAGCCTGGTAAACCACCCTTAGGCACTGGGTAGTGTAAAAGTCGTCGAGTTGGGCTTGTCCATTCGTTATTGGTGATCAAATACCATAGCCATGAAAGATTGCCGACATCAATGTTGCTTCTAGAAGCAATAACATAATCTCTGCCTTCACGATATTGGCAAATATATATATCAGCCTCGAAGACAGAGGTAGTAATTGAGCCCCCGCCTTTCTGAATGATGTCTTCGAGGAGTCCAGATATTCGAGACGAAAGATTTAAGTCTTTAGAAAGCATAACTTCTTTGTCTGTAAATACATCCAATTCACGCTCTATAGGTAATTCGGTGGGAGTGAGAAGTCTACTCGGAATTGTTGTGGTGGCTCCTTCTATAGTTGCCGTAGAAGTAGGTATTGGCAGTGCGTCTTCAGGATTCTGTCGGAAGATTTCTGGGTTCGGAAGTAGATATGGGCCTTCGTCTATTCGCTTGCCAAGTTTGAGACAATCATCGAACCTATATAGCTGTTAGGAATGATCACGAACTAGAAAGAGTCTTTGCCTACCAATGTGGGAGTACAATCTTGCACTTGAACTTCTTTTCTTTGGCTGCAATGCACTTTGGATGGTCCATAGTTAAAGCGCAAATATGAGTTACCAGCTTATTCAGACTATTGCTTTCCATACCACCCATAGCTAATGTAGCACCAATAATTGCATCTTTGTCGCCTTGTGGAATATCCCCGCATGTCAGGTTAACATTGGAGAAGATGAGTCTCTCGTCTGGTGTGTATGGGCGCATCTGTGCTTGCTTGCCTTTGACAAGAGAAGTGGCTACCCAGGTAGGTGTGACAACTGGTTTCATCGAGAGTATTGCTTGAGGATAAGCCGCAAAGTCCGTCGTTGAAGATATAATATGAGTGACATCCTCCAGATTTATTGAGCCATCGGGCTTGACTTCCTGTACAACTGCGCCATTGTCTTCGAGTATTTGTTCTAGCTATAAAACCGTTAATTCTATCAACTTTTTATAGGAGGAAGACCATTGCACATACATCAGCAACTTGTTTTTGTGGTAACTCTTTGCTGACGACGATGGCAATAACGCAATCATCAAAGGTTTTGTTTGTTTCTGCCATCTTAAACCAATAAACGAATTTTGACAAAATAAATACCTTTTTACCAGGCTTGTCAGGTTTGTGATATTTATTAGTAAAAGAATGAAAGAATGGAAGAATAGGTATAGTTATTGTTGTTGTATTTACTTAATTTGTAACCATGAACTTTTTGGGATGATAATCATCATCATAGTACAAATCGGACAAACGCGTTCACGTCAAGTGAAATGTCAAATGGAATTTCGATTAACGCGCTAGAAAGTTGCAGGGTTCAAGGGTTTGAGCAGATCTGCTAAGCCAAGTCACGAGCCTACGTGTATATCATATAATATATTACATAAACATAAATTTGTTTTCTACTTAACAATTCTTACAACTGTTTCTTTATTTCTAAACAATATACTTTTAATAGTACATACAAGTTTAATACGCAGAATTTCGTGCGGCATGCTGCACTTATATCATCAATATGTTGTGTAACAATAAGGGCGTTCGTTCATACCATCCTGCCTTTGCCTTCCCTCATCTATGTACAATAAGCTCAGCTCAGATTTATTACTTACCTCAGGATTTCCCGGCCGAGGCTTATGTAGAGCGTGGAGATTGATATCCATATCCATATCCATCATCCAACATCCATGAAATCACTTGGAATGATTGATACCTACTAAACTGTCAATATTCTTCAATAAAGTTTCGATACTCTTGACTATATAATCATTTCTAATCATCATTTATATGCATGTAACTTAAATTGTGCCAAAGTAAATCTCTCTCTTCACAATTTCAACAATACAACAAGGGATTTCCCATCTCCGCATTATGAAATCTACAACCTTCGAGATCAAGGAACATACTATTGACTGTCAACACATTCGAGAATATCCTCGTGCCACAGCAAATACTCAAGAAGATGTATTGCATCTAGTCATTAAACAATATATTCCCTTAGACAATCCTCATCCGAAGGAAGGTGATGTAACGATTATTGGTGCTCATGCCAATGGATATCCGAAAGTATGTTACCCTACTCCAATATTAAACACTGTAGTTGAGAATTTATCTGTAGGAACTTTATGAACCATTCTGGGAAGATCTTCATGCTCGCTCAAAAGCCAATGGATTCAGGATACGAAGTATTTGGATAGCAGATTTGGCCCAAGAAGGCGCAAGTAGCGTTATGAATGAGCAATTATTAGGAAATGATCGTATGTGCTTCTTCTACTATATGATATATCCCGAACATGCTGCAGAATGGCATGTTCGTGACACTCGCGGAGACTTTTCGATGAATTTGTACCCTCAACCTAAACTAACAACTCCCTAGCATCATGGATTGACCACGCCCGTGATCTTCTCCACATGATCAACACCTTCCGATCCTCAATGCCCCTCCCCATCATCGGAATTGGACACTCACTCGGCGCCAATCAATTAACCAACCTCGCTCTAATACACCCCCGCCTCCTAACAACCCTCATCATGCTCGACCCCGTAATCCAAAACTTTGCATCCGCCCAAATGGGACCCGATCCCAACCGTCTCTCTACCTTCCGCAGAGACATCTGGCCATCCCGTTCCGCAGCCGAATCTTTATTTCGCAATTCTAAGGCTTACAGTAATTGGGATTCAAGAGTGTTAGATCGTTGGTGTGAATATGCGATTCGCTCCACGCCTACTAGCGTATATCCCGATGAAGAAGAAGGGTCCGTAACACTCACTACGACCAAACATCAAGAATGTTTTAGTTTCATGCGACCCACATGGGAAGCGTATTCTCCTTCTGGGGAAACCCTTATTCAGAAAGATCTGATACCCGATATCCATCCCGATAGTCCGAATAACTATCCTTGGTATAGACCAGAGCCTATAAACACTCTAGTTCGATTACCGCAGTTAAGACCAAGCGTATTATATGTATATGGCGAAACGAGCACAGTTTGTACACCAGCAACACGAGTCCAAAGGTTAGAAGCTACAGGGGTAGGACATGGAGGGAGTGGAGGAGCAACAGAGGGACGAGTAAAAGAGGTGGTGATTGAAGGGGTAGGGCATTTAGTCGCTCAAGAGGCGACGGAAATATGTGCAGAGATTGTAGCGCCTTGGGTTGGAAAGGAAATAGAGAGATGGAGGGGAGAACAGAAACGGTATTTGGAGTGGGCGAGAAAACCGTTGAGGGAGAAACAGATGCTTTCTGAGGAGTGGAAGAAGAGAACTGGAGGACCGCTAGCTCGGAATAAAGGGGATGGTAATAGTAAACTTTGAGTTGTATTTTTATTGTAAAACGCCAATAGATATGATGAAATCTCAAGCTGTTGGTCTTGCAAGCACACAGATGAAGCAAAGACATTAGACTATCGTATCCCCCATTTTTTGCATGTTATTTACAATATTCTATCAGTGAACTATCAGTTGATAGGTTTCAGTTTTATCACTATTCGGCAGGGATCAAGTACAAACAAACGAATACATGAAATCAGTTGATATCAATTTGCAGCTCCAAGTCAAATCTCAACTGAGAATTTCCAATATATTTCCTAATCTATCATATAAAGCGCAACCAGTATCTCCATACCACGAAATCTTTCTCGCATATAGCATTCAAAACTCCTCATCACTCGGAACCCAAATAAGCAACCCCTCCTTATCAGCCCTCATACCATCCGTAGGCGCAATCTTCAACACCTTCTGAAAATATCTATCTCTGATAATACATCTAATAGGGCCAATCCAATCGCCCCTCACCGTCGGCAACAATCTAAACTTGATCAATCTCCTCGAAAGCGGCACCAACTGCAATGTCGATTCTTTGATCCCCGAGAAAGCAAATTGCTCACTCAATTCCATGGATATGGCAAAAGTAAGGAAATGATGCGAGGGGTTTTCAATCATGACGTCGAAATGGATCATGGAGGGAATGGTCGAGGAATAGGTAACGGCGGCTAGGACTCGGGGTTCACTGCTGGAGACTAGGAGACGTGGAACGGGGACGACGCACGTATTGATCGGAGAGCCCTCCTTATCTCTACGCCAATTTATCGCGAGGGAGAGATCAAGAGTAGCAGTGCCTCGATCATCTAGTGATAACTTCTGCGTGAAAGCATGGAATTGTGCTTCTTCAGAGTTGCTAGGATTGACTCGTACCCCGCCTTCCGGAATCGTGGTTACCTTATCCGTAGAACATTGAATACCACCATTCATACCTAGGATTTGTATATCTACATCTTCAACTAATAGATCCTGTCTTGCAAACGAAGCATAACGAGCTGTAAAACACCACTTTTGGGCTAAACCGAAAGCTTGAAGATCGGTATCTTGGCCATCAGTAAGTTCAGCCGAGTCTTCGTGACTGAAAAAGCTAGGCCATGGATCTGGATGTATTCGCGGAGAAAAGTCATAATTGGCTTCGAATGGATTTATAATTGAAAGTTGTGTAGACATCGACTGTGACACAGGCGTTTCTAAATCGGAGACCAGATTATATGCAGCTTTGAGCGTCAAGTCATATATTGAGGGAATATCAATGGATGGTATTTGTATTTCCACAATGATAGATGAGCCGGTCAGAATAGTTCCCAATGATAAAGTATTTCCTTCCGTTTGTTCGGCATCGGCATTGTCGGTATCTGATGAATTGATACGTTTCAAAATAATAATAGAGGGCGCATTCTCCCCTAGAAGGCGCGCTTCTATATTCCCAACACAGTCTGATTCTTCCCCGTTCGTTATCTCAAGTTTCAAAGAGATGAATTCGTTCGTATAATATTCTTCACGGAGCTCAAGAGTCCGGAGCTCCAGCTTGGGAGGTTTGGGGAGGATACGCATGGAAGATGGTTTAGCCCGAACGAGCCGTTTCTGTCTTCCACGTTCAGCGAACCACATCTCTGGGAAAACAGGTCGATCGAAGGAATGAACATAATCAAGGTCAAAAAGATCGGTCCCAATAGAAAACGTGGCATTTAATGCCGTCGTATCTCCTGCTTCCCTCAAAAGGTTGCTGAACTCGAAGACTTTGATCTGACCTGCTTTGAATGTAAGATTCTCATTGCCTGTCAAGGTGGGCCGACTAGGTGACTCTTCCGAATTTTGCTGTTTCTGTGCGGTCACACCATCCTCTAAGGAGACTTTTTTATATAAGATACCCTGGATTGGTGTGGCGGCCTCTTCAGTGCTTTCACTGTGTCGTAATATTATAGGCTTCATAATGCCGCTAAATTCTATGCGTATTTCATCAACCGTAACTGGCGTCGATGACACCAATGCTGTAGATCTGACTGCTAACTGAGCTATCGAATGTTCACCTACTTTTCCTTCTGACCTCTCAAATGCATATGTAGCTGTAAGAAAGGACTGAATTTCTTGGCTATGAAGTACGACGGCAGGTTTGACCGTCACTGCTTTAAGACCTTCAAGTGACTTGGCGATACTATAGTGCCAATTTGGTTGGCGAGCAAAGCCTATATCTGATGTTAGGATGTGGAGTAAAACCATCTCTCAAAAGATATACTAACATGTATGTAAAAGTTCCCAGTCTACAGCAACAATCGTGCCCCCATCACCAGCATTAGCGGCAGCTTTTCTTAGTGTCCATGCGATTTCTTCGACGATAACCCACCACCCCTCGTCTCTGTAAGTCATTTTCTGCCACAAAGGGCGGAGTACACGTAAAGCATCATCCCATGCTTCTCGTTTCATATGTTCTTTCCCACATTGAAATGCAAGCTCTTGTACAAGTCGATGTTGACCTCTTACCTGAAATTCAGCAATGGCTTTATTTAGCGTGTCGATTATCAAGGAGGCATGGTCTACACCCGACCGGCCAGACAGAGGATTCTCTTCATGTGGTTGAGGGCATAGATAAGTGTCATAGGTATTTACCCTACTTGCAGTTTGTGAAGCAAGAGATGATCCTGGGCGGGATCTATCTTCTTCTGGTATGGCCAAAGCAAGAGCTCGACGGGCTACAAGATGTTTTGCAGCTTCTCGATACCAATACCCCGGGTGGTGAAGGTTCTCCCAAGGTTGTATTCGATCTGGGTCTGTGGTGATTTTGTCAGTTGGTAAATATATTACCGTCTTTGATTGTGTAAAATCTGCAAAGCCAACTTTCTGTATCATCTCCGCCATTATAGTAGCCCAGCGAGCTTCCCAAGCTTGCCAGCCATATGTTGATGAACCTTTACCTCTTCGATCCACAAAACCACGCATCCTGTTCCGATGTAACTGCCATCGGCGAATAGCTGCTGCTGAATTCCCATTCCACAACAGACAACGCAGAATTCTTATGGCTAGCACATCGGCGAGCAAACGCCCTTCGTTCCAGCGAGGGCTCCAGCTCGCAATAGCCTCAAGAACTTCTTCGCCAAGCAGTGCGTCGTAACCACTTTCATAGGAACGTACTGCTACATCCATTTCCTGCCTGAACTCGGCGAACACTCCTAGCTTAATATCATAGCGCACATTCCAGCCCTGGCCGGATAATGTTTGCGATGTACCTGTTGTAGGTGGTGCCGTCGGAGGTGGCACTACTCCTCTATTCCGTTTTCTCCTAGAGTGCTTACTCAAATCACGGTAGTACTCAATACAAAGTGGGTATATGGTATAATAAATCGTTTCGACAAATGCTTGAAGTTCAACGAGGGAACTTTGTGGGGGCAAATAAAATAGGGAGGTCTTAGAATCAAGACCTGTTGCTTTACGAATATTGGCAAGACGCTCTTCTACATCTGGAGACGGTACACCGGGTTTCTCACTCAACAAAGCAACTATTAGTCGAGTTTTATAGCCAGATTTGCTCAATGTGCTCTTGATATTGTTAATATCCGTCTTTAATTGATTATCTTGTAAAGTCGCTAGATTTGGATCAGAAGTAAAGGTGTAGAACGAAAGATAGGCGCTTGGTACGTTGTCTCGATGTTTCTCTATCCATGATGTATCTAGTATCCCATCTGGAAAGATTGTTGATCCAGGAGTCAGGGGTGATAATGGTGAATGAAGAATTGGCTTGGAAGTTGGAGGGGGGGCACCAGAGCCAGGAGACCAAGGGGAGCTTGTTGGAAGTGATGCTTTGCGACTTGGGAGAAGATAATCCTATAAACTCTTCAGCGATTGATTCGAGACATGATGATCCTGCCTTAAATACCCTTCCTATGATCTTGACCCTAAACTTGTTCTTCTCACTATGCTCATATGAATTCCATGGTAGATTCTCAGCCTCATTTCCCTTAAAGTATTCCAGAATAGCTTGAGCATCTTCTGTCTCTAAAGGTGCAATATCGGAAGTTATTACCACCCCGCCTTCTTTCAATCGTGCATTGGTTGGGGATGGATCCGCTCCTAAGCCAGATACTACCAGTAATGGTAAATTATGAGCAAGATATGCTGTCGCATACCCATCCATGTTGATGGAACTTGTGCGCCAATAACTCCATATGAATTCGACAAATGGGAGGCTCGTACTTCAAGGATAGAGTGTGCTATCTCGAAAATGGTTGAATATTATGAGTGGAAATGGTTATCGAAGAAGGCTAGGCTAGTCAAGCAAGGCTGAGATTCTCAACTATTCGGTAGTTCGAGTGAGCTGTTATAATCACTTGGGAACACAAACTTGACAAGTTACGATTTGATGATGCTAGTTGTACCATAACATTTCATGATAAGTTAATGGAAATACAGTACATACATAGTCTACCATATATATAGAACACAAGATAATAATATATTTTATTTTATTTCCAAGACCATCACGGCTTGAGAACTGTGTGTCCATTACAACGGATTCATGTAAACGGATTCATGTAGGCTGAGCTGATTATGTGGTGGTGCATGGATCATTTTACAAATTTGATGCATTTATCACCGACATGCCGATCAATTATTTTGTTACTATGGAGCTTTTCAGGGCTTGCACCGGTAGCCTTGCCTTGCTAATCTGATTAACAAAGTAATAACTTTCTTGATTCTCTTGCTCTTCCTCGCCTTCATCTTTCCTCTTCGCTTCATTCCACATTCACACCCTCTTAAATTCATAATTCAGGTAACAACTTTGCTACTATACGCCTTTGAGAAGCTAAGCTCCATACAAATTAATCTATTTCTTCTTAGAGATAACATAATCTGGCGCATTCTTTCGCATTTTCTACAAACCCATTGCGATCAAAATCACTTTGGTGCCTCCGTACTCAGCTCCACTGATCGGGAGGCTACATACATACAGCTGCAGGAAATCTAATCGCCAACTTTAGTCTGCGAGGCTTCATTCAATTATTCAATTATCGAATATATATGAAGTCGTATTCCATTTCAAAACTGTCGTCATGGCCTCCCAAGCTGCCGTCTTCGCGGATACAATTGCTGCCATGAAAAAGGCAATCAAGAGAAAGGCATATGGTATTTGTTCCTTTAGCAACTCTTCTTAACATCGCAATTACTTATGTGTTTTCTCTCTTACAGATTCCGATTCCGATGATTCGATCGAACGTCTTACGAATAGAGGAAATAAGCTAAGAAAGAAAGCACGATATGTTCACCAAGGTCAATTGGCCCCACCAACAGGTCCCCAAGTCTATAGAGAGGTACGATATGAATCAAGAACTCCGGAAGCTGCGAGATATTTCGTTCAATATTTAACAGTACAGCAGACAATTGAATATGCTGGCTACAATAGAGACATCATCAGTCGAAAGCCCCCGCTCATCGACGAGGACGGATACGAAATCGATAGCGACGACGATGACGAGAGAGCCGAGGCTGCAGCGATTGATGCCGCAGAATTTGATCCTTATGCAGAAATTAAGTTAGAAGGTACAAAATGTTGAAATATCCTCGCGTGTCTGAATGTATTTTATTGACAATTTTTTCTTGAACAGAACTCCTCGCCCCTCTAACTGCCGCCTCCGACTTACCTGACCACCCGAGTTTATCGCAACCTTTTAAATCCAAAGTTCTCACGGAACTTACTCGAAATGCTGGAGAGATGGTACAAAAAGAAATGGCGTCCTTGTGGAGAATCAAACATCTCTTTACGAGATTTAGCGGTCATGATACCTGGATGCCTTGTGAGACTGTCGAAACGGGGGATGATGTAGCACTTTTCGAAACCGAAGCTGAGCGACGCCGCAATCGACAAAAAAGAACTACAAAAGCAGATTCAGACATGACATCTAGTTCGACTTTCGTTTCAGACGACGACATTGCTTTGGCAGGATTGATGATCATGGGCGTCGCTGGAGAAGCTGCTTCAGGATCCGCCAATCAAAGGTATAAGGGCAAAGGAAAAGAAGTGGATAGGGATAGAGATATTCCCATGATGTCTGCAAACACATCAGGCGCAGACTCCACCGCCACGAACGGTTTCAAAAACAATACCCATGGAGGCCCAGAATCCGCGTCAACCTCAAATGATATCGAGATGGACCAAAAGCCTAATGATGCGGGCGAAGAAATGGATGTTGAACAGATGGCTGAAGATTTAGACAACTCGGCTCCCCGCCGTATGAGAACGCGGGCTCAGGTACAAGCAGTGTCTGATAATGCAAGCAACCCGGCAAGGTCTATGTCGCCTGGTTCGGATGACGAGTCTGGTATACACCCATATTTTCTAGCGCCTGCATTCTCCCTCCCAGATCGAGATCTCTACTTGCCTAAGCACGAAGCGGATGAACTGAGAAAGCTCCTGCAGCTATATATTCAAAAGCAAGAGGAGATTATCCGAGGTGCCCAAAAAGTGTATGAGGGGCTATTGAGAGCTGATCGTCTACGCCACCTGGTGATGAAGTGGACTAAAGCTGAAGGTCATGTCGGTGCCAACCGTGATATGTCAGACGGTGAGGACTGGTACGATAAGGAAGAATGGGATCTGGATGAAGACCTCAAGAAGGGCCAGGACGAGGAAGAGGAAGATGCTACAACAACGGCAAAAAAGACAACCAGGACTAGACGACAATAATTTATTATGGCAACCTAACCTATATGTGGTCAAGGATTAAGGCAGGCGCAACGGTGGGGAAATTGAATTGGGTTAAAAGGGAATACTGTACGAAGATACCATGATTTCATGAAGGCGTAAAAGGAATGACTGCATTCTCCATTCTACTTCTACACCCATTGCAATGGATGGTGCGTTATATACTTCATAGCATAGCTAGATGTATTGAAAGTCTTAACTTCATGCATGTTCATCGTGGCCACGAACATGATTGGAGATATAAAACTAGATGAGATAAGTTCTAGAACTTATCAATGTCCAAATTAGAATTGTATATTCAACAAGCGAGATAGAAAAAAAAGTCAGGAACAAAACAGTACTGTATCCACAATTGCATATATAGTATTCACTTACTATGCTTAGGGGTATACATATGCATGTGTTTTTTTCTTTTTGATATATTAATAAATATGAAAATGAATGAATTGAGATTTGAGATAGAAGGTTCTAGTCCTCTCACTCTTTCATTAGCTGGTGTTTTTAATATTATTTCGTAACCACCAAGGCTGTCTACTGGTTCTCTTACTCCGGGTACGGGGCTCGCTTCGACGTCATGCTCCGCAAATTGTTGGGAGTGCGAGAGCTTCCAAAATTTACACGTGAAAGCTCTCCCATAGTTGAGCTTCAAAAAAAGCCAAAAAGCTAAGAGAGCAATATCTGTCAATAACAAGTAACAACTTGCTCTCTTCTAACTTTCACTCGAGTTGTTATTACTGTCGTTTTTCTATTTTTCTCTTCAAGTCATTCAATTCTTCTTTACATCATGACGACTTTCTTAGGTAATAATCGAGATCTAATTGACTTCGACCAGAAAAGTTTAGCAAGTATGTTGTCTTCACCTCTGGTAATGAGCTCCAAAAATACTAACAATCTTCAACAGTTGCTGCAGCCTCAATTGCGTTCAATCCCATATTCTGGAAGTAAGCTTCATCAATCCTTGCTATTATTTCCATCCAACTAATGTAAACTCTGCAGTACCGTCGCCCGTCAAGGTACATTAACCCCTCATTCGCTTCCCAATTCCACCCATTAATCCCTCAACCAACTTTAGAATACCACAACAAAATCCTCACTCGTCTCTTCAACGGCAACTCAAGAAATGGCTGTTACTTCCTCGCGGTAGTCATTTTCTCTCTGGGAATATTCCGCGACTTTCTTTACGAGCAAGCTCTTCGCTCTCAACCTACTCATCCACTTCTTCTCTCCCCCGTCTCAACGTACGCCGCATATGCACTCTTGGCGTGTGGAAATACACTCGTTTTATCTTCCATGTGGGCACTTGGCGTGACGGGTACATACCTGGGTGATTACTTTGGGATACTTATGGATAAAATGGTTACGGGGTTTCCGTTCAATGTTTCCAGTGCCCCCATGTATTATGGTAGTACAATGAGCTTTTTGGGAACGGCATTGTGGTGTGGTAAACCGGCGGGTATACTGCTTACGGTGGAGGTGTTAGTGGTTTATTTGATTGCGTTGAGGTTTGAGGATCCATTTACGGCGGGTATTTATGCTAAGAGAGAAAAGACGAGGGGTCAGAAGAAGGGAAAGAAGGTGTTGTAGAGAGAGAATATGCAGAGAGAAGTTGTAGATGGATGGTATGGGTGGTGTGAGTGGTGTGGGGGCTAGACACGGTTAGAGTATATGGAGACGATGGAGCTTGGGGGTAGATGTAGAAAAGAGGATGGGGTAATGGTTGAAACAAGCATTGAGCGATGATAACCTTTCTGTTTTATATTTTATACTCTATAAGCGGTGGTTTGTTGCTACATACATACAAAAAGGGAGATACCAAATGGGGTTCAACAAAGGACGTTATGGATTGCAGAGATATCAACTACTTTGCATCATAGGTGTATTAGGGAAAGGAAAATTTAAAATATTGTACTTTGTTATTGGCAGTTAACAAGATCTCTGTATCTATACTGCGTGTTCCGTTTCCTATTATCTAAATCTCTCATCCATCACAACTCCGGATAAACATCCCTAGAATTATTCAGTAAGCAATCATATGAAACCATAAAAAAGATCAACTTACGTTCTCCTCAACAACGGCATCTTCTCCCTAATCCCCTTCCAATACTCCAAATCAACATCCACAACCCCAATCTCGGCTTCCTGTCCCTCACCCGTCATATTCAGCAAAACCTTCCCCCAAGGATCCACAACCATCGAATGTCCATAACTAGTGCGTTTCTCGTTGTGAGCTCCTACTTGCGCGGCGGCAATCACATATGCCTGGGATTCGATGGCTCGGGATCGCAGAAGTACTTCCCAGTGGGCATGGCCAGTTGGGACAGTGAATGCGGAGGGGTATGTTAGGATTTGGGTGTTTTGGCGGTGAAGAGAGAGGGAGGGTTCGGGGAATCGTAGCTATGGGGGGAGGTTAGTTAGAGTGGTGTGATATGTGTATATTAGAGAAGTGATTTGAAGATACAGAAGTGCCATTGAAGGCAAAGTCTGAGACAAGAGCTTAATGCACTCGCATACCACTCTCCTCCTTAATGTTTGTAAACCCCAGAAGGAAAGGGAGATATAGAATATCACTCACATCAAAACAAATTAACAAGCCCACCCTCCCCACCACCGTCTCAACGGGCTCAACAATCTTTCTCCCCGCCTCTACACTATTGCTCTCCTTCAAATTCCCATAATCAAACAAATGCAACTTATCATAATAAGCCGCAATCTCCCCCTTCTCATCAATCCAACAACTTCTATTATAGAGTTTCTTCCCATCCACAGCCGGCACATGAATGCCCACATTAACCGCCAAGGAAGCCTCCCTAGCCGCTTGACGAAGACCCAATACAAATGGAGAGGTGCTCATGGGTTGAGCGAGGGAAATAGATTCTTGGGGTGAACTAGCTATATAGTCTGTTGCTTCGGGGAGAAATAAAGCCTGGATTTATCATTTCATTTTGTGAGATTTTGGTGGTGGATGGGAGGGGTGGTTGGACTAGAGAGGAGACAAACTTTTGCTCCTGCTGCTGAGGCCTTTTTTATAAGTGTTTGGCACAATGAGAGATTGTGGGTCATGGATGCTGTAGAGCATAGTTGGCCGATTGCCTAGGTAATGTTTAGTATTGGATTAGATTGGGTGTTTGGAGTGGGGAGATCTTACTGCGAGAGTCATCTTGAGAATGGAACTAAAGGTATTTTTCAATTACGGAATGTGTGAAGTTTATAGAATTAAGAGCTCTACTTCAATAAAATACTCATTCACATGTAATTTGAGTATTGGTTGTACTATAGTGTGATTTTGGTGGATGATGACAAACAAGTCGAGGTCAGCCTACCATTTGACTAGAGAATGGAAAGTGGGACATTAGATGGAATACAACCTCCTCCGAAAGATATTCGGATAACCCCTCCAAGATTGTTACTATTAAGGCCTTAAGTATATTTAATTGTAGATTTTTATCATATTTTTACCAACTCTGTCGCCATCATAAACATATAGTTGAAGCATATAGAATCTTTAACAATGAGTTGAGATATTCACCTGAATTCATCTGTTAGATTTGATGGAATTTCCCCAAAATGACGTCCATCATCAAAGGACCCGAGCTTTTTTTTGGGCAAATACAATTTCTAAATAATTTTCGAACAACCCGAAAACCTCCATAACACAACCTGACGTGAGCTTCCTTTTTAAAAGCTCAAGGCTCCTCTTTCTTCATTGAACGAAATGCCATTATCACAATAAAAACCGAAATGGCAAATGGCGGCACAGCCGGGAAATCCTCATCTTGTATGTTTCCGCCACAATCAAATATAGATATATTCTATATATTCACAAAAGCTTGAAACTAACATAACATAAGATTTCCACTTCACAGCTGGATTGGGATCGGGTCTCCTCTCCGCAATACTTCTCCAACCCGCCGATTTACTAAAGACTCGAGTACAACAGTCCCACCATGCCTCACTTCTAACCACTATCCGCGAACTCTCCAAAAGTCCCAATTCGATACGATCTTTTTGGCGTGGCACTGCTCCTTCTGCCCTACGAACAGGCTTTGGATCAGCAATCTATTTTGCTGGTTTGAATGCGCTTCGTCAAAATGTAGCTCGTTCAAATCTATTCCGCACGATTGGAGCAGTGGAGAAGAATGGTCGACCAGCCCACTCTTCCTCACTCCCCAAACTATCGAATCTTGCGAACTTAACCACGGGCGCGGTAGCTAGAGCCTCTGCAGGATTTGTTCTTATGCCTATGACGATTATCAAAGTACGCTATGAGTCGAACCTCTATGCCTACAAGTCTATCCTCGGAGCTGGTCGAGATATTTTAAAGATGGAAGGAGCTAGAGGATTTTTCTCGGGTTTTGGTGCCACGGCTATTAGAGATGCGCCATATGCGGGATTATACGTATTATTCTACGAGCAGCTCAAGAAGAGACTGAGTACATTATCACACAAAGTTCCTGTGGCGGGGGAGATTGCAGAGAGTATGAATCTAAATATGAAAGGATCTACATCAGCGTCTATAAATTTTGGATCTGGAGTTCTGGCAGCGGGGTTGGCGACGGCAATTACGAATCCTTTTGATGCAATTAAAACGCGCATTCAATTACAGCCGAAGAAGTATCATAATATGATGCATGCGACGCGGAAGATGGTAGGGGAGGAGGGTATCAAAAGCCTTTTTGATGGTTTAGGGTTGAGGATGGGAAGGAAGGCGATTAGTTCAGCATTGGCTTGGACACTTTATGAGGAAATGGTTAGGAGGGCGGAAATCTGGACGAAGGCAGCCGAGGGTGTATTATGAACAGAGAAGTGACTAGGTAACTGACACTTAACTCAATTTTGGATCAAGAAGGTACAGGATACTCTGTTATGAGGAATTTTTGGATTTGGATACTCAAGGGAAAAAGAAAACGACTTGATACGTCAAATCATGTTTAGTTGGGTATTCAACTATGGAGACTAAGGAGAGATTTAACAGAAGCATAAAAACAAATCCACTCAAAACTCATCAAATCCACATATTCAAAACCATTCATATACTCAAATATCCCCTCCAATTTCCATTACTCCGACCCCATTCATCCATCATATATCATCTAAATGTTCCATTCATTTCATTTCAATCCATTTACTTTCCATCCTACCCAATTCCAGTCCATTACAACTTAACCCCTTGCACTCATTCACTCATTCTTATCTCCCAGCAGCCCATCTAACAAAAGGCGAAGGCGAACGATGATGTTTCCTCCTCTCAATAACCAACTGCAAATCATCCCCCTTATGATGTTTCTTCTTCTTCTTGTCTTCCATCACATATTCCTTAACATACTCAATAGTCTGAGTCTGATGCTGAGGTCTCACAACCGTAAGGCGAGTGTCTCGAAGCTGGCGTGTGTGCGCCCAGAGCATATCTTGTTCGTCTTCTGGTACCCAGCGCTTGATGAGGAGGTAGTCGGAATCCTGGTTGGAGGTTAGGCTAGCTTTTTGCATGATAGATAGGAAAGAGGGGAATGTAGGAAGTAAAAAGAGGGAGGAGGTTTATTTACATCTCTATCAAATTCATAGGGAATCCCATAAACACGCAATGTTTCAACCGAGAGATGTCGTCTCGACATTCGCGTATAAGTAGGTCTAGCAGAAGGCCCAGCAGGTGGTGTATGTGCAACAGGTAAATGAGGAGGAGGCGGAGGATGAGCATGCGCGGGTGCAGGATGAGGCGGTGGTAATGCAGGAGGAGCTTCACCTCTAATAACTGCGATTTGACGTTCATCCAAACCCGCTTTATGAAGATCCTCATGCAGACGTCTTTGATATTCCTTCTCCCTCTCTTCTTTTTCTTTCTTCTCCTTGGCAATACGATCTGCCTCTTGCTTTTTGAACTTCTCAATAATTTCATCGCGTTCTTTGCGCTCTTTGGCTGCTTTTTCTTCTTCTTCGCGCTTGAATTTGGCGATTGCTTCGTCTCTTTCTTTTTTCTCGCGAGCGGCTTTTTCGGCTTCTTCTTGCTTGAATTTGGCGATGGCTTCTTCTCTTTCTTTTTTCTCGCGTGCTAATCTTTCTTGCTCCATTCTCTTCATTCTCTCGTATGTATCCCTGATCTCCTTATCTGCCCTCTCCTTTTCTTCGGCAGTTCTCCTGTCTCTTTCCATTCTTTTCTTCTCTTCTTTCAAAGTCAAGAGCTCAAATTCCTCTCTTAACATTCTCTCACTCCTCTCCTTCTCCTTATCAGATTTAAATCGTTCCAATTCCATCTTAGTTCTCTCTTCCTCTCTGATAATTCTCTCTGCTCTTTCTCTCTCCTTCTCTCTCTCCCTTTCGGATTTATACTGACTCTCCGTCTTATATCTCTCCAATTCACCTCTAGTCTTCTCCTCTTCTCTCATCAATCTCTCGGCTTTCTTCCTCTCTTCCTCACTCCTATACCTCTCCAACTCCATCTTAGTCCTCTCCTCCTCTCTCAAGATCCTATCCAACCTCTCACGCTCCCTCTCCCTCTCCCTTTCCGTCTTATATTCCCTCTCAGTCTTATACCTCTCCAACTCCCCCCTCGTCTTCTCCTCCTCCCTCAACAACCTCTCCATCTTCTTTCTCTCCTCCTCCCCCCTATACCGCTCTAATTCATTCCTCGCCCTCTCCAGCTCCAACTCCTCCCTCGTGAAACTTGCGCGTCCACTACTAGGCGAGTGCGAAATGCTCACATGACGACTATGACTCCTATGTCTCTTCCCATGACCATGGCCCCCCACACTCAACCGATGCTCACGTATACGCTCACGCTCATAGAACGAATCATCATCGCTATCGCTATAATCATTATTAATGTTATTAATGACAATTGGAGCGGCAGCCGGCACAGCAGGAGGAGGGGGCGGAACAGGTGAGCGATCACGCCGAGTTCCCGTAGAGTGAGATCTCCGAATAGCGTTGAGTTCAGGTACTAGATAAGACGAAGTACCGTAGCGGTAGCCGGTTTGGACGGGACTTTGAGTCGGTGGGGTGACATTGAATCCTCCTGGTCGACGATAAGGGATATGCTGGGGAGCGGGATCACGACCTCGAGAGATACGAATGTCGAGTTCTTCCTCGTCGCGCCATGGAGGCATTTTTGGATAATGATTTGACTCTTCTTTGGTTTTTAAGGATTACTTTGGTTTTTGGTCAGTTGGTGGTGATGTTGGTCAATAGATGGGAGGGCACAGTACTATATTGTAACCCCGCTATGCGACTGTGGGGTTGGTTAGGTTGTCTCGGTATGCGATAAGCTTTTTTGAATTCTAATTATGAAGCTTTTCGCCCGATAATGGGAAATATATGTATAGTTTAACTATGAAGATATATTCAAAGAAGAAGAAAAAAATCTTCCAATTTCTAATCAACGAAGGCAAAAAGATTCGCAACAACAATAGCAAAATAAATTTGCGGCGAAGAGGAAGAGTGAAAAAAAATAGAAAGAGGAAAAAACAAGTTGGAAGAGAAGAGAAGAATGAATCTTGTCAGCAGGAATGGGCATGGGCTGATTTAAGGCCGTCCTACTGGATACCTAGGTATTATCATACAACAGTAGTCATCTTCCTAATTAATTATTATACTTTTTCCCTCTCATCCTTTCCCGCGGCTGGAAAACTGGCTGCGAGACTGGATTGGGTCTTACAAGCTTCTTGGTATAGTATGGAGGGTATGCAACCCATGTTTCAATGGAGAGGGGACGACCAATTCTTTGGGCCGCCACTACACACATACTTTTGGTTATATCGCGTGTAATCTGCGTTCTGTTTTTAAATGTCTTGTATTATCCTCGAGTTGCCTCTTAGGTACTCAGATCTCTTAATCATTAACTACCATGTAAGTAAGTAAGTAAGTAAGTAAGTAAGCAAGTAAGTAGACCAAAGAAGAGCTGAACTACTGAAGGAACAGTACAGCCCTAGGGTGGGGAACCTCTAAACCAGGATCCCAAATTCTCATGCAGAAGAGGGGAAACCAAGTACCCAATCTCGAGCTAATCTCGAGCCAATCTCGAGCCAATCCACCAACCATGCGGCTAAAGGATAAGAAATTTTCTAAGCTACATTCGTAAAACATATGTTATCAACGAATAGATTCTCGGTCACTACAGATACCTACTGCACTCGAATGCAGGTGATACGCAAAAGGTACTGTGCATATCATGCTGGATGTAGCTCTATGATGTCGAGACACGCAAGAACTCGTGAGGTGAAAGGAATAGGAACGTATGCGCACGCATTTGTTAGATTGAATTTAGAATTGGAGACTTGAGGCTCATCGTGCCCCACAGTCGCTGTTTGGGAAATTCGGAGTCGCAATGATGTTTGTTTGTTTGTTCTTTCGCGATACGCTGTGTTGAGAAGTACCTAGGTAGAGGATTTCCTATTGTATGTATACAAATTCTACAGTGCGTACGTACTGAAATGGATGTAATAGGCTAAGAAAGAAAGAAAGAGGTTGGGATGGATTCGCATAGGAAGCGCCTACATTTTGGCCAAGTTGGTAGCGACCTTATTCATGGGCGGGTGGCCCCCAAAATTGTACTGTCTATTTTCGAGCGCCGATGCTCTCCGTGAAGTCTCATCCCTTACATCTTCTTTCGTGGTTATTGGATATTTGTTTCTCCTGGGATTTTATTTTTGGTAGGTGAGATTGAGGAGATAATGGGTGGAAATTACTGCTGAAAGTTAAAAACTTGGATGATAATGATGTGATGACGTGATGATGATCTTGCTTTTATTTAGGGGCCGAAGTATTGTCTTACATATTACTCGAGTACATATGCTCTACATATACAGAGTAAGAAGTAAGAAGTCAATAAAACTTCTGGTTAATCTTCGTAATCCTACAAGATCAAAACCTATGCTGCCAAGGCCGATTGTAGGACATCACATCCACTGATGCCAACGAACAATGAGTAAACAAAAACTGTCCAGATGAAATCCATTTTCTTCCCAAATGACATTATCATAAGATCTTGTACTACACCGACAACCCCCGCGCTCACAATCTCAAAACCTCTCTCCCGGTGCAGTGCAACCTCAATACAAAGCTTGGTACGGCCATGGCCGAAGGAGGGTAGGAAAAGTCGAGTTAGAATAAGAAATAAATATTTACTATACGCATCATCATGCGCGGCCACCACTTTTGAAGATCTGATCAATACTTGAAAGACTATTTTTATGCGTAGTCTCTAGGTATTGTAACTTCTTGCCCAAATTTTCGACATCCGAGTTCAACTCCTTGGTTTCCTTGTTTAACCTCTTGTCAACATCGGCTATAGGGCTGAAAACGAACCTATCCAATCATTAATACTGCATACATATACTTGTTCATCTCGTGATATAATCATGTGGTTTGGTAATGAAAATGAATGTGTAATGTGAGATCAACATAAATATGAAGTTTTTGACATTAAGTGCAAAGTAATACAGGGTAGATATGAAAGAAAAAGGGGATAGATACATTTTACCAACTCCTTCGTAGATATTGGTGCTTGGTGGTAAAGTTGATACCTCACTGGATGTGAGTTGAAGTAACCGAATTTCGCGTTGTTTGACAGATATTTGAGATTTGACGATATTAATTTGTTGTTGAGCCTGAATTGCTTGACTTTCAATCTCTTGAACGAGCTATATGAACTTGTTAGTGAATTTTGTTTTATATATTAAATAGGTTGAGCAATGGGAGGGGTAGAGGGGTGTTCAGATGTTTGAGCCTTTTCCCTTGAAAATAGATATAGACAGACCCATGGTGATATTTACCTTTTGTAAAGCTTCGTTGGGAATGGACATCTTTGCTTCTTTTCTTGTTCGTTGACCTTGTACTTGTGACTGACTATCTGCGACTCTTGATGACTTTGATGACTTGAATATGATTCAATTTCCGAGATGATTTGGCAGTATGAGTGAGGTTCGTGATCATTTGACACAAGGCCATTCAAGACAAAATTGAGGTTTTTGATATCCGTCATGTGTTGATAAGAAACTTCGATAAGAAAAGCGGTAAAATATGGCACAAAAAATATTCAAGATTCCCACATCCTCGGTACATGTGCATTTTTTGTGAATACGATAGAATAATAAAATAATAGTAATAAGTACTTTTAAAAAAGGCCCTTTCAATATCCTTTGTCCTCCCTTGAGTCCGCCACACAATACCTACCACCTATCATCTACCAGATATGTAACATTGTAGATATCTGTATAGATTAGACAAATATATTCACATAAAAAATGTAAAATTAACTGGTATATTAACTGATATATCACAATTTCCGTAAGTACCGGTGCAAGATGCGCTATTTTGATAACTCGTCTCGTATTGAAATGTTAGAATGACGTTGCTTGCACGGTTATGCGGGATCTATCCATCAATCAACGGGAAGGCTCGAACCTTTCGATATCAGTCGTCTCGTCTCTACCCTACCAGGCCTACATATAGTACCTAGGGCTGTTAGATCTCTCCCTTCTAGAAAACTTACTAATAGCAAAGTATCATATCTGGACTAGGTTGTAATAACAAGTAACATGAGTTATTAATAAGTTTTTCAAATCATTTCATTCATTCTTTTTTACTGATACCTTTGTCTTGAGTCTTGAATTTTTTTATCTTTTTTATCTTTCCTTTCCTCATCTCTCTTCAAACATTATAGCATCAAGGGATAGCTTCAACTCTGCTGTGTTACCCTTCTAAAATCATTCCAGTATAACTAACTATCGTCCCAATAAAATCATTCTATCGGCAACCGGATCGGACCTCATTATGGGATTCCGACTACCATCGATCCCTTATCCTGTTGCACAGCCAGAGGAAGGATATTGGGCTCCAGTAACCTCTACAATTAACTGGTGTGAAGGTAATAGCTATCACAACTCAATTTCTTGAGATTATCTACTAACTTCTATCATAGAGGACTACTATGCCACTATATACTCCGCCGAGATCGTCAACACACTTACAAACTTGCTATTTCTTTGGTTGGGACTAAAAGGATTCAGAAATTGTTGGAAGTATGATCATGACAGTGTATTTCTGGTTGCCTTCATTGGCTATAGTGCCGTCGGCACTGGTAAGTTACTAGCCAGTTCTGATCCGATCTATTCAAACTAATACCCGGAAGGTTCATTCCTTTTTCACTCTACTCTGAAATGTAAGTCTAGAACATTCGAACAGTTCAGATTATAGTTATTGATATAAACTTCCAGATCCAATGCAACTCGTCGACGAACTCTCCATGATTTACACGACT
Organism: Scleromitrula shiraiana; assembly: GCA_028455995.1. Classification (NCBI taxonomy): domain Eukaryota; kingdom Fungi; phylum Ascomycota; class Leotiomycetes; order Helotiales; family Sclerotiniaceae; genus Scleromitrula; species Scleromitrula shiraiana. The sequence goes on from JABELC010000008.1 coordinate 452,833, forward strand.
TGCTTAATGTGCTATGCGACGTTCTCATTTGCTCAATCACGTCTCTTTAGACAGGTATTAGCTGCCGGTTTGGTATCTTTATCTATATTCATTACGGTAAGCAGACAAGCTCTTTCTGGTTTCTAATACTAATATTTATTGCTCATAGCTGTATTACCATTACCTCCAAGATCCGGTTTTCCATCAAAATGCATTTGCAATCATTACAACTGCCGTCCTGTTCCGTTCCATGTATATTATGGAGGTCAACATACGCCCTTCTCTACGAGCCAAATATGCAACAGCGCCACAAAAACAAGTCGATCCAAACTCAATTACAAGTTCCGAGCTGTCAGCGAATAATAAGAGATTACATGATATCTTGAAAGAAATGTGGTTGATGGTTGGCATGGGGTTGTCGATTTTCCTCGGTGGTTTTGCGATATGGGCCCTAGACAATCAATATTGTTCGACAATTAGACGATGGAGACATGATGTAGGGCTTCCTTGGGGTTTACTTCTCGAAGGACACGGATGGTGGCACTTGATGACCGGAATCGGATCCTACTTTCAACTCGTCTGGGGTATTTGGTTACGACATTGCTTGAACGAAAGACAGGATAGATATTTTTTGAGTTGGCCATCTTGGTTTAGTCTCCCTGAAGTCATTCCAGTTACTGAAAGTACTGGATCCTCGAAGCGGTATATAAACGGGGCTTCGAAAGGGGAATCGAGAAAAGCGGTTTAGAAAGTTGATTCTATTGCCATACAATTTTGCGATATTGGTTTGAAGTTTGAATAGATTTTGAAATCTTGTACCGACGGGGACTGACTTCACAACATATAATTGATACCCAGCACTTTGAATAGCGTAACAATACAGTATACTTTACAGCGATCGCATTGTAAACATTCAATGTAGCAATCCACGTATATACAAGCCTTTTGTTATTCTCTGAGCTTTAGATCAAACGATAGAGTCCCACATCGTATGGTCTCACATTCAGAATGATATCTCATATCTTCTAAAAACTTGTCATCATAAACTAGCTATGTGGATGAAGCCGAAGCTTGGAAATTTATTAGCCTTGTCTAAAAATGTGAAACCAAGCGCCAGCCTTATGAGAATCTGACTGCAGGGATATTACGTTGATTGTAATTCGCTAGATGTTCAAATCGTGTCAATATCTTTGGTATAGTCTCAGCCACGACGATAACGCAAGCTCAGAGGGTAAAACTTGTACGGTACATTTAAGATGTGATTGTAATATAAGATTAGACTATGAACAGATATTCAGACATCCACTCACCATTACAATAATTAAACTAGCATCAAAAGGACCATTAAAGTCAATCTGCGCCATAAGGCTGCGACAACCTTACGATTCGCTCAACCATTGTCTGCAATGTATGATCTGGTCAGATACGAATACTCACCAAAGCGACTTGTTTCGTTCCTGGATACTATAAAACTATGACGAGCCCTGCAAAGCAAGGCGGTTCGAGATGGGGCTCGTTTCTCCAACAAGCTGTAGCTGGTGTGGAATCTAGACTCGATAATATATTGGCAGAAGGACAGGATGCCCCTCCAACGAGTAGACCAACATCTGCGGCTGCTACTATGGCTCCATCCAAATCAGAGGCTGGTATGAAGATTTTTTTTGTAATAGTAACAGAATTTGCAATGACCTGACATTTTCTCTAGGAGTTTCGCGAAATAATTCAAATAGTAATAGGACAAACGATCGTTTACAAGAACGTCTAGCAAGAGCGGTAGCTGCAAAGAATGCGCAAAAATCAGAAACTAGATCCCCTTCTAATGTACCCTCGCGAACCGGAAGCCCAATTACAACAAATGAAAGTCCAAGGCAGAGTGTTGATGCGGCACCAAGTGCGGGGGACAAGCAGGGTGGAGAGGGCTCCTCACAGGAAACAGATTTGGCTTCTACTCCAAATGCTGTCGAATCTGGAACACCGACTGTAGAAGTGCGGCCGAGTACACCGGTCACGGAGCCAACTCTAGAGTCCCAGCAGGCATCTCCTGGTGGTATCGTTGTGGAAACCGAGCCCACTACCCGCCTGTCTACCGATTCTACCAGATCCAGTAATCCTAGAGAGTCGATTGATTCTCTTCGCCGATCTAGCTCAATACCTCGCTCCTCAATAGATGAGCCAGCTGTCATACCAGATGCGTCAACAACGACGAAAACCACGGCAGAATATGAGGCTTTACTTAGTCAACTGCGATCAGACTATGAAACTTCGGAATTACAAAGGCAAGAAGAGGTCCATAACTACATCGAAAAGATAGATGCGTTACAGGCCAAATTACAATATCTAGCCAAAGAGAGTGTGGATTCCGCAAAGAAGGCTATCAGTTCCGCGCCAGCTGGAAGTTTAGAAAAGAAGCTAGCGGAGAAAGAACAACAGGTCGCACTGCTAATGGAAGAGGGCCAAGTTCTGTCCAAGAAAGAATTGACTCATATGACCACGATTAAGAGATTGCGTGCTAAGATTGCCGAGGACAGCAAGGAAATCGCAGAAGCGAAGAAGAAGCAAGAAAAGGCCGAAAGAGATACAGCAGCTCTTTCGGAGAGGTTAAAAAGAGTTGAGGGTGCTGAGAAACGACTCAATGAAAGGAATAGCTTGATTAATCGCCTGCAAAAGGATCTTGATGCAGCAAAGATTGAAAGAGATACCAAGGACACAGCCATTGCTAATTTGAAAGCACAACTTGAAGAAGCTGTTGCTCAAGAAAACCAAGCCGAAGCCAAACTTGCTCATGAAGCACTAGAAGCCGAAAAGAAACGGGTCGCCGAACTGGAGGACGATGTATCTAACCTTAAAATCGAGAAACAACTTATCCATGACAGGGCTCAAGTGCAAATCAAAGACCTAAGAGAAAAAGTCGATAAGGAAGCAGAGAAGGCTCGAATTGCAGCTTTAGATATGAAGGACGAGCAGCAGATGCTAGAAAGCAAATTAGAAGTCATGAGAGCCAGGGCAGAAGAAGTTTCATCTGGGGCAACTGGTGATGCACAAGCGAAACTCTTGCGCCAGATCGAAACTTTACAGAGCCAATATGCTGTGGCGAGTGAAAATTGGCAAGGTATTGAGGCTTCCTTGACAGCACGTGCAACGAGTTTGGAAAATGAGAGGGATGAAGCTATTAAGCGAGAAGCTGATATTAGGCGCAAAGCTCGTGAAGTGGTATGTATTGGTTTCTGCATTACTTCGAGTCTATACTAACCAGGCAATAGACATTAAAAGCCAAACGTAATGAAGATAAATTGGAAGAGACTAGGTCAAAATTGCACAATTTTCAGCAAGAGCTCGCCGAACGAAGCGCCCAGCTTGATAACTTGCAAAAACGGGCGGAAGAAGCTGAAGCTGCATTGGTATCAGCAAGGACTGAATTTGAAGACGAAAAACAGGCATGGAAAGCCGAGACGCAACAACGCATTGAAGAAGAGAGACAAAGATGGCAAGATGAAACATCTCGGGCAGATTCACCAGCCACAAGCCGAAGAGGTCTAACATCCGAATATCTGGGTCTACAAAATCTCCAAATGAGAAGAGCATCAGCTCGCTCCATAACGAGCGAACTACCCACTCCCGATCGACTACTCGGACGTCGTCCTTCAGGCCAACCACTAGTAGGAAGATCCTCCGGTCACGGAACACCAACACGACAAGATTCCAGCCACTCACTCACCATGAATGGAGAAGGATTATCCCAAACCCCCTCCATCCACACCCTCGACCACGACGACTTCTTCGAAACACATCGCTCTTCCTCCCCGCAACAAACAATCCAAGACATGGTATCCACGTCCACGGCCGCCGCAGGTCCCTCCGTCCAATTAGTCGAGCGGATGAGCTCTGCGGTTCGCAAACTCGAGAGCGAGAAGGTGGCTACGAAGGAGGATTTGGCGCGGTTGGCGGCGCAAAGGGATGAGGCTCGGGCGGAGATTGTGGCGTTGATGAAGGAGGTGGAAGTTAAGAGGAGGGCGGAGGAGAAGGTGAGGGAGTTGGAGGGGGAAATTGAGAAGATTAATGAGAGGTATGAGACTACGTTGGAGATGTTGGGGGAGAAGAGTGAGTTGGTGGAGGAATTGAGGGGGGATGTGGAGGATCTTAAGGCGATGTACAAGGAGTTGGTTATTAAGAGTGTGGGGTGAGGAAGAGGGAAAAGAGGGGAATGCCGAGCTCTATTAGATGAAAGTGATGGCGAGAGACTGATATTTAACTCGCTCGCTCTTCTATGGACATTTGATACGTGCTATTATACCATCTAATGCAGGCAGGTTCTTGCATGAACGGGTAAATCAATCCATTTGTTCTTCATTTATGAGGTTTGGAAGCAATATGTGATAGCGACTTTATGATTTAAGAATTAAGATAGACAGATGAATGGATGGATGGATGGATGTACGATACATAAAGTGTTACTTATTACCTACGCACGAATTTAAACTGTTGAACGAGATGATATTGGAGATTCTGCATTTCCTATTATTTCCTTTTACGTGGATATCGAAAGATATAAGAGCTAGTTTTGCGTTAAAACGACCCCAAGAACAAAATTACATATCCTATCTAATCTGCTAACAAAAATAAGGAATGGCAATACAAGCCCTGGGCATTCTAATAAGGAGCATATACAAAAAGTGGAATTAGATGACTAGTCTTGTCCAATTAATCTATGAGAGCCTGACATGAATCTAAACTAAGCAAATGAATCATCTAGGTTGCCAAAAGTCAAGTTCAGATCTAAAAGTTCAAGTATTATTTTTTGAATAACATGTATGTAAATCAAGTTGACTAGTTACTGAGCTCCATGAAAGAAAACAAGTTAAGATCTAAGATACCAAACTGGAGCTTTGGCGGGAGGGGGTGAAATATCTAATCTAGGCTATCTGGGTTGAGTGCACCTGTAGCAGGAAAATAAACAGATCATTCATCCGGTAGAATGAAAACGATCTTAATCTAGCGGTTCAAATCAAGACTCCCGAGTAATGATTCAAATTGTGTCTAGGTATTTAAGATATCAAGACAGTTTCAACTAGGCGAATACAAGTGCTGAATCCAAGTGAACCTCAAATCTAAAAGAACCTAATTTTCATACTAGAAGAGCTCAGGTACCGGAATCTAATTCACTGTAGGATTCCGTTTTCCGTGTTCTTTATAGCGGGATAGGTGTTGGAGTATCATCTAATGTCGGCATTACTAAGTAAGTACCTCGGTGCCTCTGTAGCTATCATACCATTATGTATTCGCGTTTGTTGCCAGCCCATTTCAAACGAACCATCAAAAAGTCATGGAGCATTCAACTTTCGATATGCATTCACAGGCTCCGTATGAGGGTTTAGATCGATTCAAAGATGTGCTTGTTACTCCTGAAGCAGCAGCAGCAGCAGGAAAAAATATGGAAAATGTCCAACAACAAATTGTTCTTGGTGCGCATTTGGCACATGAAGAAGATATCTTGGAGGATGAGGAAACTACTCACCAAGCTGGTAAATATTCTCTGACAGCTTCAATAATATCACTAGACCTAATAGCGATGCGGTCTCATTCGCACTGAAGGATATACCTTACAACTTGAGAAAACAACTCGGACCGCTAGTTCGTCAATACATCCACACTCCTCGAATTTCAAACCCCGACTTCTCAAAATTCCCAAAGGAGTTAAGATTGAAGATATGGAAAATGGCTCTCCCAGATGCAAGAGCCGTACATATAGATTTCAAAAAAGGTCTATCTTCATAGGCAGATATAGCGATGTTATTTGTCATGATCTATATGACGACGTCTGGACAAATGAATATAATGGCAAAGCTTTTCTCATCACTTGCTGGGAAGCTAACGGGGTTTTCAACAAGAACTATCAGGCATTGCAGGTTGGCAGAGACGACAAACATTACTACGATGAAACCATGCCGCCACCGGTATACATCGATACGGAAAGAGATACGCTTATCTTACCTGATAAACCTGATGGTAATATTGTCGTCGACTTTCAGCAGATTATCGAGAGCTTAGATGTTTCCAGGATAACTAGGGTAGCTTGGATTTGCGAACATTGTTGGGAGCATAGATGGGGGCTATGACTACCGTATGATGGCAGCGTAGCTACGATTATTCGGAGTTCATTTCCAGCCCAAACATGTTTCGCTTATTTTAGCTTTGGAAAAGACCAACAGTCGGGTTCAGGACTATCGGGAAAGAAAGGGTGACGGTAAAATCAAAAGGGTACATTTGCTTGAGTCCAATGAAGATTTTATCGAAACATGTAGGAGTGATGAACTAGAACCAATAACTCTCGACGAATGGTTACATACTTCCCACAAAAGTGAGTACTATAGAACTCCTAGGGTTCTCAGAAGGAAACAAGGGAAGGAAACGGGCTTGACCTTCCACTTTGCGGTACTAGGACATGAGTTGGTTGATGAGATGCAACTTGTTGTCCAACAAGAGGAAAATGTTGCGCTAAGATATTCGAGAGAAACACGAAAGGTCATCATGACTGACCTCACTCATGAAGTTACAGCTGTGGCTTCAGTTAACAATACCGGCTCGTTCGTGTTGAATGATACCGGGGGCGGGACTGTCGATTGCAAGCTTTGGGAGGGTTGTAAAGCCGAACCGGGCGATGAAATTGAACTATCTACCATACCAATATCAAAGAAGGCTCGAAGAGTGACACGGCTGAATCAAAGATCAAAAAACGGAAAGGAGCCACTTTTACATTCTTACACTAAGCCGAAGAACTATTGTGACGTTTGGATCGCTGGAAGCGTTCCCTTGATCTGTAATGATGATGGGACACTAAAGGATTTAGGAAAATACGACGGAATCGATAGGCTATTCAGTAAGGATGAGGTCAAGCAGAGTATGGAGATCAACGATGAGGATAGTGATGCAGAGAATCTAGGATGTACTTTTCTAGAGCCAGAAAAAGATGATGTATATGCCGAGCTATACAATTTTGTTGCCTGTTTAACAAGACGATAACAGAAGACTCTTTAACCTGTCATTTCGAGTAAACAGGCGGCGAGATAGCAGAATAAGAAAGAAACACTAAATTTCACTAAATATCGAGTCAAGGCCCATAAACCATAGTATTTCTCCCGCTTTGCACCTTGACTGTGAACACTCAGTGACTGCTAAGATATAAATGCAATCATTCAAGAAGCTGGATCATGCATGTCCGAAGTTGCATTGAGTGAAGAAGAAAGAAACACGCAATTCCACTAGACATCGAGTCCATGGTATTTCACTCACTTTACTAATATATCAATCAATGTAATCGTTTAAGCAGGACCATGCAAGCTCTAAAATCGCATTGAGTGAAATTCATAGAAACACGGATGAATCCCACATGCATTGAGAAACATTGACGGTTAGCTACTCTTGAGTATGTTGAAGTAAAGAAAGGAGTAACAGAGCTCTCATCAAAAAACCCAAGCTTGATCGCGGGGCAGCTGACTAATCACCATCATACCGAACCTCAAAATAATTTCCATCTATCTAGCTATCCATCCCACCACCACCACCACAACTTCTAGCTTTCCAAATACAAATACAAAATTCTCCCGATTCTAATTACCACCAACCCAATCCATCCCGTTCTCCACCCCTCCTCCATAAAAATGGCATCACCAAAAGGCCAACAAAGTATGTCTTTCCCCATCCATCCCCCCCAAGCTCTCACCCCAACCCAAACCAAACCAAACCAAACTAACCACCTTCCTTCCCCCTTCAAAACAGTCGACCTCACAACCCTCAGCACCCCCCAACTAACGCAAGTAAAAAAGCAACTCGACGACGAACTCGAGCACCTCACCTCCTCCTTCCAACAACTGCGCGCCGCGCAGAATAAATTCAAGGAGTGTTTAAGGAGTATTGCTACGGGGGTTACTGAGGCTGCTAGTGGTATGTTATTTTTATCTTTATTTTTCTCGGGGGTGTGGTAGATGGGGAGGATGTATGATTTACGTTTGGTGGGAGGAGGAGGAGGAGTGTTGGAGATGCTATGCAGGATATTGCATTGGAGAGGGATATAAAAAGTTGGAAATAGACAGACAGACATGCTAATAAATCCGGCGGGAACATAGGCAAAGCGATACTAGTACCTCTCACAACATCCCTCTACGTACCCGGCACACTAGCAGACACCGAGAACGTAATCGTAGACGTAGGAACCGGATTTTACGTTGAAAAGGTACTCACTCTAATTCTCCTCTACACCATCTTACACCCGGAGGAATCTCTCTCATACATATCTGCTTGCACCTCACACATATAAAACAAGATACTAATAAACAATAGAGCACAAAAGATGCGACGAAATTCTACGAGGCAAAGGTGGATGAGCTTGGGAGCAGTTTAAAGGATTTGGAGATTATAGTGCAGAACAAGTCGAATAATTTACGGGTGATTGAAGATGGTAGGTTTAACGGACTTTGTACAATATTATTCGTTGATGCTAACCGAGTATAGTTTTACGACAAAAGGTTCTTTCGGGTGTACCTTCGACTTCTTGATATCTATGGAGGATAGTACGATCAGATGACAGAAAATGGAAACAATAAGAATTAGCCTCTCAGAAAACCTCTCAAGAACATTGTATTGGGACATGAGCAAGCTGTTGGGTAGATGAGAGAATAAGCCATTCACGGAGTTGCACCAACGGTGCTGGGTCGGCTGTGCATAGAGCAGAACAGTCTCCGAAATTAGGCCCATCTACCCCGAAGAATAGAGCCAAGAAGAATTAGGGCTATACAATAATTTTTGGTAGCATGTAGAAGACGTTGAAGTGAGATAAAAAACCATAGTGACTTGAATTTGGACTGAAGGTCTAAATACATTTGAGGGGAACAGTGAAGTTGGATAACAAACCGAACTAGAAGGGAGCTAATGCAAAGAACATAATTGTCCGACCTTAAGACACGGAAAAGATTAAGGCTGACAACAACATCAGTACAATGACAGCGACAACCGAAAATTCCAAGCACCAATTCCATGTTTCAAGGGAGAAAATGAAATGACGTAAATGTGTGATAACCATGAATCCATGTAACGAGGATGCACATTGGAGGTATCTCTAAGTTTGAGAAAATTCCTGTTCCAAAAACAGCAACTTCTTTTGAAGACGTTCAATGATTTTCATAAGTGGGACCAGCTTTTCGTCAGGGGTATCTGGGAAAAAAGTGCTCATGTCCGACTTCCAGCCACGATCTTTGGTTGTGTGCTCGTTGGATTCCATCTCAAGATCCCAGAGGTCATTGAACATGCAAATATTGGATGATAACTCGGGTTCGAGCGCAGTGTTAGTTTTTTCCCAATCTCTGTTGATAGTGAACTCCATACAATATCCTTCTTGTCTCGTCTTGAATCGATAGATGCTTCGGAGCGAGGTCTTTTGAATGATGAGACCTATCTGATGACGAGGCAATATTCTTGGATATGTCAGTCCTACAGCATCCTTGCGATCCTTTGAGTCAAGACGTGATGCATCCTCATAGTGTATAGCCTTCTTGGTTGGAAGCAAGCAATCATCAACTAGGTTCTGGGAAGATGTGGAAAATCTGTCACTAGTAGTCTCGCTATTGATCTCAACGTTCCAGTCAATCTTCCTGAGAACATAAATCAGTACACCTTGCTTGATGACTTTAGAAGAAACAAGAAACTTACTTCTCAATATCAACAATCACAATCTCAACACATTTGTTCATAGAGTCGTCTGCCAAAACCTTGACAGCGCCACCCTGGTAACCACCATCGACTTTATCTATGTCGGCCTCTATTTGAAATTTCTCTCCTGAAGAAGTTTGCACAACAAAGACTACAAGATGCTTTGGTTGCACATCCGACAGTTTAAAGGTGACAGCGTCAAAAGGCATAAAGCAAGTGGGATTGATCTTGATACTCTCAATTATGTCAACAGCAATTTGTGCGGGAAAGCTGTTCCAATGTTAGTGTCCGAGAGCTTTTGAATCACTATTTATCGCAACCTACTTTCTCTCAAGGTACCCAGTAGTTCGCGACTTCTTCATCATCCTAACGAAACCACTAAAGGATTGCTTGGAAGTTGACAAGTCTGTATGCCAGTGTGTTAGATGGTAATGACCTAAATTGATGCGCATTTGCATCCGGTCTTTAAGATGAACCAGTTCGGAGAGTTCCTTGCTCAGTTCACTCTCGAATTTCTTACTATTTTCCACACGCATTGCAGTTGCTTCAGGTAGCCATGTGCTTACTTGAGTATTAGTGGCTGCGTCAGTAATTGCATCGAGAGCTTTGTCAGTAGGTGTCTCGGGGAATCTCATATTGTAGAGATGTTTTTTGCCATCAGCACGATTGGTTGTATCAACGTCTGCGTAAAGAATAGTAGAGCCCAAGAAACTGAGTGATGGAACAACAAGGCGGAGGGGACAAGCCATGATTTGACGTGCTTGAGCACTCTCAATTGTCTGTCTGATGCCTTTAATCACCTCCATAATATCACTGCTACCTGATGGTGCCGTAGCCCGAATAAGCAAGCATTTGCGGGGTTTTCTTAATTCAATATAAACTTTCCATGTGCTCCTGAGATGATCCAAATCTTTGGACTGATCTTGAAATAAAACTGAAGGGTCTTCCTCACTCAATGGCAATTGGTAAAACCCCTACAAAAGGTTAGTGAGACCACATTTATTATCGGGGAAGGACAACATACAATGGCAGTAAAACGCTCGCCGTCTTGAGGCTTTCGTAAGTAACGTTCCGTGTCAGCACGCACCCATGCCTTGTGTTCGTTTGCTTTTCTCTGGGCTTCAGTTATCAATGGTGGTGGCTCTGCCCAATTACTTCGGATGGTTGGTGGCTTAGTGTCTCGAAGCTGATTCTCATTGTGTCTTTCCCGAGGAGCATTAATTGATGCTCGACCTAAAATTGTCAGTTTCAAATGCTACAAGGAAAAGATTGGGTTACATACCATTTCCGCGTGTCTGGTGCCTATCACGGTTATCCAAGCTGCCTGTTTTGATCAATTAATATTGATCTAAAGAAAAAAAGAGCCCTTGTATCCTACCTCGAGCGACATTGCCACCACGTTGGCTACCACCTCGGGGAACACCTCGGCTGCTGTCACCACGACCACGACTGCGACCTTGCTGCTGGTTACCTCTCAGTGAATTGGCCCTGGGTGGGTTCGGGCGAGACATGCCTCGCGGTGTGTCGGGGATTCGAACCCTAACTCTTTCCGCCGAGGCAGAGGTCTGCCGTACTACCGACTCATCGTCCCAAAGAGCGGCGTTCTCGGTCTCAAAACTATCATCGATTAGCATTATTTTTATCAAGATATGGGAAGAAATGTTGATTTAAAATCAACGAGACTACTGGAAATAAACATACATTGAATTATTCTTGGGATTCATTGTTTTGACTATGTTTGTCAATCGTTTTTAATCGTCTCCTGTTGTGGAATTCTAAAAGCAACCAAACCAATAAGTGAGAATTGCGAATATTGCAATTGCAAGAAAGAAGCAAGTGCTTTAGGATGATTCTAGAAATGTGCTGAGGAGCCTTTATTAGAAGATTTGATGGATCTTGAAATGGATTCTTGACCAGATTGAGAACCGAGTTAAATCAATTACAAGAAACTGAAGCTTTTGAAAATAACTTTATTTTGGGAATTCATGATTAATTGAAAACAGGCAAGGCACAACGATTTCTCGAAGGGTCTGATGAGTATTTTATTTAATTAATTGGAAGAAAACGAATTTTGTGGGTTGTGAATGTTGAGAAATTTTAAAGTTGAAATTTTGAAAGAAGAAAACAGGAAATTAATTAATTAATTAGTAATAATTAAATGTTGAGGAGGAAGGAAGTTCTTTCCTACCATATTTATTATTATTAGTATTATTAGTGGCAAGAAGGAAACGAAGGAAACGAAGGAAACGAAGCAAACGAAGCAAACTTCCTTCTTTACCAAAAGATATCCAATCAATTGATTGATCGATTATCGATGGTCTGATTTAAATTAAGATTAAGGGAAGAAGTAATAAGTTTTTTTTTTTAAAGATCAGATGAAATGATTGAAATGATTGAAATGATTGAAATGATTAATCAGGAAACACTCAAAAAATATAATCGAGAGAAAGTAGAAAAGGAAAGATTGAATATATCAGATATGCTTACCTCCGCAATGGAATTTTTAATCCTCAGTGGGGAGGATCTAAACTGGTGAAAATCTATTACAAAGTCAGTAAATTTCCAAGAAATGTTATTGCTGATTGCTGATGTTTAAGGAATATGGATTGAAGTGAATAAAGTGAATAAAGTGAATGAAGCTTTGCTAATGGCGATGCTATCTTTTTTTCTTGGTAAAAACATGTTGATCTTGTCTTTCTTACCCAGTCTTACCCAGCAATAAAATATCAATTGGAGAAGAGGGAGATGAAGAGAAAGAAGAAAATGATGAGAAGGATAAGGATAAGGATGAAGATGAAGCCAAAAATGAAGAACAAATGAATACATATACCAAACAGAACGTGTTTAGGCTACATTGATCTACTGCAACTAGCCGCTATGCATATACATCAACAACATTGGAAGGGTACGTTTTTGCCAATTGTATTAGATAAGATCTGCAGATAGTTGATGTTAGGGGTATATGAAAGGACATGAGCCACTGGACTTTTGCTTTAGATCTGATCTTGAGTGAAATTGCGAATGAGCATATTGAAACCGAGAGACGCTCCAAGTACATGATATTACAACATTTAATCTGCAGAAGAAGAAATGTTTTTAACTTACAACAAAGATCTTTCGACAGTTACCTGGCTATTGATGTTGTTAGTCAATTGTGCTATATTATGTTTGTAGGATCTAGGCAGACAATGCTGCAGATCACGATTTTGGAATTAGGTGTTCGACTCACCCAACAAAAGGCCTAAAGCTCTCAAATTCTCCAAAATGGGAGGATATTGACATCGAGTCAGGAAAGATTGGATTGAGCTTCCAAAAAGGAAACCACAATCCGGCAATGGTCATAACATTATATCGAAGTATTAGATAGCATGACCGCAATCAAAAAATATTACATATGTGTGTCAAGAAAAAAGAGAGAGAGAGAAAGTAGGAGATCATTTTAGAAACCCTGGAGACTATTAAACTAATAATAATCTAAATTAATCGCACTATGACTGTTCGGATGAAGGATAGTCCGAGGCGGCCGAATATGAGAAGCTATCTACGGCGGAATTATGAATTTTGATAATAGCTCTGAAAACTAATACAACCGTTTATCTACTATGGAAATCAGTAGTTACATAGATCCATACAGACTTAGGGAAACTCTTTTGCTAGACCGTAAAAATCTTGAATCTTCAAGAAAGCAAAATTACAATCATTATTTACCCCTGAATTAGACAAAATTATGTAATATGTGATGCACTTCCCCAGATTTCGGTAATCAAGTTCCACAGCTACCCTTGCATACCTTCAACTTCAGAAAATCTTACTACATACCGGAGCCCCGACATTCTTGGGAACATAACATACAACAATTGCGATGCCGTCAAAACCCATTCTTCCACCAAAGCCAATTCTACCACCAAACAGCAAAGCGCGAATAAGGAGAGCAGAAAATGCCAGGAAGTTTTTGGCTGGTGGCCGCCCAGTAAGAGAGGAGTCCGACGAGGAGGAATCCGATGATGATGATTGGGAATGGATATATGAAGAAGCTGCATCTGCGAGTGCTGCTACAAATTCGCAGACCGATGCGAATGACGATGGTGGAATTGTGTCCACAAGAAAGCGGAGGCATTCGAATGCTCCAGCGACGAAGAGGATCATCGGGGCAAAGCATGAGAAATTTGTCTGCAGGATTGCGGACTGTGTTATGATACAGAATGATACGGATTCATACTGGGCGGGTATTATCTGGGGGTTTAGAGTGTTCAATGATTATCAGGAAGGGGAAATTATGCAGGCTTTAGTTTACTGGTTTACCAGTGAAAAGGATATCCATAGCAAAGCAAGGAAGCGTTCAGACTTTCTAGAGGTAATGTTTTCCCCTTCCCCCTGTTCTACCATTCTGTTTATACTGATATCTTATAGTATGAACGCTACATAACTTCTGATCTCGATCCAATTCCTATCAACTCCATCAATGGCATAGCCACAATAATGTCCGAAAAGGCCTTTAATGCCAAATTTCCAACTGGGAGGATCCCCAAAAAGGGAAAGGAATACGGAACAACATTCATATGTCGCCGAGGGCTACATTCCAAATCAGTCACATATACCAATGAGTTTATATGGGAGGACGAATATCACCACACAGAAGAAGATATCACTAAATTGGTGAAGAAAATCGAGGAAAGCTTACCGTCTAACAAAAGGACGAAGAGTAAAAAATACGAAGATGAAGATGCAGATGCAGATCATGCTTCAGAAGATGATGTCTCAGAAATCGACGAAAAGGAGCTTACAAGGACCCCAAGGAAAAAACAGAAGACTACAAATGTGATGACTCCACGAAAACCACGCACGCCTTCGAAATTGGTCACACCAAGTCACAAGCGGTGCGTTTTCGAATCCACCTTCATCATTTTATATTATAACTAACAAATGGCAGGATTGTTATCAAGAAGCCACTTGAGTTTACACCATTAGGAACTCGCATGCTCTCGCCTTCCCTTAATGCCTCTCCTTTCCAGACCGCACGTTCCCGCCTACATGTCTCATCTGTTCCCGATACACTTCCGTGTCGAGAAGAAGAGTTTTCCTCCGTTTATACACATCTAGCAGCTGCTATTACAGAAGGCACCGGGTCTTGCATCTACATATCTGGCACTCCAGGGACCGGAAAGACCGCAACAGTACGAGAAGTTGTTGCACAACTCAATGCATCGGTGCTTGCAGACGAATTAGATCCCTTCATCTTTGTTGAAATCAACGGCATGAAAGTGACCGATCCCCATCAATCATACTCATTACTATGGGAAGCCCTACGAGGAGACCGAGTAAGCCCCAGCCACGCCCTCGACCTCCTAGAACGCGAATTCAACAAACCCTCCCCCCGCCGCGAACCCTGCGTCGTCCTAATGGATGAGCTCGACCAACTCGTAACCAAAAACCAAAGCGTAATGTACAACTTCTTCAACTGGCCGGGCCTTCGCCACTCCAAATTGATCGTCCTCGCTGTAGCCAACACCATGGATCTGCCCGAACGCACGCTCTCCAACAAAATCTCCTCCCGTCTCGGTCTAACCCGCATTACCTTCCCGGGATACACCCACGAACAACTCCAAACCATCATCACATCCCGACTTACCGACGTCCCGGCTCATCTCATCCACCCCGATGCCATCCAATTCGCCTCCCGAAAAGTGGCCTCCGTATCCGGCGACGCCCGTCGCGCTCTCGATATCTGTCGACGGGCTGTTGAACTCGCGGAAGCGGATTCCCTGTCTATTCCTAATACGCCGTCGAAAACTCCTGGACGCGAAGAGCGAGAAAAGAAAGGGAAGGGAATCGTGAGTATAGCTACGATTAAACGAGCCATTAATGAAGCTACCACGAGTCCTTTGCAGCAATATCTTCGCGCTCTCCCGCTCGTTACGAAACTCTTCCTTGCGGCGCTAGTGTTTCGACTCAGGAGATCGGGGACAGGCGAGTGTTTACTTGGGGAGGTATTAGATGAGGCGAAGAGGATGGCGAAGCTAGATACATCGGGGTCGTTGATTGGGTATTTACTCGTTGGGAGTGGTGTTAGTGGTGGTGGTAACAGCAGGAGCGGGGTTGTAGGAAAAGGAGCCAGGGTTGCGGGAATGGGAGAAGCGGCTATGGAGTTAACAGAGGCGGGAGTGATAGGCGTGGAGGTTAAGAAGGCGGAGAGGATGGGGAAGGTTAGGTTGGGTATTGGGGAGGAGGATGTTAAGGTTGCTTTTAGAGATGATCCTGAGATTAAAGGGTTGGGTTTTACGGGTTAGTAGATTTATTATTGTATTTTTTCATGCATGTAGCAAAGGAGATACCCATAGAATAATCGTGAAGAGAAATAGAAATATACATTAATCTTGTAATGAAATTGCAAAGAATGGTATTCGTGATATATCGGTCATCTATACTATTATATACTCCCCCATAACGCCAATTCGCCCCTCCCTATACCATGCCCCGTGCCATGCCATGCCATGCCATTCGTTCTCTTGATTTTATACTGTACAATCGCCAAAGAGGAAGAGATATCGAATCAATTAAAACTTTTGTCGTCCCAATGTAGGTTTCCATTCTAGTGGATGTGTTTCAGGTGTTGCGAGGTCATCTTGTTTCCATACTTTGACTATAAGAGGAATTTGTTAGTATTGATACATGCATAAAGAGAGTCATGACAGATAGAAAAATACTTACTAGTCTTATCTGCCTCTCCAGTAATCAATCTCAATCCAGTCCTATCAAACATAGATGTGAAGATTCCAGACTCGGCATCCAGAGAACCTGGTTGAGCTGTAGTATCCAAAGCTTGGTAACGATGACCTGTCTTCCAATCCCAGAATGACATTGAACCATTATCGCCACCTGAAAATAACACATTATCTTCGTTGACGCTCAATGTATTGATGATAGCATTATGACCATCGAAATTCTGCATGAAAGCACCCTCGGGACATTTCCACTGCTTAATGCTTCCTGCACTACCACTCGCGAATGTGAATTCCGTTGGATGAACCGTTAAAGCTCTCACACCTTTCTTGTGGTGCGTAAGAACACCCATACTCTTTCCCGCTGCTAGATCCCACAACCTGACCGTCGAATCCAAGGAACTGGTAATGATCTGCGGATCCGCCTCTTGACACTTCAAATCACTAACTGTCCCTTTATGACCCCCTAAAACATGGATATTACTCCTCGTCCTCATATCCCACACTCTAGCCACACCATCTCTTCCACCCGTAACCAAAACATCCAACGTCGGATGCAAACTCAATGTATAGACACCACTCAAATGGCCATGATAATGTCTAATAACCTTATTTGTCTCCAAATCCCAACACTTAACCATCTTATCCTCTCCACAACTAAACAAATACGGATGACGCGGACTAACCGCCAATCCCCTCACTGTACTAATATGCCCCGTCAACGTCAACTTCAGCCCTCCAGTCGCCAAATCCCAAATCTTAATCGTGCGATCCCCAGCCCCAGAAGCAAACCATTGATTCCCAGGCTCCACAGCAAGCGCTCTTACCCATCCCAAATGTCCCGATATCACACGCATCAGTTTCCACGGTGCATGCCAATCCGGCTTCGGCTGTACGAAATTCTGTTTGCGCACCAAACTACTCGACGGTAAATTCTTCTGCGCCGTAGATTTATTCGCACTCGACGGTGTGTCCTTGCCCCTAATAATTAAACTCGTACTCGAGCCACGCCCGCCTGCATTCTCACTCCTTGATGGAATCCCCTCGATCATCTTTAATGTTCGATTATCTGCATCTTTATCTTCTTCCGCGGGCTCAGCTTGCACTTTGGTCTTTTTCCTGCGGTTTCCGGCGGCCGCGGCTTGCTTGGCTTCTAGTGCGGCGGGGAGTTCTCGTACATGGTCGTATTCTGCATGGACTCTTCCTACGAGTGATAATCGTTCTGCGGGTTCGGTGGCTTTGGGATCGGGGAGGGAATCATTGTCTGCGAACAATAGGCGCGTTCGTTTTGCATTTTGTTTGATGAGGGATTGGACATGTTCTTGTGGGGGAGGGACAATTGCAGTGGCCATATTCGTGGGTATTCAAAATCGATGTATGTGAGAGCGCGTGAGAGATTATGATGTTGAAATTTATCGCGATAAAGAGCTGGAGCTTCGAAATAATTTATGTTGCTGCTTTAGAATTGTGGCATCATTCTGAGTTCAATAAGGTGCTGCTTTAAGCCATAACCACCTTATTGGTTCCAGAGTCCAGGCTTCTTTTATCCACGCCATCATCCGTACAACATATTTTGAACCATTTTTACTTAAACATTTAATTCAAAGATATCGTCTTTTTCATGGGAAGTAAGATCAAGACAAAATGGAGAAACCCTCAGAAGATAAATTCGCGATTCATGCGGCTTGTCGAGATGGCAAAAGTATATCAACCAAACCCTCCCTGTAAACGAAACCTATCTAACAAAATTATAGCAAGTATCGTAGAATCACTCCTCAACGTATGGAACTTGGATTTGTTCTTGGTGATTGAAAATGAGTAGTACTCACAAAAGTTTAGGCCAACCCCAAACTAGCTGCACTTAAAGATGATGATGAAAGATTACCTATTCATTGGGCAGTTTCGTATGGCCATTTGGACATTGTAGTTTTACTTTCTGCATTGAAGAATTTTGATCCAGATGTTCAGGTACTGTTCTCTCTGTTCCGTTAGTGGTAGGTTGGAACTCTGGTTAATATAGATCATAGGATGGATCGGGATGGACACCATTAATGATTGCCGTGAGCCTGAAGGAAGGAGATGAAATGGTGGAACTGTTGTTGAAGAAAGAAGCGGATGTTAATGCAAAAAGTTCGTCCTCTCCAACTTGTGTTTT
The DNA here is from genome assembly GCA_028455995.1 of Scleromitrula shiraiana. Lineage (NCBI taxonomy): Eukaryota > Fungi > Ascomycota > Leotiomycetes > Helotiales > Sclerotiniaceae > Scleromitrula > Scleromitrula shiraiana. Next base: position 471,385 of record JABELC010000008.1, read on the forward strand.
CCCTACTCTACTGACATTCATACACCTGCCAGACTTCAGCAATCAAGTATATCTTCCCAAAATATCAATCATCCCATTCACTCTCCCAATATCTGACTTACTCACACCACCAGACTGCTCTTCACTTCTCAACCTCCAAGAATAACCTTCCCATAACCAAGCTGCTTTTATCTCAATCCACACCTGCATCCTGTCGAGTCAAAGACAAGCGTGGCCAATACGCCATTCATCGTGCCGCAGCTATTGGTTCTACGCCTTTAGTTGAACTTCTATTGAAAAATAAGAGTCCTCTGAACCCTACAGATGTTGCTGGACAAACACCTCTTCATCATGCTGTTGCTGAGGGTCACGGTACGTTTAAATCTCCTTTCCTTAATTTTTTGTTGTGAATCACAGAGCTCGGAATGTAGACTCTGATTGTAGCGGGTGGGACGATTATTGATATAACTGATTTAGGTGATACCGCGGTGGCTCTTCTCAAGGCTGGTGCAGAAACAGACAAGAAAGATGTAGATGGTTTCCTTGCATTGGATCTTGCTCCAGATAAGCAGGTTTGTTCTTGGCACCCACTTTGACATCAGTTTTGTGGAGGCTAATCATTGATAGGTCAGAAACTACATAGTGCAAATGGCAGAGATGGAAGGGATTGACTTATAATCAAGTAAAATGTAGTTAATGAGAGCAAAGATCAATTTCACCCCTTTCTTAGACCGGCGAAATCTATATTAATTTACCATTAATGTCTGTCATACACTTCTGGATGCTGTGAATGTGAGATTGAACCTTCAATAGAATAACATCGCAAGTATCTTGCTCATTATCCAATGCACTGAAGCAAGAATTTGCATCATTATTTCTTAAGCTGGCAATGTGTTCTAGTAGTACAAGTTCGGTGAAAATCTAGGAGAAGATAGGGCTGGATGCGAAATTGATTCGGACAGGCTATCATTGAAGGACTTTAGTGAATCCGGATGAGAAAGGTCTGTTATATTCACCAAACCCTAGTTAATCTGAATTTGGATCTTGGTGAATTTATTGGACTTTTCTCATATGTGTTGGATGTTAGTTGAGTGAGGGAATCATTAGTAGGTCAGCTGGTAAGTTGTTATGAAGAGCTTGATGAACGGACTAGCTGTGAGACCCAGTATTGCCAAACGTGACTATTTAATAGACTAACTATGTAAATAGAACAGAATATGGCACTCTGCCTTGTTGATACAAAATTAGATTCATCGTTGTATAAGAAGTAATATAGTAATATATGTACGCTAGGTAAATATAACAATATCTTGAGGAAACCTAACACAAGATGCCTGATCCGTTATACCACAAAATAGAAACCCATCCCACACTCAATACTGTTCATGCTCCTTAGACATCTGATTAGTGAGCCAGCACTATCAACCTCGAATACGCCATAACCCATGCGAAAGAGATTAAAAATTCATTCCCAATATTCATCATAAACTCCAGACACCTTCGTTGATGTATGATCCGCATATAGTTCATAAAGAACCTTGTCATATACTCCTTCACGGTAGTTGCGATGGTAATCATCAAAGTGAATTTGGAAAATGATGTTGCGGTTAGTAAAGATGAGATGGGGGAAGAGGTGGCGTATCAGAAAATAGCGGACGAATAGCAGGTAGGGTAAGATGCGGTGGAGGAAGAGGTGGCAGAGGATCAACGACCGGAATGTATCTCTTAAGCGGTTGGATAACTATATCTCTCCCTGCTTCCGATTGCAAGGTAACATGAACGGGGGTAGTCTTATTCTCCCTACCTGTGCTATTCCTCATCTGATTGAGAATCCTATGAAAAAGTTCCGAAACAGTCAGCTGTTGTTTGCTCTTGAAAGCGAGAGTAAGTTCACGGGTAAGTGCAAATGTATAGGAGTTGACTCCAACAGGGGGTGCTGTGGTATCGAATCCGCATGCGGCAATTAACTCAGTGATTCCATTGGCGTTCGAACGTTTGATTATGGATGAGGCTGCGGAGAAGCATGCATCGTAGAAGATGACCGTATCAGATTTTGATCTTTCTAATATCTCCTGGATAGGGGTGGACAAAATATAGGGTGACTTATGTTTTTTGTTTCTAGACTCGTTACATTAGATACATATTGAGGACCAAAGTTGTGATAGAGAAAACTTACGCGCCCCATATAAGATCCTTGATACCTTCATGCAAAGTTCCATGACCACTATATTGGAATATGAGAAGAGTATTTGGTGAATGATCTCCAACAAATTCCATAGTCCTGTTGATCAATGCAACATCAGGATGCTTATCTGGAATTGAGAAGCACGAAACATCAAAACCATAAGAATGTTTAAGAAGATGCTCGAGACGGGCATGTTCTTGATAAACTCCCAGGTCGTCTGATGCCCATCGTACTAACAACACCTTCACCTTTGTATAGCGAAAATTTGGACGTCCTAAAGGATTGACTGCGATGTGAACAGCTTGCTGGAAGACACCGTTTGCTATTTCAAGCTCCTCGGTTTTCTTTTTGAGCTTCTCATTCTCTCGTGAAGCATCTCCAAATAATCGACTTTTCCATGAATTTGCCTGGAGCTCTTTATTCCTTTGCTCCAGATACACGTTCCTTTGCTGGCACTCTTGGTATTTTATCTTCAAATTTTGGTATCTGTCGTAAAGTACCGAGTGGGAGTTGCCTGGAAAATCCTAAAATATTTTGTTAATGCCACTGCTAGACCCGTAGCAACTTCACAAGGGGGAAAGATTGTAGCACATACAGATAGAGACTGCAAAAGTCTTTGGTTGGGTGTCGCCGAGTTTGACTCTGGTATTTGAGATCCGAACGAATCTTCGTCGTCTAACCGGGTCTCCTTTGTAGAGAGACTGCTCCAAGGCACAAGAACTTCCTCTTCCCTAGCAAGACATGTTTCATTATCCACATTTGAATCGGATTCTTTCTTTCGACCAAGAGTCCCAGGATAACCACGAATTTTTCTATGATCCATCATAAAGAATCTACAAAATGATCGAGATGTGAAAGATGAAATAAAAATGTGAATATACAAATATGGGAAAGAAGATGTAGAGCACTAATACAAAAACAAACATGCATACTACCAGTTCAAGAAGATGTTTGACTTCATTATATGGTTCATAGTTAGGTGAATTTGAAGAATTATACAGCAATGTACTTCAAGTCTAGTACAAACCTTAATATATATATTCACTGTTAGTAATATTGAGCTCTTGTCAAGTCGAAACCATTCAAATAGATTGATGGAGATAAAATGTTTGAGGAATCAATGAAGTTTAAGAACAAATGAACCATTTTGATTGTGCATTTATCTTTGAGCCCCTTGCGGTTAAAGATGGTCAATAAATTTCAAGAAATCATATCTTTCAACATCACCCAGAGTTAAGTGAATTCATCTAAGTAATCTAGAAACTTCGAGATCTTCAAACTTCCAAGAACGTGCGTTGTTTAGGGAAAGCAGATAACTATGCACAGCTTTCTAATACTAGGTTGAAAAAAGGGTAACGATTTGTCTCAACTCCTAAAATCAACAGACACTATTTCTGGATTTAAGCGGTAGTCAAATCAAGTGGAGCTGAACGTAAATTATCGGACCAAATTAACTACCTATGCACCAGGCAGTTTGTTGCTTGATATATTGTCTACTCACTTCTGATTTTTCTTCAGTCCCTCGACGAGCTTTTGTGTTTGCAGGGAACATCAAATCCGGCCAGCTAACATAAGTATTGAGTTATACTTGATACAACATGGTAAATATTCCATAAACACCTGCTTATACATGAATATTCGTACAGAAAGATTAGAAAAATTATCATGATCTTTTCCAATTACCATCTTTTTTGATCACCACCGCCGCTACTGAAATCACCACCTCTTCTCTCTCTCTCTACCTTAGCGTCGAATTCCCTTTGGGCTTCATCCTTCGCAAAACTCCTTTCTTCATCGGTTTTCGAAAATGTGAAGCTATCACCAGATATGGAACCATCGCGCTGCTCTCTCTGGTTACTACTTTGTATTCTCCCCCATCCAGATTTTTGGTCGGAAGTTTGCCTGGCTGGTCTCTCTCCACGTCTGATCCTATCCCAAGCTGATCCACCTGAGTTAGAGCTCTGTGATGATGCGTTCATATCCGAGTTCATGCCTTGGCCACCCGTCGGCGATGCATCATCACCAAACATATCGAAACCCCCTTTGTCCTGTTCCTGGTTTTGCATTGGTTCCTGCCTTGCCCATGATTGTGATTGTGACTGTGACTGTGGCCAATTACTTGTTCGCATAGCCTGGGTATTACTTGTTTGCATTTGTTCATCATAGCTAGACATACCGCCAGTAGGGCTTGCATCGTCTTGTGGTAGACTCTGTTCTTGAGACTGCTGCACTGGTCTCATAGGTGATCTTGAAATACCCGTCGGACTTGGTAGATTCGACCGGGTTCTTCTTTTGGCTTCCTCTTTCATTGCATCTGTAATGCTCTTCATTCGAGGATCAGTCATTTCCCCTATAGCTGTAACACTGAAGGCATAACCCCTGACAAGACTTCCAGCTATGTAGTATCCAAGCCAACTATATGCACCATATCTTAACATATTCCAAAGTATAGCTGCGCGACCGCCTGTTACGTAGGGGTATTTCGCCGACGGGAAAGAAGATTTGTCGAATGTCTCGAGATTGGGTTGGTAGAATGGAAATCGAAATGTTGCGGTGGTATTGTAGGCTCTGGATACTCCTCCCGAAATTCCCAGCAGAGGTGCATTGGACATCAGAAAAAGTTGTTTGGCGTGGTGATATGCCAATGCGTCTACTTCATCCTGTGTAAGTGGGCGTTTGACGACAGCTAAGGCGGTTGAGGTTTTTTGTTTAAAAGTACGATCAAATTCTCGGTCAGTGAAGCCAAACAGTGGACCAATGATTGGGATAGGTCGGGCGAGCTTGGTTTTGTCGATTTGGTATTGCAATGTCTGATTTGGCGACGGAGCGTATGGGTCGTTGTCGGATGCAGGCATGGAATCAAATGATTCTGCTGGAGCAGATGCTGAAGAATTTTCGAGAACCATACTGATGACTATGATGTCTACGAAATAATTAAAAGAGCGATTAAGGGTAACTGCGAATTGGCACTTTTGACTTTGTAGTACAGTGTAGTGGATTTTGCAACCACAATAAGTTTAAAGTCCTTGAGAGCTTCAAATCCAAGCTTCTAAATTGATGATTGGAGTGAAATCGTATCGTGACCTCTTACTCACGTTCAATTTGCGGGGAAAGTTTTAAAGCCGAAGGAGGGTGTGATTATCAGATAAGCGAAAATAAAAAAAAGTACTTAGGAAGTAACTTTTACTTCATCTTAACAACGGTCTATTATACAAAACAATTACCCTTCAAGAACCTTTATCTTTTATACAGACAATTTCTTTTATATGTTGAAGACTTACGAAGTAATGATATCACCCTGATATTGTCAGGTATGAAAAGAATATGCTCAAAGACAGGTTCCAACCAAGTGCAGCAAGTGACGATGGTACATTCATCTACCATTTACTATGGAGATTCACACAACATTCAAAATATCCTCCCCAGTCATATGAAAATATGAAAAAAACCAGTTTCTCAGTTCTTGGTATTTCAGTCTCGATCTTCAAGATATACAAAGAGCATGATTTGACGTCCTTCGAGTTTTCACAAGATTATGCAGTACAACCATTTAAAACATCCCAGTGGACAAACATTCCTATCACTAATCGTCAAATCATACTATTTCTGCGCCTCAAATGTATTGTATATTAGGCTAGAACTGCATTGAATGGGTGCCCCAAGGTTTAAGCAGTAAATCTATCGGATATCATGTTATGTATACTTGATTGGACGATTTTCTCGCCCAATGTTGCGGGACATGGAAAACATACGTATCACTGAATACATCTTTTCCATTCTACGTATAGACAATACTCGAAAGTTCGATATTTTGATTTTAAACTGAGACAAAGTATATCAAATTTTAAGTTTCGAGTCGAGTGCTTGCTTAATGGTGTATGGGGTATTGGTCAATCACAGCCAGGTTCTTTGTCGTCTGACTGGTTCGCATGGAATTTGGTTACTCTTGTCTTGCATATACCTCATTAAGTCCCAGCAGTCTGGAACATTTGAATGTTTCTATCGAAACCCACGCGAAGTCCTGGTACTTGGACGATTAGACCTTCTGCATATATTCCTTTCTCGTACCACCTCCCCGCAAAATAAATTTTGGTAAAAATTGCACTATAGGAGCGAGCCACGATCTTTCATATTTCGATAGTTTTAATAACTGGTTTTATCTTCTTTGATGTCAAATATTCATCACAATGCCAATAATGACAGCAAAGAAGGAAAAACATCACGCGGCGAATAGTCGAATACGTCGACACTCCGTCAGCGCCACCACTACAGAGAAAAAGCCCAAAAAAGAGAAAGAAAAAGAGAAAGATAAAGACACCGATACTGAATCCGTCGTATCCATCCCATCATCCACGACCTCGGCCCATCCAGCTACTTCACCTACTTCACCTGTTTCGCCCTCCAAGTGCCCTCTTCGATTTCTAATCGAGGATGAAGACGGCGAGAAAAATAAAGGATGCCCATTACGGCGTGTGCAGCTTTGTCATACGATTCCTCTATGCTTACTAGCAATTACCAATTTACTTTTGGTTATTGTGGCGCTCTTGGGCCTAGCTGGGTATCGAATAGTGATAGGGGTAAAGAGGGTTCTGATCGGTCTTTTGAAATCTGAGATGGAGTTTGAGCCTTTCAATGGGAGCGAGACTTTGGCGGATACAGACGAAGGGGTGTAGTAACATCATAGGTTGGGGGAGTTATATCTTCTCACGGGTGCGCATTAATCGATATTTTGGATTGGGAGTTTACGTCTGAATTTGTACGAGCTCGAATATTGGAATGGACGATTTAACGACTTACGAATTACGAATACGATATACGACTGAAAGCCACAATCGAGTTTTGTATATTTGATAAAGGAAGATGGGGACAGGGATTGGGAGGTTACTCTTGATATGAATACCCTGTTTACATAATGTCTGGTGTCGGTCATGATATTGCTACAGTCTCCAAAATATCTACTCTGAGGTTATATTTTTCTTTTTCTATTTGCCGATATCGGTCTAGCTTGACTTTTGGGATCTCTTCTCTTCACTTCTCGATGCACGGTTTTATTAGTTAGTTCATTAATATGTATGATCAAATATTTGAATACATCAATACGCAGTCTCCAATCATCATGTTCATGTATTTGTTGCCTTCCCAAGCAGTATTTCAGACTATGTAGTCATCTGCAATATTTCACCATAAAGAACGTTTGTGATATCAATCCTGGAATACGTGTACGTATCAAACAGACTCATTACAAATCAGGTCGAGATTCAAATAACAGACCGATCCCCTTACTTCTGTCATCCACAGATCACCTAATATTGTCCTTCCAAAGTCAAAGTCCCAGTTTTAGTAATGAGATACTCATTAACCGCAACATCCTTTCCAGATTCCTTTCCATAGCCCGATTCCTTGATTCCTCCGAATGGCGATTCAGCTGCGGATGCATTACCTACACTTTTCGTCAGTAAAAGGAAAAGATTTTAAGACGGGGGAGGAAATCATACCGCTGTTCATACCAATCATACCCGCCTCAAGGTTTTCGTAAAGTCGCCATGTACGATCTACATTTTTAGTGAAGAAATAGGATGCCAATCCCATCTATATATGTGGTAGTATGCATAAATCAGCACCAAGTCGCTGTAGTATAAATAAAACCGAGGCGAGTAAGAAATGAGGAAGAGTCGAAAAAAGGAAAAGACAAGAAAACTCACACTAGTATCATTCGCCCTCTTCACCACCTCCTCCTCCGTCTCAAACCTATACAACGCTAGAAGTGGCGCAAAGCTCTCTTCCTCTGTAATTATCATTTCCTTCTTCGCATCCTCAATAATAGTAGGTTGGAAGAAATAGCCTTGCCTATCCTCATCATTTACCTTTTGCCCACCACATACAATATTCCCACCACGATCCTTCGCATCTTGGACTTGATTCTCGGCCTTTTCTAGCCCGCGAGAGGTGGTTAATGGTCCTAGTGTTGTGCCTGATTTGGCACCGTGTCCTATTACTAGTTGAGAGGTTTTTTCTTGGAGAATCTTAGAAAATTGAGTATAAATTGATGAGTGAACGTAGACGCGGTTAGCGGTTATGCAAGCTTGACCCGCGTGGCGCCATTTGAGTAACATGAGGGCTGAATTACAAGGTATTAGTTTTAAGGGAACTTGAGCTTGGAATAAAGATAATGCAAGTGGCAGTGTTGGACAAACCTTCAGCGGCTTGGTTTAGATCCGCGTCGTCGAAAACAATGAATGGACAATTTCCTCCAAGCTCAAGAGTTACTTTCTTTAGTCCATCAGCACATAGTTTGGCGACTAGTTTTCCTACTCTGGTCTAAAATATTCGGATTTGTTAGCGTACAAAGTTGCTTACGGGTTATTCATGCAATTAATGTCAATATAAGAAAAGTAGTAGGTCTTACCGATCCTGTAAATGTTACTTTTTTGATCAAAGGATGACGACACAATGCTTCACTCAACGGGGGTGTATTCTCCAAACTGGTAGTCAACACACTAAATACTCCCTTAGGAAATCCTGCTTGCTCAGCGAGTGTAGCTAGAGCCAACACAGAGAGAGGTGTTTCTGGTGATGGTTTCACTACCATACAGCAGCCGGCTGCAAAGGCTGCTCCTGCTTTTCGTAGGACCATACTAGACGGATCATATGGTTAGTTGACCTGTGATCCTCTAGAATAACTAGTCCCTTAGGATTTACTTACGCGATGGGGAAGTTCCATGGTACCAATGCGGCAGCTACACCGATCGGTTGCTTCACTGTAAATACTCGTCTTCCAGGGATTGCAGGAGTCTGGTCGAGTGTAATATTGAAGTTAGCCTCTTCTCGTCCAACTTCATCTCATATTTATCATTTTCAAATATATAGAAGAATATGATATTTCTTCTCATTGTCTCAAAAAAAGATTCAAAAATCCTCATTTTACACATACATACCTGTACGGTGCCGAAAATCCTCTCCGCCTCCCCAGCAAACCACCAAGTAAATCCCAACGAATAATCCAACTCCCCTAAACTCTCTGCAATCGGTTTACCCGTCTCATACGTAACTATCTTGGCCAAATCTTCCTTGTTCTCCGTAATCAATGCATGCCACTCCATCAACCATTGAGCACGTTTTCTGGGAGTGACTTTCTTAAAACTTTGAAATGCGCTGTATGCTGCTTGCACGGCTGCATCTACATCTGATGCATCGTTATCTGGGGCACTTGCCCATACCTTACCGGTTCCGGGATCTGGTGATGGGAAGTGTTGGTTAGTGAGAAGAGTAGATATTAAATTTCGACGTTAAATTGTGAGATGGATGATAGGCTATAATAACACAGCTTGTTGGATAAGTTTACTCACCAACTACGTCGAAGCGTTTTCCGGATTTAGCTTCTACCCAAGCTCCATCGACATAAGATTTGTCGTGAAAAAGCGACGAGTTTTTGAGCTGGTTGGATTTATTTGGTTAGTGTTGCGAGATATCTACATACCGGTAGTGGATATGTTGAGAAAGGAAGCGATATTCTATATGCCATACCTCAAATGGTAAATTTGGTGAACCCATATTTATTTTATTAGTTATTGGCCTTCCTTTAATCCTTTTCGTAGAACTGGGAAAGTGAACTAGAGAGAAAGATGGAGAAAGAGAGATAGGGCAGTTTTTATTCTTGCGACTTCATCGCCAAATGTTGTTACTTTTGGAGAATATCGGCAGTTCAAATATTGTTAATTAGTAAACCAGGCGGGGTAGCTGTATGCATAATATTGCGGGGTACAGGAGCAAGACAATCCGTACCAGGCACGTGATATTCACGTAATTTGGACATTGTTGGTGATGGTGAAAACTGACTTTCATGTTATTGTCAAACGAATCCAGGTTTGACGTAAATATAACTGAATACTCCCCTGCGAGCTTAACAACTTCACCCATACAGATGTATCTTAGGATTAGAACTCGGACCTATTAATTCGCAATGTCTCACGTGTTTCATGGTGTCCAAACCTCAACCTCGGCTGATGTTGCAAGCCACAACTTCCTCCTAAATCTTGCCTAGGTAAGAGAGGTACTTAAGCACATATACTACCTTCATCTACAGTCTTTCCACACAATTTGACCATCTATTCAGTTCTCCTCCTCTTACACAGCTTAATTTAACATGTCTCTCATTCTCAAGGCACCGTTTGACCCCAAGTTTACAGGAGCTCTCCTGGCAGCTCTTGTATACTTTCCTCAAAAGATTCAATCTATCATGCCTACCAATATCCAGCCATATATCAATTCTCCTAGGTTCATCGGAGTATTAAAGGTGCTACTTGCACTTGGTGTTCTTCGAAAAGTAAATAGTATGCTATCTCAGCTAGTATTGAACAATTGGATGAGTAAAGCGAGGTTCGTTAAAAGTCAAGAAATCGTATTGATCACTGGTGGATCAAGTGGAATTGGTGAAATAATGGCAAAAGATTTTGCTTCGAGAGGAGTCAAGGTTGTAGTGCTGGATTTGAATCCTCCAAAAGATCCATTCCGTGAGTCTCTCTTTCTTCTGAGTGTTATCATTGATCCTGACAACGAGGTGAAGCATCAAACATCTATTTCTATCAAGTTGATGTAACTTCAACATCCCAAATTGCCTCAGCAGCAGCAGAAATTAGAAAAAGTCATGGAGATCCAACGGTCATTATCAACAATGCAGGAACTGGTAGCCTTGCAAAAATTCTTGATGAAACTGAAGCACAGATTCGAAAGACATTTGAAGTCAACACCATCTCTCATTTCTTTATGGTTAAAGAATTTCTTCCCGCCATGATCAAGAAAAACCATGGGCACGTGGTGACTATTGCCAGTTTGGCATCTTATGTTGTTAATGCAAACAATGTAGACTATGCCTGTACGAAGGCAAGTGCACTTGCATTTCATGAGGGACTTGGATCGGAATTAAAACACCGATATAATGCACCCAACATTCGAACCACGTAAGTCCATAAATCTCCGATGCAGCATTCCGAAACTCTCCTACTCACGAAAGATATAGTGTTGTTAATCCAGCGTGGATCCGTACACCTTTGATTGAAGAGCTTATTGCTCATCCAAAATTCAACGACCCAGTCCTCGAGCCTGAAGTTGTCACGAATGCCATTGTGAAGCAAGTTTTGTCAGGAAGAAGTGGCCACATTATTCTACCTGAGGATATAAATTTCCTCTCTACAATTCGTGCATGGCCTTCATGGTTACAAACTTTGTTTCGATACAAAATAGCTCCAACATTAGGAATATTCGAGGAGTAAGCAAAGATGGCCACGTAAACCCCGAACAATCATATCACATCTTCTGATCATTTTCCTCTTTTGTATTGGTATTCAGCTTTGTACGAGTCTTGGTTGTTTATACTGCGGAATGTTTCTACTGTTGTGCTTGTTACTCAAATTTATAGGTGGTAAGTATGAATGGATATAGTTGATCGCCCAATCATGGAATATGGAGATACATCAGCACACTTATAATATTAGGTACTTTTTCATGCATATATTCTAATGCAAGTATGGCCGTTGGGAGAAGATAGAAAGATACTATTTGTAACTATTTTAATGCAAACATAAGACGTTACAAAGTATGTACGGAGTACGGAGGTGCGGAAATGTTGCAAAATATGTAATGTTCCAAAAGTATCCAAATATCCAACATCGGGAAGATAAGTATCCAGTAGATAAGTACGAACGTATATACCCAATTGTAACCTTGAAATAGGTATAAACACCTTATACCACAGCAGTTTAAGAATCGTTAACCAGATCTAGAACTCTCAACATTACTATATCAAACTATTTAGCTTTACATGCCAACCTTGGAGGTGATTGCATCTGTCACCCCCACCCTACCATTCTATCACCAATATTGTTTGCTATCAGCCACCATCTCGGAGTCTAGAACATCTAAGAAAGAATCTACCAAATGCTCCAGTAGTATTCGTGAACAGTACAAGCCTTATCGCTCTTCAAAAGCTACTTGCATACGAAGACCTTGTTAACGCATTGACCTGCCCTCTCTTTATGCAAGAAAGAACTAAAAGAATCATGCCTAAGAAGCTTGGAATCTCGGAAGCATCAGGATCAACATCGAAAAGTTCAAAACTACGAAGACTTTAGGACTTCGGAAATTTGGTTGGTTGCCCCGTTGCCCACTGTGCCCACCCATGTTTTCCCCCCATCTCCCCCTTCCTCAACATTAGTAACACCAATCATGTACCCAAATCGCAAAATACGGGAGATCGGAAGACAAGATCCTGGGTGCCGGGAAGGCGCTCTTAGCGCTATAGAGTATGCATTAGCCATACTGGAACTGTTTGCCTCTTTATACACCCTCACACCTAGGCAGTACCTCGTACATCAGCCTCAAAGGGCTTTAAAAAGCCATTCATTCGTCCAAGACATATCAAAAATCGATTCACTGTGTCGGTATGTCATACTTCATATAAATAATTTCACGAGATATATTACTTCATCGGCGCTCTTGCCGCGCAAAAATATAATCATCCATCAACTTTCTTTTTCATATGGGTGTGTAAAAATTGAAATGAGTTTGCCACAATATGGTAATTTGATAGAAATTATAGATGTTGAGATATTAACGACGTACGTAGCCGTCAACATACGTATGTAGCTAAAAGTAAGCCCGGGTAAACAGTGGGAAAACGGTTTTCAATCCTCGAAATCATTATGCAACGCTCATGGTAGCAAGTAGCACAACCTCCACAAATCAAAATGGGGGCTTGAAATGTGTGATGTATAAGTGGAAAAATTGGCTATTTTCAGATCCAATTATCAAAACATTAAACGGCCTTGCATCTTCCCTATCGTGCTCCTTTCTGTCATATGAAGAGATACATACATAATGTTAAACAATTACCAAGCTCCGTTACTCTTCTATCCCTAGTCTCGAAAAATAAACAATAGCTGAAATTTCTAAAAGGTTTCAATCCGTTTCGTTGCATGGAAAGAAAGAAATCTCGTATTTGTGAAAAACGAAAAACGAAAATCATCACATCGCATCAGCATCGCATCAGCATCGCATCAGCATCGCATCAACATCAGTAAGCACCTTATCATATCATATTCATCTTCTGAAAAAAGTTATCCCTCATACTGTGCACCTCGTACCTACATCAATTTATCAGAAACAGAACATTTGCCCCAAGCTCTTTTACACTTCCGCGTTTGCATTGCCGTTTTCCCTTTGCTTCCGAGAAAAGGCAAACAATAACCCAGATCCATAAACTCATACGTATGGAATACCGCACATCAGACACCGGGATAGTTTTTGAGTCTTTACGGCATTTTACATTTATGAATTATTCCCCCGCGGCCACAGCGCTCAATCCTCAAAAATACATCCTTGTTCTCATCCACTGATGTCAGATCTAACAGACCAAACAGATCCACTATATCACGACACTCTTACGGGACGAGGGGATCATAGCTCCAATTTGACTACATAGCCTTTACTCTATGTATCCACTTCAGCTTGCTCCAGACTCGAAGGATTCCAATTTCGAAACAATTTACATATATTATTATTCTCATGATGTTTTCCAACCTCTACCACGTCTTACCATCCGGATCTATTATCATGCTTACCCTGATAACCGAGGGGCCGGATCCAACAACTAAGGTTGGAAATGACTGGTTGAATTAACGTCGGACCTTCACTCCCCTCCTTTATTCCCCCACCTACCTTCCTGCCCAGTGCGTCAATATATCCAAAGAAAGTATTTGTTTCTATTTATTAACATTTAGAGCTTTAGAGCTTTGATGAACGAACAGGGAAGTTTACCGCGGAAGTGATATACCGGTCTATGGCTAAGTACAGTGTGGTAGACTTATTTAGGGCCGTATCAATCCATGACCAAACTATGGATCAGACTACCAGTCCATATATTTTCTATCCTCTTCCTTGTCCTGTTTAAACAACCAAGTGGCCGATCGATTGATTAATGCAAGTCAACCGCATGGCTGAGTACGGCTTAATGATGTACCCGTGGTGGTGGGTTCTCTCTATTTACTGATAAAATGATCGAGATATCATCCTCATCCTCATACAAGATATATAAGTCAATATCTCCCATCCAATCTTTATCTTCCAAAAGTCATACATTATTACATATTCACTCCATTCTATACACTACATCACAGCCCAAAGTTACACAAATACACAACATCATTCTAACAAGAAAGTTTCAAATTTGTTTACCTACACTATAAATACATTATCCATGCATAATAATAGCTTCACAATGAGTATTATTACTGCACATATGCAGCAGCCATATATGATCAAATCAAGAAATAAGACCTATGAGACGTTAGATTTTCAAAGCTATACCTCTCAACAAGAACAAGAGACTCTGTCTACCTGTTCGCCCTCAAATATAAATGCTACCTGTCCCCAAAGAATACCGAATACTGTTCATAAGTTTTCATCTTCACAAAAAGGGACACAAACTCATTTGTTTATGGATAACGGCTTCAACATAATGGTTATGGAATTGTCTGTTGTACTTATCACTGCTTGTGTGGTGTTGTTCTTCAGTTCAAGAAAGAGACTACATCATGATCATAATAAAAAGAAATCTTCATCTTTGTCATGGCATACCTTCCCTACACAACAAATCTCTCGACTTCTCAAATGCACCTCTACCTCCATCTCATCAACTACTCCCCATACTGCAACACCAAAAACTACGCCAATATCTGAACAATCAACTTTTACCCTCCCACCATTGAAACCAACTTCACCCCGCCCCACCTCCATGGGACTAAAGCGATTAGATCAATCCAATTGGCTCACTATCGATTCCTCCTATATGCCTGAGCATATACTCCGCACATCACTCCTCAACACTCGACGCCCTAATGTTCTCCAAGTTCTTTCCCCTGCCGTCCCCGCCTGTCACGAACTCCTCGCCCTCGTCATCTCCTTCATCACAACTCGATACCCAACCTCTTTCACTGTTGACGCTTCCACTTCAACCATCTACTCTCATCTCACGAACGAAACTTTTACTATCGGTCCTAAGTGTACAAACCCTCTTGAAGTAGCTGCTCGACTCTGTCAGGAAGATTTCAACATTCTCATCCAAGATGAAGAGAGTGGTGACTTTCATTTAATGGCTAGTGCTACTTTATTTCCCGCTGGTTGGAAGTTGCAGGAAAGAATCGGCGCTAGTATGGCCGTTTTGCATGCTCCTGTTCCGGGATGGAAGGAGAAATTGGGGAAAAGTGTTAATAGGTATTTTTTTATACAACTAAACTATAAATTAACAACTAACACTATCACTTTAGATACTTCACTCATCTAACTCCAAAAACCTGCATGGAGCGCTCGAACCTCTTCGTCCAAACCACCGACATTCTATTCCAAGATACCCCTGAAGTGCCCAAGGCAAACCTCGAAGCTTCAGATATCTATGTTAGAAGAGAACGACAGACATTCACGAGATTAGAAACTTCCAATGCGGTTTGTTTTACCGTGAGGACGTACATGGAACGACTTGTTGACTTGGGGGCTGAGGAGACGTTAGCATTAGGGAAACAAGTTAGTGGGTGGGAGGAAGATATGAAGAAGTATAAGGGTATGGGAGCGTGGGGCGATGCTTGTCTGGGGTGGTGTGAAAAGATTGAGAAAGAAGAGAACGAGAGGAGAAGGGTGAAGGAGAGTAGTTAAATGATGAATGTTTAACAATATCGGTCTGGGTCTGGGTTTGGGTACGGTCACGGTCACGGTTATGGGTATAGGCTTCGGTGTATAGCATTGGAATTGATATGGGTAATAGTATGGATATGAAATGTTCAAGTAAGCGAGGGGAAAGGGATTAGGTATTAATTACTTGGGATAGTTGGATTGGAACTGGAAATTCGGACACACCTTTCTTAATACCAAACGGCAGTGTGATTTCATTTTCTTTTATTCAAAAAGCTGTTCTATTTACATTTATCTCTATCAGGTATAAACAAAAAAGGAAGGAAGGAGCGAACCTCAAAAGTTCTTATTAATTGATACCAAAATTAAAATTGGATTGGAATTGATGCAAACGGAACATTGTCACATACACGTGATTGAAATTGTGATACCCTTCTTTTGTCTTTGTGATGTTGCGTTGTACTTGAGAATACGCGACATGCATGTGAGTAGGTCTTTATGTGATTTTGATTCAGGAAGGATGAAAGAACTAGCTTTTTGTTTCAAATTATACACTTGTACTCTCACTAACACATATACTCAATTCAAATCAGGAGGTATGTCTATATTATCTCCCTAGGTTAGCGAGTGAATGAGAACAAATTGCAGTCAGGGAGTTTGGAGAAACAAAGATAATCATTTTATTTTATCCTCACCCAACCCCCTTCTTGTTAATCATATCACGTCATCATCATCATCATCATCCACCGCACAATCAAAAACACCACCGACGCTGGCATGTCATATCAGTATTCTGACACTCCAAAACACGCGCCCCTCACCCGCTATTCCAACAGCTCCCCCGGCGAAGTCCGCAGATATCTTGCCTCCCTCCTCGTCCAAAACCACGACGTCCCACCCTCGGAAGCGGCAGGCCTAGTCGATGACTGGCAATTCGGCCGCGGAAGCGAATTTTATATGTATGATGTAGCCACATTTAAGCAGATGTTTGGGGATGAATTAGGCATGTTATTTTATTTACATGCTAGGGGATTGGTTCCAGGAGCGCCGGCTAAGAGGGGCTTTGGAAGTTGTGGGTTGCTCTTCTCTTGATTTTGGAATAGAAAGAGAGGTTTCTGGATGAGAGGTTTGGAGATAAATTGATAAAACTTGGACTGACGAATTAATAGATATCAGAGATTCAGTGGAAGGGTTTGCCAGAAGTACAGAGGTTTTTGTTTTTTTGGTCTTTGGTTTCGTGGCTCTTTTTGCAATTGCATTTATGGAAGTTTTGTGGATAAGACCTATATTCTCTGTTCCTGCAGGAATCTTTGGGGGATACTTAATTTCAGCAATTTTGTTGCGGACTGCGTCGAAGGATGGGAGAGTGGGAAATAGAGAGGTAACAAGGTTATCCAGGATGTAAAATGTAGGATGGGATAGAATGAGGAACTTCCCTTTTCGTACGAAAATGGCGTGACTGATAAACTTGAGTTTACTGTCTCGATGAACAAATACAAGAAATATATAACGATAAAATGGATGAACGACGTGGTGGAACATTCTGCTTCTCCTTCCATTGGAGAAGGAGGAAATGAACATACTCATTAGGAATATTTCTATGGTCAACAAAACACTTGCTAAGTCGATTATGAGGTCAATTATTTTTTTGTAACTATAAATTCATCTCAATTAATGGCTGTTTGTACATAAAGATCGCTTGGAGTGTACTGATCATAATAGGGGAAGAACCATACCGCCGGCAAATGTTCGGTTAAAAATATTTCAACCTCACCCATTTCGTCTTCACTTTCGTTTTCAACCTATTCTACACAAACCTCATTGTAACTGTATGTACGACATTGAATCAAAAAGTTGATACAATATTCTTATCTACGCCCCTCCTCGAATAATTCGCTTCTCATGTTCTTGCTCTCCACCGCTACTCATCTCTATACGCCATGCATATCAATCACAATCGAGACCCGTAATACCGCTTTTCAAAATGATATATGTATATCATACCGTATGCATGTAATTGCAATCTTGGCAGACTTTGTCCAACCTGTGCGTAGCGCGCTTGTTTCGGGGAATTTACTAATTCCTTATACACGGTGAGATAACCCGGGCGTACACGACATGCTTGCGACACCAACAGAATCGGAGATCTGTCCGATATCCCTGTGATAGGATGGAATCCTGATTTTCTCGATCTATAAATACAATGAGAGCGAGTCGATGGTTGGATTGGATAGGAGTAATCCTTCGCGATCGAGATCTGTATGTTATGTTGTGAATGAAGTGGAGAGAAAACCCAAGCCCGAGGAGGTAGTTGAAGTAAGTTTGATATTCGTGCTACTCAAAATGTGACAATGTCTCCATATTTTCTTGTGGATGCTGTGGTGTAGAGACTAAGAAACAAAGTTCGGTTCTGATATAGCAGATGAAGTGTGGAGTGCGCATTGTACTCCCTCTGCGGCTACTAGTGACACAGAGCTAGCTGGATGTAACCGTTTCTTTTCCGCTTAACATCAGTTCATTCAAGTGCATGTTCATTGGTGTTGACAACTTGTCTGGTATACTCGAATGATGTGTCCACGACGTTCAGTGACCGGCGCTAGAGTCTCTTGTATGTATAGCAAGCTAGGATATGTTTCTCTATACATGCTTCCAAGCTGATTTCTCTAGATAGTACTATAGTTTCCAGGGAGATGTGAATGCGAACTTCATTTTTAATCCTATAAACATGTCAAGAATGTACTCCAAACATTGTATAAACTTCTGCAAAGTTGGCAGAGATTCTGAAATTGATTTTGAAAAAGAATGATATTTTTTCTCTCGATGTGGGTATTCTCTTGGTAGTTTCTCTTGGACATTCAGAGCCTTATAGCTTAGTATGCATCTTATAACATTTGCTTCTTAGTTGAAATTGATAGAGAGCTAGCTGGAGATTGCAACAAAAGTGGCAAAGTATTAGAAGACTGCGCATCAGATCCAACCTAGCTAAACAGATCAGCGCAATTCTATTCTTGTTCTTAATTGGTTTCATATCTCAACACACACTGTCGTGGTAAACTTTGTAGAATTCATAGCTCTACCTGTAATCAGTCATACTCTTAAATGGTATGCTATATCTTCATGCCGTCTCAAGTTAGAATACCAAACAAGTATCTTTATTAGCATGGTCAAGAAAATCTGCGCAAGTGATGTATATTTGGATAACAAAACTTTCACCAACCTTGGAAACAAAATTTTATCAAATTCGAACATTCTCAATCTATCTACCGAATCACCTACTCAGAACAGGTTCTTTCTGTTTGTATATAGCAAACTTCTGCACGAAACTGAATACGAACCACATATTTCGTCCATTTACGAAATAGTTTTGGTGGTAGATTTCCATTTTCCATGTTTCTATAATAACTTCTTTTCAACGACTATTTGCTTCTTGCTCCGTTGCCGCAAGAGACTGCTGAACATTGATGTTGAACTAGCTACATGATTCATTTCTCATTATCTTCTTTATATGTTCTCTCCGTCTTCAACTATAGCTAATATCTATAGTTCTGTAACATGATAATTTCTGTTTTTTTTTTTTCTTTTTTCATAAAAATTTCCGAGACAAAGTGGGCACTCGGAGTTTTTCAAGTAACTATCCCTATATTTATACAAGCCACGAATCAACCACTAGTCTTCAAATACGATTTTATCATTGCAGATTGTTTGTGCGGTCCGACTCACTCAGCAAATTTGAGGCGAGTCTCCGGGTGTTGTGATCTGGAATAAAAATTCAAGAAGAAAGGTGAAAGGTTATTTGAAATTTGGAGCAGAACTAATTGTTGTCATAGTTTCGATGTAGTGCAGTTGACTTCCTGTGTTGGTCTTTTTTTTATACTAGATGAAATGGCAATTCCAAGTATCTTGTATCTCAAGTGTAAGTTATTGTTCAAAAGTGAGTGTGAAATAGAACTATCATTTTGATCATCTACTACAGAACCGACTATCTAGTTTTCCACGGATTTCCATATAAACTTTCTGGTAGTCTACAGAGGGAAGTCGTGGGTAAATTGTGAACTCAGTGCCTATCGGATGAATATGAGTCATGGCGATTAATAGAAAGTTTGTATATAGTTTACCTTATTCATGATGTCAAAGAAGAACAAAAGACTAGAATGTCATAAATGATAGAGATTTGATACAAGAGTTGATTGAAAGGCTTTTGTGATAGGGAATTACAATACCGTACTGTGCTGCAATGACACGTGACAAAGCCTGCTGTTGCCTGCTTACCCCGCCTCAAAGTCTTATTTATATGTTCTACCTATAAATACACCTCCCTCTTTCCTTTTCTTTTCAAACATATTCTTTACAACTTTCCATCATCTCCCAATCCTTCACTTCCTCCTATCGTCTAATCCATCATGTCGCCAGGTGGGGTCTTTTCAGAGACATTTCAAACCATCACATCTACCAAATTGTTAGAGTTGTCAAAGAAGCGTAACGACTTTTCAGCTAGAAAAAAAAGCTCTAAAGTTCAAATGGAGCCGTGAAGGTATTCAAGGAAAAAAGCTTCGATTATTACTCGATGGCGTGAAGGAAAGCTTTTCTATTCAACCATCACCCATCACCAAAAACCGTCCCCGTGCTCGCACTCATGACCAACTTGAAATTCTCATCAACAACCTCGAACAATTTCTTGCACAATCGGAGTATGATCCATCAATCTCATCGAAATAAATGGGAAAATGGGAACAATCTGTATTACAGCAGTTGGATATCCAGTCATCAAAGTATCAATATGCCAGTCTGTACGGCCAATTAGTCACGGAATGGCTTTCGTCGGAACGACGTGCCCCTGTTAAAGTTAAAGAAACAGCAAATACCCCCGAAGGATTTGAGAAAATCAAACAAGATAGCGTTGCGAGGAAAGCAAGTCGAGTACAATGGGAGGATCTTGTATTTGAACCATTTGAAAAGGATCAAATTGCCATCTCGACATATCTTCGTAATCTTTTCGGAAACGATGGCAACAACAAACAAACCATTAAAGCTCTTGATGCTTTGAGAAAGAAGGTTGAAGAGTTCGAGATGACATTGGCTGCCCCGAGAAAATTTAATGAACCAGTTCTACGATGGGCAATCAACGGCCTGGTAGCTTCAGGTTTATTTCGGAAGAAAAACGTGCAGCTTTGAAGGACTTCTTGGCCAGTCCTGTCATCTTGAACGAGGTTGCTGCTGTTCTCAATACACGCATTACCGCATTAGATACATGGGAGTGGGAGATGGATCTGGCCGTCGAACAGAGGAGACATATGAATGGAACTCATCATATGTTCATCGATGAGGATCTTCTCCAAAATCTTTTCTTACAGTACATCGGAGTAATTGACTTGTTCCAGATCCGAATTCGATAATTGGAATCCCTCACTTCCCCATTCAACAATACTCTGCGTTCTTGAATTCTTTGGACTCTCCCAAACGTGGATGCGATTTTTCAAAAACTTCCTCGAAGCTCTATTGAAGTTTCTCGATGATGATTCATCCACTGAAGCTCGCATTCGAAAACGTGGGGTTCCCAGCGCTCATGCACTTTCTTCAATTTGTGGTGAAGCCATTGTTTTTTGTCTTGATTATGCCGTCAATCAACAAACCGATGGTGCTCAACTCTATAGAATGCATGATGACTTTTGGATTTGGTCATCTCAACATGAAACTGTGGTCAAGGGTTGGAAAGCGATTGAGAATTTCTCCGAAATCACGGGTGTTACTCTGAACAAAAGCAAAACTGGCATAGTACGAATCACATCCGACAGGATAAAATTCGGCAAAGAAGCTCACATTGATCCCATTCTACCCACAGGAGAGATCCGCTGGGGGTTTCTCTAACTGTCCTCCACAACAGGCCGATTTGTAATTGATCAAACGATCGTCAAAGAACACGTTTCGGAACTTCAAACGCAGCTTCTCAATAAGAAGTCGGTATTTGCTTGGATCAAAGCTTGGAATACATACGCCGGAAGATTTTTCAGCAGCAATTTTGGTAAACCCGCCAACTGCTTCGGAAGAAAGCATGTTGATGCTACGCTTTCTAGTTTCAAAAAAATTCAACAGCAAGTTTTTACCGACACAAACGTAATCATGCATTTAAAGGATATGTTGAAATCTCGATTCGATCTCGAGGATATTCCGGAGGGATACCTTTACTTCCCAACTAGTCTAGGCGGCCTCGACCTTCACAATCCATTTATAGGACTACTTCAATTGCAGGGTTCGGTGGTTGAAGATCCGGATAAATTGATTAAAGATTTCTTGGTAGCAGAACAGGAAACATACCGGAAGGCTAAGATGGCTTGGTTGAAAAATGCTGCAGGTTCAACTGGTAAAGACCGTTTAACTCACCTGTCTTCTGATGAACCAGAGGAGTTTATGAGTTATGAAGGATTCGTTTTGGGTAGAGAAGATTTCATGTCATCTTCAAACGAGGATGAGGGAAATCTGCATAAATTCTTTTGGGAGATTGCTGGAGCAACCGGGTGCAGAGACAGTGGAGTTGGATTATATGGATGAATTTATGCTGAGGGGTGTGGTGGCAGAAGTTATGGATGATGGGTATTGGAAATGGGTGGTTAAGCTTTATGGAGAAGGAATGAAAGAAAAGTTTGGAGGGCTGAGTATAGTTGATAAGGGTGTGTTGCCGATTGGGATGGTTAATTTGTTTAGAAGTGGAAGAGTTAAGTTGCAGGGCTAAGTTTGGAAACAGAATTGATTAGGAAATGGGTTGACTTTCTTGGGGCTTTTTGACAGGTTAGGATTGATTATGGAATTATGAATGGATATAATCTATGGTATTTTATTATTTTGTGTATTTGGATAGCGAATGATGGCCATGGACAGCACAGATTGATCAATTAGGTTTTTTCACTAGCGTTTCTTCAATCACATACAGCATCAGCATAAATGTGTAAATGAGATAGTCTCTACTTGACATCAGACCCGGAGAAAGTATATATCTGATTATGAACAAATTCGGATTCCTTCTGTCCTTTCTCCTCTCAATTTTGTTATGCAACTACCAAGATATACATATGATAAACACACTATAATTGAATACAAACATCCAGCCATTGAGTAAAAGACTTGCATAAGCTTTAATCTCATATAACTTTTGTTTATTTGCAACAAACCCAGCAAAATAACAATGAAGAAATTCCCCCATTAATTCAAGAGAAAGGCATAGACAAAGCCCTTGCAATTAATTAGCTTATATCAGCCTTCCCGTATTTATCCAAATTGTGTTGGAAGTATTGCATCTACATTATTCCACCAAATATACCATTAATATACAATCTACTTCTTCTGCACAGGAATAGTAGCATAATAGGCCATCGCTGCAGAGTTGACTTCCGGAGTCATCTCTTTTCCCTCAGCGATCAAGCTACTAAGTAATTTGAAGTAATGAATATAGAATGCCTATATACCCATCTCATCAGTTGATTGATTTCATAGAGAAGCCAAGCCAAGCCAAGCCGAACAAAACAGAACAAAACATGTTACAACATACCGGAGTAAAAGTGTTAAAAAATCTGGCCTCTTCCCCAGTCTCATTACTGAATGTATGTGGTGCCCTAGTCGGTACAACCACATAATCACCCACGGCGGCTTCAATCTTTTGAGCCTTCAATCCGGTTGCTGGATCTTCTGGCACGTGAAATGTTATTACCCCTTTAGTTACGAGGAACGTTTCGTCGTGCATCTCGTGCCAGTGAGCGGGAGGCCCGGGGGTATGAGCTGGGATGATTAGTTCAACAGATGATATGCGGTTATCTGATAGATGTTAGTGAACAGATATGGATGGATAGGTCATTGAAAGAGAAGTTGCGTATTGTTAGGTTGGGCAAACAAAAAGAATTGATAATTTAAATACCAGTTCTTGACCCATCTTCCATAATTCGTAGTTTGACACTACCAAGTGAGATGATTTCTCCAGTCTCGGCTTTTACAAAATTGACGGGTATATTTGGTGTAGGGACAATTGGTGCAGCTGGGGTCGTCATTTTTGGAAGATATATGAAGAGTATTTTCAACCTTGGGTCTGGAGAAGAATTAATTGATACAGAATTTTGCTATAGATACAATTGTTAGATGAAAGGAAGATGATGTATAAAATTATTCAACAAGCTGCGGATTACTTCCGCACGGACTGTATGTAATGATGTTTCGCTGGAATGTGGCATTCCAATGCGGTCGCATCGCATTGTTAGTTCAAGCTGGAAGGTTTTAATGGAATTTTTAGACGAAAAAACAATGAACAGAGCCATGGGGTAACATTAGTCTCATGATTTGGTGACGATCATGACGAGGTGGTGTTAAAATATTAACTCTTTTAGCAGTGTTGACGAAGAGAGGAGATGACGTTTGGACCCCGTCAGTGCAAATGCTCGCCCCCCCGCAAAGGAAGATAAAATGAGAAATTCTATTATGAATGGGTATTCATGTACTGTATACTGTAACGATGTTTCTATGTGCGTTGGTGCTAGTTCTCTCCCATCTAGTGATTTGTCAAACTTTGATCTATCCGTCAATATGCCACCATCATTCCACCACTACCTTCCAAAATCCCAATATCCTCTGCGATTTTCAACATCATCCCTATTGATACAACTTGGAGAGAAATGATCCTCTGGGGACCCCCAAGGCCAGACTGCAACGTAACATACTTCATCGTAAGCACATTTTCCGCATTCGAGCCAAGTGCTCCAATTCAAATAATCAATCAACTTCTTGATTATTTCCTTTGCTTTCTTTTCTTTCTTGGCTTCTTTTCCTTCACTGCCTTCCAAGAGCTCTCTTACTTCATACAATGTACTGCATATTCTATGCGATACTGTAAAAATAGAAGTATGAATCAAGTGATCTGCATCCGTTTTTGGCTCGACGGAACCGAGATAATGGTTCGCACATTTCTCGATTGAAGAAGGAATATCAATGTTCGAATAATCAGTAAAGAAATTCAGCAGCACTTTAATGTCGAGTAGTATGGCTGATTGATCTACTCCATCCTCAATCATGAACTTAAGACGATCCGAGTACCGTGTTACAATCATATCAACAATACCTTGCCAATCGATCTTCTCATTGTTTTCCTCTCCCCGAAACAATGATAAAACGTCTGAACGAATTCTAAATAGTTGGTCTGCATCGGAAGGGTCTACTGTTCTCGGCAGTTCCGGGCGAGTAGCATCGGGATTGGTGAGATTCACAGGATAAAAGAAAGCCGAGATCATAGACGAATAATTAACCTCTACTCGTCCCCCAGTTATACCTTGGTATCTATACCCAACAGCACGCACGTACTCAAACCGTCCAATATTGTTTCTCCCATGGTATGGATGGGGCCGTTGTGTTGCCGATACAAACTCCAGACCCTCAGTGAAATTGCAGAGAATAATTTCGAAACCGGCTTCCATGCGCAGGAAGCCTTCAATTCCCGATTGCTTGCCTATTTCACAGAGATCGGCAGCCCGAATCCAATCATTGTTTGGGGCGGTAGAAGCCCTGGATAGATTGCGGACAATATAATCGGTGGAGTCGAGTGTTCCCATGCTTGTCTTCCCTGCGCTCATTCCATCAATGTATAAGAGTTTGGTGAGAGGACGAGAAGTACGATAGTGGTGGAGGTAGCCGTTTCCCCCATCTTCATCTTCATCTTCCACGGTAAAATCGTCATTAAGACCCCTTCTAAGTTCGGATGACGAATGAACATCATCCCGTATATGTGGATGATATCCTGGTGGATGGCCACCGGGACCGCCTTTACCAGGGCCATCACCGGGCTTTTTACCATGTGAAGAACCTCTCCTTGGTCCCGCAAAGACTTCTGCATGTTCGATTTCAAAAGCTAACCACTCCATTCCCTTCACAGGTTCGCTCGTAGATGTTCCATGATAGAACGATGTTCCTTTTGGTACTGTAGCTGGAAAAAACGACATGCCATTGTGTTTCAGAGAAGATCCCCATTGTCGCATAGATGAGTGAATGGCACTGAATACATGAGGTGCATTTTCGCGTGCATATTGTATACTAGGACCATGAGATATCTCATCCAATAGAGGAGACCGATCAGGAAGTGCGTCAACAGTGAGAAAAAGGAGTAATGGCGAGAGAACTATCGGAATTGATCGCATCTTTACTCTCATGACCGCCTAGACCGCTACTATTTATCAAGTAGTGGGTTAAGGGTGAATAGAATTGTATAGAAGAAAGAAGATAAAAGAACAGGACGAACCAGAGAGCGAAATGCTCTCCCATTTATTACATTATCTACATCATCGGGGGCACATTACGCGCCAACAATGAATAAGGTTGGTTATGGATACTCTTACACGCAGCTTACGGCGACGCGCCCTAAAAATAGTTTTATCTTATCAATCAGTTCATCAATCAATCAGGGTTCCCATGCCAAACCAATAAACGTGGCTCATGCAGTAAGCTCCAGTTCGCCCTGATCTGCATGACTGTGGCACAGCTCGAGCACCGTTCACCGCTCTGGATGAATTTTACAGTCGGTTCCAGGTTTGTCTAGCCATTCATCATTGTAGTAGTCATTTTGAAAGTCTGAGAAATGGAACTCAACGGGACGGGTTATGTAGCTAGCATGATAGATAGGCGAGGTAGGGCAGCATCCGGTTTCTGCTCAGGCCGAGGTCTCACATTGGGAAGCATTGATCAGAAATTGAGAATGAGGATGTTGATGATAGTTACGACTACCTTTGTCTACGTCCAGCGTATCACTCCAGTTCAATTCTAAAGCAGAAAATACAAGATCGGTTTTCAGGAGAACAAACCAGTTCCCATCTCTTGCGCGAGAGATGGCAGTCTCGGGTATCAGCGTACTCATTTCGATCAAGTATCTATGAATATATAAAAGAGAATGAAGGAATTGCCATGAATATGGAGCATGAGGTAGGATTCTCTCTATGATAACGACTCTAGCATGGAATGGTATGGTCTTGACAGTAGGGGTGGAAATGACGGTTGATCATGAAACGATTTATAATTCCATCTTATGTGAGTAAATTTACATTAGTCACCTAATTATGATGTTACTCGACTGACAAAGTATAGCTCTGGTTGCAGGTTCGAAGTTGATAGGTTCTTTTGTATCAATCCTTTTGTTCGCATCGCCAAAGTCTAGATGATCTGGGCATAATATTCTTATTCAATGTTGATAGAGTTGATATTTAGAATCTAGATAAAGGTGCACCAGAAGTGGAAGTTTCCTATCTGAATAAAAACCACATTCAACGTCCAAGTCTCCAACAAAGGTTGCTGCACCAATATTCTTTTTCTTTTATGTACATGTCGTAGTTTGTCTGCCTATGATCAAGCCTCCCAAATCCTTCGGGGCAAAACTTATCTTGAGAAGATAATGGAGATCTATATTAAAGGCAAACGCCAATTTTGGCATTCGGCATGGGGGATTCTGGGGACCTTAGGGATGAATTATTCATTTGATGATATCGTTCCTTGTACTTCTCTTCCCCTCTCATCTCACTCTTCTCTTTAACAAAATAGGTCAACTGGTGGGTTAGGTCCTATCAGAAGCCCTATGTTCTGAATAGCTAGATACTATCGCTACTTCATTGCACTGGTCCAAAATTTGTTCCAAACCTCTGCCACACAATACAAATTTACGTTCAAGTAGTAATACCCTTGATCAGACCCAAAAAATTAGCCTCTTATACGGGGAGTAGAGAGTAACAATATTTAAGGTTATCTAAACATGGGATGGAGCGGGGTAAGATGGTGCGAACCTGTTAATAATCCCGATGAAGTCCTATCACCGCTTATCAATGTGATTTCCTTTAGACGACCCTCTTTTCGGGAGCACGCCGCCAAGAAGTTAAAAGGCAGTAAAGGATTGCGCCGCGACTTCATATCCGGTGGTTGGACCACCGACAGGCCATAGTGTGTTGGAATGGCGAAAGTATTAAGTACCATCAAGGCCGCCTTGGGTCAATCGTATGTTTCGCGATGAGGCTTAGCAGAGCTCATCAATCAACTGATTAGACTATCCAATTGACACGCTTGCATTAACTTGGACAGATAGAATCTAAATCGAGAAGAGTCCCTATACTCTACTTACGTGAGCATATTCAGTGAGTCAGCTGCCTTACTAAATAATTTCTAAACTTGATTGTACGAGATTATCGAAGATTATACGGCAGAAATCGGCCCCAGTAAGAACCTTATGTCAGCCACGGCCTTTGAACGAGTCTTCAATTCTTCAACGACCATTTGACTGTATCGTTAAGCCGTCTATTACCAGCTCACAACGTCGGGATTTCTGGAGTTCTCGGAGACGTAACATATCGATACTGATATGAGAAACACTTGTGATCTATCGATCCATGTCGAACATTATTAAGGCAGTGACGACATCTTTTTGAGGCTTCGGCCATACTCATTCAGACCTATTTGTTGTACCTTCGATCGTTGAATATGATAAAGTCGCCAGCTCAAGCTTTGTGGTCGCTGACATGAGTTTTGACCTGAGTTTTGACCTGAGTTTTGACCTTTCAATCGAGATTTCTGCTTTGAGAAAGTCTTAAGAAGTATGGGTTTGTTTTCTATAAAGGCAATTGAGTTTACTCCCCTTTGATCTGTCGGAACATCAAAACATTAATCTCTCATCTTACTATACTTGAACCATCGTTATCTTTTTCAGTCTATACAAGCAATAATCCTACAAAATGCCCAAAAAGTCAGACCAAGCAGGGCCACACTCCAAGCGCCCAAAAGCTTCAAATAGAGAACAATCAACATCTGCATCTTCAAGCAGCCAACAACCTCCACAATATTACACATCTCTTGAAATCGCAACTCCCAGAGGGAAGGTTCCATCTCTGAAGTACTCAGACGTCAACGGAAAGCTCGTGAAAGATGCGAATGGTGAATTAGATTATGGGGGTTTACTAATTACATCTTTCTCGAAAGATAGTACTGGGTTCTATAAAGACCCAGAGGGGCGGTACGACTGTCGAGGAAATCCTCTGACAATACAGGCAATTGAGGCAAGAGATTATCGCCGAAAGAAGAATCTAGCAGATCACTATGGCGGGGCTCCACCGTCTCTTCCTGAAGTACATCAGGAACTTCCACCAAACAGCCCGCTACCAGGCTATTATGATAGATCATGGGCAGTATCAGGCAAAGTCGAGGAGGATTTACTTGACACGGTCGGTGACCCGCTTATAGGAATACCAATCCGTACCAACTCGAAGAAACCCCCGTTGCCCCAAAATTACTTCAAAAGAGACTTGCCAGTTTATCAACCAGGTACATCGGCAAACTTATATAGGGCTACGACTCCGCCGCCTGTCAGCAGAAAGGTAACGAAGATTACAGGGGGGTCTGGATTTGGTGGGAGATCCTATGAGAGTTCTCAAGAAGACAGCCCTGAAAGGAGAAGAAGAACTCGTGAGAGTTCTGGTGATGACTTTTCCGATCCACAGAATGAAAGTGATCCCCAAAGTTCATTGTTATTCGAAATGAGCGATTCTGACAACGGAAAGGGAAAACGAGCCGAAAAAGCAAAAAGACATACATCTAATAGTGATGTACATGCTACCAGCCATCACAATAGCCATAGAAAAAAAAACCGTTCCAACTTTTAGTGCCAAAGTTGACAACCGAAGTTCTTCTGCATCTAACAATGATATCAAACACCACACTACAAAACATTCACAGAAACGCTCAAGCAAGCACAGTCATGGAAATGGAAGCGATCTTGAAGATAACGCTAATTGATGAAGTCAAGTGTCATTCATTCATCAGTTGAAGTGTTTACTTTGCTTAAAATACTCTCCTCCAAAACACACCTCCAAGAGGAACTCTTACTTCAGGTTCTTCTTTGCTCTTTGTCTTCCACCCACTATTTTTGAATCCTCTGGGGATTGGCGTTATGGATAGCTTTTGTTTTTAGATTTTGATTGCTTTTAAGTTTAAAATTCGGAGTTAGGGATTTTTGCCATTTTTGCTAGAAGCGATTTGTATTTATCCGAATCGAGCAATCGGTTTAGTAAGTAGTCTACGAGAAAGGGATGATTGAGTAGAATATATTTGCTAGGCAATAAATTATCCATACACAAAACCATCTTTATGAAACGTTATCATAGTTCTTTCGAGATTGCAATGTAATCGACGCGAATCTGGTTGAATCGGGAGGGGTAGTAATTTGCCGTATATCCTTTTGATATCCACTGCAGCACGTATAAACTCACGCGATCGTTACCATGATGGGTTTGTTTGTTTCTTATTACCTTACTCGGGTCAATATTAAGTCCTCTTGGTTAAGGCCTTGGGTCAAATTCGGTATCGAGATGAATATTGTCGAATCCTAAAATGACAGAATCTGGCTATTACGCTGACTATGGCGGTGAGTAGAGGGCTGTGCTGATCTCAAAAGTTGACACAAACCACCAAATGATAATTTTGATCCTGATTAATGGTGATCAGTTGGTGGTTTATGTGTTGTCATGGTAGCAATGAGGAAATGGGCCTGCGCGGCTAGGGACCATGGATTGGCACGAATTGAGCAAATACCAACAAATTGGACCCAAGAGGAAGCCCCGAATCGGATGCTGACACAATTGATTGTGTATTGCGCAATTTAGCGGCTAAACATTTTATGAAGGCAAATGAATCGGTTTTGGCCTAATCGGGAGTAAGAAAACCAATTTTAAATAAATGCTTGGTTTATCAACAAGCCACATGTAGACCTGATGGTCGGTCTGCAATAGAGGAAGGTTTACGACTATTTCAATCGAGATACATTGATACCATTTGTGATAGGCTCTTCATTGGTTAATGATTAGATTGTATGCAATTCATCGAAAATAATACCACTATTGGCAATCCTACCGAAGAGTTAAGGGAAAGGGGAAGACAGAATCCAACACTGGAAAGCAAACTTCTTTGCCTGCCAGACCTTCGAAATCCGCAACTGGCGGCATCTCCAACTTATTAATGAACACAAGCTCTTCAAACACTTCAAGCAACCAAGCACCTCCGGAATACTATTGAATAATCTTACAGGTGCTCCTCGAAAAGATGTTAAACTTTACAAAATAAAACCAAGTGAACGTGGTGTTGACGTAAAGTTAAGCAGCAAGGGTGATTAGGATGCCTGGGGACATAAAGTTACATCTTATTCGAAAGACAGCAAAGGATTGTATCTTGACCCTGATGGATGCTATATTAACCCTAACCCTAGAATTTTGAAACCGCCTAGAATCTGATATGGTGTTATGATTTTTTAACTCGATAGTTCCCAAAATTTCCTAATTAGGGGCTCAACTGATGAGGGTAGTATGTGGGTGAAATGATAAGATACAGTGGAGTTTGAGGATAAGCAGCTTACACGTTACCATGCATGGATCTAAAACTGCCATGTAATTTAACTTTCGTATCCAAAATTGTCAATGTCGAGATTGTAAGGGTTTTAGTTTGTGAGTGAAGGTACT
The DNA here is from genome assembly GCA_028455995.1 of Scleromitrula shiraiana. Classification (NCBI taxonomy): domain Eukaryota; kingdom Fungi; phylum Ascomycota; class Leotiomycetes; order Helotiales; family Sclerotiniaceae; genus Scleromitrula; species Scleromitrula shiraiana. The sequence goes on from JABELC010000008.1 coordinate 502,729, forward strand.
TCGAATATGTTGGCCTTGACATCGCAGTCGCATCCGAAAACAGGTTATCCGAGAATGTCGGACCATAAGCGAAACCGAAGCCGACTCAGAAGATGACAAGATGTAGATGATTTAGAATGAAGTCAACCCTTTGTGAGAATTTTGAGACAGTCAACTATAGTATACAGGCCTGGAAAGTATCCTTTGATACCAACAACAGTGGCATGACGGATATCTAATCGTTAGTCAACTAATTACCATAACGTCGCCAACAATTGATAGAGATATTAGGAACGGATATTCTAAGAGTCATCTCCACACTGGGCGCATTGAGATAGGAATTGAGGATTCTGGGGGCGGGACCCAAATAAATGCGATTTGTTTCCCCTCATGGGTATCAAGATTAGGTGCTGACCAGGGAATGTCATTGTGGTATGTGCTTATTCTGATAGGACGCATCGTATGGAAAATTATAAATGAACAACAATATCCATGGATCTCGCCGTTGCCCAAAGTCAAAGGAGTATGTGAAAATTATGCTACACGTCCTCGCAATTTGCCGTTATTTGAAACTCTTGGTGTATTGTGCTACATCATCTGGCAGTATCTTAGTCATCCTATCAGAAATATCTGGACGGTAATAACAATGCTTCTATTAACCTCGTACGGTCGTTGAATTCGCGAAAGTATTGGGGAGAATCTGCGGTCAATGCTTGTCTTGCAGGCGGCACATGACAAGTCTTTCATCCTTAATGTTATCATTGCGCTGGGATCATTGCATACGGACTCTAGTCAGGTACGTTGTACTTGTGCAGGTACCAGTATACCGGTTTTGCAGCCTCGTGCTTTGATTTGTTGTGGCTAGGTTATTCAGTGGATACTCGAGTTGAATGATTCGGCTCTTACCTTGCGTCATTATATCTTACTATTGACAGCGTCGTTCTCTCCACGTTTGAAAACCAGAGAGACCTATCTGATCATCTAAATTCACCTTCTAACGTGCTTTCAAATCAGTACATGAAACACACAAATTCTCTGATACTTCCGTCTATCGCTCCTTTCTTGTACTCTGCAAAATTGAGGGGAGTTCAATGCCTTCTTGTATAGGGTAGCGGAGCACACCTCAGGGGCGGAACAGCGAATTCAGTCAAGTATTTCAATTCTTGATGGATATCGCACGATGCATCCCGATTGCCGTCAACGCATGCTGCTGTCTTGATAGCGCAAGTGACCGTTCTTCATTATTACTATTTCTTCTCTGCGTCAAACTTACACTTGACAGGATTTTATGGGTACCTTCGCTTCCGAAGATCTTGCATATGCTTGAATCAGGAAACACTATCATTGCTACCTGTGATGGCTCAACTTTTGGATACCATGTTTGTCTTCTCGGATCTTTATGTTTCATATGGACGAAGTGTCGAGATATCGTTGTACACCTTTGAGCTCTCTACATGCAAGAGAAGGGTAATTAAAAGGATAGAGTATGGGACAGCAAGATAAGCATCACGATCTAAGAAACAGACATAGTAGAAGCTACGGGGACTGTCAAAAGTCGAATATATACAGTTGGACTATGAAAAAGGCATAGCAAATATTAGACAATGCGATAACTGGAAAGTGATCCGTAGGTTTTGGTTGAGGTCGTGTTCTGATCAGGTTCTTGAGAAGTGGTGCTTGGAATGGCCGCGATAACAAAAGGAATAGTCAAGGAACATTATACTAGGGATATTGGTTCGACAACTGCGACACTAGTTGCATATCAAATTGAGTTATCAATTCGAATCTGAATCTTTACCGTGGATACATCTCTGCCACCGGCCGACGCATACCAGATCGTCTTACTTGACGTAGTACATCAAGACCTTGATTCGATATATTGTATCTATGGAAGCTCAATATCGTAGCGCAAATAATTGGCTGCAGAAGTCCAGTGCTGACTATTCTCTGTATACCAGAACCAAAAGGTTGGGTTCTGCAAATATGCCAAAACTTACCAGATAGCTCAAAAAGAATGCGGAAAATTACTAACCCGTCAGATCCTAAGTTTCGCAAAACTTGCACACTTGATACTCCTAGAATATCTTGAGGGTTTCCGGGAAAATGTTACAGTAACACGAGGGAGAGAATCCACCGGCTACGATTGCTTATATTTGAATAGATATCAGACCAATGAACGGAATAATGACAAGGATAAAATGCAGACTTCAAGAATTACCGAATCACTTGTGCAGCTGTCAGCTATGCCCAGACTTTTGAACAAATTCTTCCGGATGAAAATTCGCCCGCAATTCCATTCGGCTGAAAAGTGTTCCGGACGAAGACATGCAATAAAATCTGTTCGGAGAATATACTATGTATCTCGAGCCGATCATCAGTCAGGGGTAATTTCATTGCTTGCAGGTATATGATTCGGATAACGGGTAAAGCAAGATCATAAGCATCATTCTTTGAAATGCTTATAACAAAGCGAACATACTAGTAAGGTATGAGGATGTGAGACTGATGTCGTTTTTCCAGGCATATTTGAACGGAAATTTCCTCATGATCCATCCCACGGTTGATCGTGCGCAAATAGCTCTGGCTACCATAGATACTACCAAACAGCACTATCCAAACATGCCGTTGGTCTTCGAATATGAAAGCCTTGCTTTTGAGAGTACTCCTTCCCGGCTGATCTCCAATTCAAGCAAACTGCTTCTCCGGATCTTTCATTATTGCTACAGTACCGGATTTTCTACCTTCACACCTTCGAACCGGGTCAGCCTTACCTTTGTGAAAGCATTCTCCCAAATTCTGCGTAACGATCCATTCCAGAGTATATGTTCGATCGATTTCACATTTTTGTATGAACGTTCTATTTTGATTCCAGAATTGCTGCGGTATCATTCGAGTAATGACTTAAGCAAATGTACCTGCAACCAAACTAAACCCTAGATCCCAATTCTCGCATGGCGATACATCTTCCTAGCATAAGACTTTCGATCGTATGATTGATCTTAGTATCTGCGGGAAGAGCTAATTCATCAAAAATAATGGATAGAATGGAGGAAGAAATGCCAATGGACAGAAATGTGTACTTGGGGGGAAAGAGCTACGCTGGCTCGACACTAAGGCTCACCATGTATTTAAAGAGAAAGTTTTATAAGCAGTAGCGAGGTTGGAGAGCTTAGGGATGTGTCTGTACAGTCAACACGTGACCTTACGTCACGTGCCCGTTGAGGAGATATATGCTCTCCACGGCGTACAACACCCTTCTTGATCTCCTTGAACATAATTATACAATACAAGGAATGACCCTATATTGTACTGTTCCATCCCCCCGGAGTCATACAAACAGGATGAGAACACAATGATCCATGATTCGGAACTCTTTATTTGGGCGATCCAAACAATTATTAATAACTCGTTTACTTCTCGTCGCTGTTGTTGATGGAAAATAACTTCTTGTTTGGTTTCATTAAAGTGTAGTGGGGGTCCAAGGCATTAATTTTTAGCGCCAATACCAATGATTTCAGAACATTGAGCATTCACTTCCCTTTCACAATCACAACAACGCAAATGGAGTGTTTTACTCAACATCCTCAGATAAAGACAATGAAGTGCGAAGTTATCATTACAGATAAGAGTTTCTTGTGCTCATTGGCTAATCTACTGCGGTGAACCATAGATTTTTATTGTTATATGAGAGAGGGTAGGGCACTCGCATTCAGATCCAAACCACCATGAATCATCCGGTCTTTTGTCTCCATATAAGTATTCTCCTTCTTGACCACAGAATTTCTGTCCCTCTCAACATCCGGGTTCCTATTCTTCATTATCCTCAATCTTCTTCGCCCTGTTAATCTCAATCACAGTCATTCGAAGCGGTTGCTCACTAATAGTGATGGTCGTATCCTGACATTCAACCAGAACTTCCAGCATGCCGCCCCTTAGTGATCCTCTCTTCGATTTTGGCTCCACCATATCCTGTTCCTGTGTTGTTGCATTTGTTAACCTGGTTGATACGGTCTCGAGCAGCGGTCTCCGCAAGCTTCTTGTTTTCGAAAACTCCGTGGATGGTAATGCTCGGATTTGCTGATTCTAACACACACCATTCTGATGTCACGTAGATGTGGTTTTCTTGGTCAGAAGAAAAGCTTGTTGAAGAGACAGCATTAACTGCTGGTGTTGAGATAGTATGTTCTGTGGGTTCTACTTGGCCGTTAATTACTAGGCAGATATTTCTCAGGGGTCATGTCTCTCTACTTACTTGCCGTTTCTTGACCATTTATCGACGCAGAATTTGCTTGCGTTGTGGAAGGAGTCATTGTTTGAGTCAGCACGAGGGTAGGTATACGTCTCTCGAAAGTATTATGGATTGGCATGATGAAAAGTTTTATCCAAGATCTTTAATGGTATGGTGCGTTGTCGCAAGTAGAGAGAAAGTTGGACAAAGTAGAGAGAATGGGGCAAACAAATATCAAAAGATATGTCAACCTCACCTAGGTCAGCATTTGAATATGGCTTGCGGAAAATTGCAGAAAAATTACTTTTTTCTTTTAGGTAAGCTAGGAAGCATGTTCTACTTTTCAAGGCAATCGGATCACCAGGCTGCGGCTCCATTGCATTAGTATCACAAGGATCATATGAAAGCGCAGAAAGGTGACAGACTATATGAAAAAAGCAATTCATGGTTCTGTACGAAGATGCTTTCTTTTTTACTTGAACGGTTTCTACTGCCTGAGGTATTTGGTTAGTTCTAAGCAACAAGCCGCAAGCAGCATGATGCAGAGACGCACAATACTAATTCGAGCTACTTTCGAGCCATTCTCGAGCCACTAGAACAATAGAATGCTTGAACCAGAGTGATCTGATTAGTTACCCCAAAACAATATCCGAACGTCCTCTCACACCTACTATGTTTTTATTGCATATGTCCAAGCCGATAAATTACGTAGCATCATCATTCATACTAGAATGTATTTAGTGTGAAGAGACTTTGAATTATTCATCAATGAAGATGCATAGTCCAGCTATTCCAAGTTGAGGTTTCTTGTTGAAAGTCCCTATGTGTGTACATCCATAGCATCAAGTACAGTGTGATGTTGATATTCCGATCGCCTCACTATATCTTTTCAAGCTATTCACTGTTTTTCTTTTTCCAAACTTATATGGGACCCAGACAGATAAACTTGGGCTCTGAGTAACTTGCTTGGTCATGTATGTCGAGTCACATCATTACTCGTTTGCTCAGCTTCTATCATATTTCTTTGCAATGCCATTGTACAAACTAGTGAAGTTATTGCCAATGAGCTCTGCTGTTTTGTTTCTTGAATCCTGGGGATTGAACCGGCGTAGATAGAGACGATACCTTGACTAGTTTGACCCGTATTAAGCACGGCCATCGAGCTGATACATACTTCACCTTTGGCAACTATTTTCAATCCCATTATATCTTCATTCATACCCCACTTTCCGCAAATGTCTTTTGAATCTTTCCTAATTCACCCTATCCATATCTGATTATTCTCAACTTAAACTTTCTACCAACAACCATCAACAACAACGCAACCCCAGATAAACTTAAGAGCAACAAAACATTTGGCAACCACACAATTCTATTTGACTATTGATTTCTCTGAGAATTACAATAAAAGTTGAGATCAAAGTTGCTCTTTTTCTCAGGATCAATTCTATTCATCTTACACCCTATTTTCAAGTTTCCTACTACAAGCCTACTAAAGTTGAACGTCAACCAGCACGTCAATTCTATTATTCTTATCAAATTACAGCTTCAAGTTTCGCATTTCACAGATCAAAGCTCTTAAATCATCATCCTTGAGTTTCATGGTCATTCTGTGCTATCAGCCATTGAAGTTGCCGCAATGGAGCCCAATCCCCCATCGACCACTCCAGTTTTGGAGAGCATTATTGCCATCGATTCGGATTCAGATTCAGATGTAATTATGGGTACAGAAACACAATGGCAACAAGCAGTTGTATCTAGAACCAAGTCTTCAGAAATCAGTGTTTCTCAGACTACCATCAAAGCCGAGGAAGGTGACAAGAAGGAAATTCTTCAAGATTTGTCGTCCTTTTCACATGAAGAATCATTCACACATGCATCGAAGAGGAGAAAAGTATCTAACGATGAATCATCAGCTGTTGAGGAACTGGGTACGAAGGATGTTCTTATCAAGAATGAAACCCCAAATCTACCCTTTCTAAGAGATATCCCGACACCACCACCTGGTCGAAAGTCTCTTTTCGAAGGCACTCCGTTTGCTCTAGATCAATCCAAGCAAAATGAAGTAAAAGATGATGATAGTAACAAATCATCTGAGGGAACTGAATACGAGTTCGATAGGGAGACTACATCTAGTGAAAGTGATCATGATAGTAGGCGGCCAAAAGCACAGTCAAAAAAAGGAAAACCCAGACAGAAACCTGTGAAGACCTCAAGAGAGTGGTGGGCTCGTTATTATCGAAACAGAGCTAAGTTTCGGAAGTCAAAAAATCGAAGAACTTTTGCAAATGATGGAGCAGCATCAAAATTAAACAGCTTTATGAGCCACAATCCAGTTTCCGCTCACAACAAAGACACCGATGGAGAGCATGCTCCAGATATTGAATCTTCATCAAAGAAAGACTTTTTCGATCAAGTTGTTAGCAACATTCGAACTGATGGTCGGGTACATGACTGCCGAGGCGACAAAACTGCTCTAAAGGTTGCTGGTGAAAGCTTTGGCTATGCTAATGTCAAACGTAATAGCAATAATACATGGTCGGTTACTGGAATGGAAACCGGTAAGCACTTGCAGTAATCCCATGATCCTTGAAAATTTCTGACTCACTTGATTGACAGCCATCTATCATCATCAATTGCTCGGTACTAGTTGGATGTTGGGTCGTGAATTTGACCCCATAGGCCCTGCAGGTGGTCTAAACTGCGATGTTATGGGCCTTGGAAAAACAGTAGAAGTTCTTGCTGTAAGTCGTGACCGAATTTTTGATGATAAGTTCTATGAATTAACTCACAACGCAGATGATTGTTGGCAACCCTCGCCCTAATAATGCGCGAAGTGAGGGAATAGGACCGTCGCTTATTGTCTGCCCCTCTAGCATCGTAAGTCAAATTAGAGCAGAGATTTTCAGTTGCTGATAACATTGCAGTCCGCTCAATGGGTAGAGGAGACCGAGAAACATCTTTATCAAAAAGATATCAATGTAATATCTTATAGGAAGACCCAGGAACTCAAAAAGTCAAACCTTTTGGGTGCTGATCTAGTTATCACTACTTATAATCAGCTTAACATGAGCTGCCCGTGGCCCCCCAAAAAGTGGTTTGACGCACGAAAGCGAGCACAACGTGATGGACGGCCGGATGAAGAAATGGACCTCGAAAATTGGATTGAGGATAATCGCGAAAACGCCGGCGGGCTATTGCATCAGATCCAATGGCAAAGAGTTAGTCTGATGTTACCATATTTAGTTAATTGTGTTATTGACGCATATTTTTAGATTGTTCTTGATGAAGCTGTAAGCATAGTCAAAAGAATATATTTGCATATGCCATGTTCTAACCACAACATACAGCATTATATCAAAAATCCCGCATCCATAACAAGCCATGCAGCAAATTCTTTGCTCGGACAGTATCGATGGATAGTGACTGGAGTAAGTTTAACAATTTTATGATTCCACTCTATACAAGCTAACGTTTACAGACCCCAATGATGAATAATCGATTAGGTTAGTCTTTTGTGAGACCATCTCCAGAATTCTGCTCATGCATATCAGAGTTGTATCCCTATTTTCGCTTCTTGAAAGATCCATCAACGACAACCTTGACGAAGTAAGTTAAAACAGTCTTTTGTGCCTTAACAAGCACTAATATCATACAGGTTCAAGCGCGATTTCTGCAATCATAAATCTGTATGTTTTCAGTTTCATGACCAGCGAACAGTGCATTTACATAAAGATTTAGGTAGAATGTAATATTCGCCTAGATGTCAAGTTGTCATCAACAGTCATTCGGTGAGTCTGAATGGCATGGCTAGAGTCTAGAGAATAATACTGATAATTAGCAGTCGGACTATGCGAGACAAGATTCTCGGATATGAGATTGTAAAACTTCCACCTCCACATCGCAAGGATGAGCCAATTAAGTTCGGTTCGGCGGAGGAAATTTTATACAGAGCCGTCGAAAGAAGATTTAGGGAGATAATCAAAGCAAAAAAGCAACCATATCTTGATAATGACCCGCAGAAGAAGATGAAGTATGCCGTTGTTATGACTCTAAGATTGAGACAGTAAGTTTATCATACAGAGGTTGTTTTCATTTGCTGACGATTTAGATTGACGGCATCTCCGATGTTGCTTGAACATGAAATGAAGGTTAGATCATGTGCCTCCGAAACTCTACTATGACTTATTGTGTTTAGAAAATGTTTGATGTCAAAAAACTGCGAGAACTCCGAAAAGAGATGCAAAAATCGGACCAAGCATTACATGATCGTACGTTCATTATCATAAGCTTGAATAACGATTTAAAGTACTAATCGCATCATAGGTATTGGGCTGTGGATTGAAGATTTCAAACATGGCCGGGTGAATCCAGATGATAGCAAGATCCTCGATGCAGATGAGTGTGAAATGTGCGGCGACATGATGGAAGAACCAAAACAAATTCCTGGCTGCGGGCATTTCTTTTGCAGTAATTGTATAGAAATGGATATCGCGGAACAAACCGCAAGAGATGATGTAAGTTGTTTAACTGGCTCAGTATCTTCAACTACTTAACTGCAATAGACTTTACGTTGCCCAGCCTCTGGATGCGGAAAAACCTTCAGACATGAGCGTCTGAAGGCAATCTCAGACAATCCTAAAGGACCTACAAGCTCTTCCAATAAAGGAAGAGATGCGCTAAAATTTTTACCAACCCCCGAGGTACGTTCAGAGTGGCTAGAGGACTTTGAAAGGGGCAAGGCCGCACTACCTAAGAGCGCAAAATTGGAAGCAATTCGAGATAAAGTTCAAGCCTGGAGAAAAGAAGCTCCATCCGACAAGATTATCATCTTCGTACAGTGGCGCATGATGATGCGTTTAATTGGAATCGTGCTTCAAGAAGACAACCACCATTTCATCTATTATGCTGTAGGTTTGGTTGAGAACTTGTCCATAGAAACCAAGACTAATATGCTACTAGAGTGAGATGAAGAGAAATCAGAAGGCGGATGCGTTAAAAGTATTCGAGACCACTCCCGAAGTTACCATCCTCATTATTGGATTAAAAGTTGGTGGAGTGGGGTTGAATCTGACATTTGCCAATCGTGCTATCATAGTGTAAGTCATTACATCTCCAAAGAATATATTTACATTATATTAATATCCATACAGTGACCTGTGGTGGAATGCAGCAGTGGAAAGTCAAGCTGACGGTCGAATTTTCAGAATTGGCCAAGAACGAGAGACATATTTCAGCAGAATGCTGATTAGAAGCAGTGTCGACGTCCGACTATTTAGAAGTAATCCATCTAATATTCATGACTGTCTTCTTAATACTGATCACTCGTCTAGTGCAAGTCACAAAAACCATGATTATAGATGGAACCTTGACCGGCAAACCTCTCCTCAGCGAAAAAGACTCTCTCTCATTCATTGGGGAAGTCGTTGAAGGTATACTTTCGCTGATGCTTAATGCTAATGTTGCTTTACTAATGGAATCTAGATAAAAACGGCAAATTCGTCAATATCGTTTCTGACTATGAAGAGCTGGACAAATGGCTCAAATCGCATTTGAAAAAAGCCGCTGAAAAATAAGATCCATGATAGATTTCTGAACTTCCCAACGGTATCCAGCGTTCATACACCTAGCTCATTTCTCCCAATCATCTTTTTACGACCACTCAAGTAGTTTCCCGAAACGAATTTTCTCGACCTTGTCTCCCCAAACGCACAAAAGCTTTCCCTCGAATTTCACTAACGAAACTCACTTCCTCAAAATACACATCAAATTCCATCACCTTCCCCCCCTCGCTTATCTCATTAAAAATACTTCATCATTTCAACGACCATCTTTTAGCATACCCGACATCAATCCCCTCGGAAATTTTCATCACGACCAGCATTTATTTTATTTATTCAAAAGGAAAGGACAATCGACATCAATCTCGAGTTTTTCATCAGCAACAGCATTTCTACCAGAACATCATCTTCCTCTTTCTCATTCTAAGATTTAATAATCATCTACACTTACTTCAGCTCTTATTCATTCATCCCAACATCCATCTCCCGAATCAATACCCTGATATCCCTCACAATCTTCAAGAAATCTCATCATCTACTTACCTATTCATCTACCTATCACAACCTCATCACACCTCTCCTCTTCACTCCCTTTCGCATCTCCAATTCACCTCTTTTCTCTCGTCAGACCGACAAACAGGGAAAGGAACGAACGAATGGAAGCATGAAAGGATGAGAGGAAGGAAGGAACGACACCTAGATAATTGGATGGAGAGATGAATTTTCACCTATTTTGCTTTTCCCTACTTCCCTTCTCCTCCCCTTTCTTTGCATATCCACATTTCCAGTTCCCCTTTACTATTCACTCACTCACCGGATTTCGCTCATCTATCTACTTGGTATGGAGAGAGCATCAGGAACAATTGGAAGGGGAGGATCTTACATTTATTCATTCATTCATTCATACACACATTCATCCATACATACATAGAAGCGAAAATAAAACATATTTACTCACTCACCCCGCCAAGCGATCTAGTTGTTTGTTGGAGTGGTTGTTCTGAGAATGGTGTATATGCGTATCATCAATAATATCGACATCAATGCTGTATATTAATTTACTACCCCATCAGTTGATTCCGCGTATTCAGCCATATCTATTTATCTACCTACCTACCTACCTACCTACCTACCTATCTATCTATTCATCTAACACCCCTCTCCCCCCCTCCTCTCCCCTTTCCTTTCCTCATCATCCCCACCCCCTCCTCTCCATTTTCCATTTTCCATTCCCCATCCCAATCGATCTCCCTTCCTTCGCCATTCCACCATCTACATCACAAACAAATAAGTAAACAAACAAATAAACAAACACATACCCACATACATAAAAAATCATTTACAAAATCATTCATATGTATCATATCATATTATATCATATCATATCATATCATTCTTTACTTTTATATCCTCTATCCTTCCTATCTCATCTCATTTCATCTGATCCTATCCCATCCCATCTCATCCTATCCTATCTCATCCCATTCCATCTTATCTCATCCCTTTTTCCATTTCACCATACCATACCATACCATACCATATCATCCATTTATGTATCCCATCTCACCAACCATCCAATCTCTCCATCCAATTTATCCAATCCATCCAATCATCCATCATCCGTTATCCGTCATCCTTCATCCATCCATGTACGACACATAAGAAAGTATTACAACCACAAAATATTTAAAAATAAATAAAAACAGTAAAAGGCGACTCCACCTCACTCCAACGTGCCATCTCATCTCACCCAATCCATTTCTCAAATCTCAAATCTCAAGAAAAGAAACAGAAAAGAAGAAAAGAAAAATAATAAAAGAAAAAAAGATATCATATTCCAGATCCACACACGCACAAGCACAAACACAAGCACAAGCACAAACACATACATACGGTACATACATACACACACACACATACAATCCATCTCATCTCATCTCAACTCAACTCATTTCAACTCATCTCCAAAAAAAGAATAATAATTACCAATCCAATGAATAAATAACCTAACCACGTATCAATATCAATATCAATAATACCATATCATATTTAATCAGTCAATCAATCAATCACTCAATGTAGCCACCCTTTCCATTCCCGTCCCGTCCCGTCGAGCCGAAACCAATCGTATCATACCATATCATACCATATCCATTCGAATCCATACCAAGTAAGCAAGCAAGCAACCGGAATTATTAACCTATGCGTTCATGCATCCAACTCGCGTATTTATCCACCCGCCGACTATCCATCCAACCGATCTAAGTATCCACTTCGCCTTCGCCTTCGCCTTCGCCTCCGCCTTTACCTCTACCCCATCCCCTATCCAATCCAATCCAATGCCCCATCCTCCGTCAACGATCTATCCATTCATTGTGACTCACGAATTCATGCATACCATACAAAACCCCAGTCCTACCCTCTACTCATAGCGCGACCTATCCCCACCCACCCCATCATCACCTCCCCCCACCCCTCCCCAACATTCCCTTCATAATCCTCTCTCTCATATCTTCCCCCCCATCAAACGGCCCCCCAATCCCACTCCCACTCCCCCCCGCATACCCCGCACCAATCCCACTCCCACCGGGTCTCCCCCTTAGTAGATCACTCCCCACACTATCAAACGCGCCTCCTCCAAGCCCACTACTCGTTCCGTACAAACTGCCGGATCCGACGTTTGATCGCGAAGAGCTGCTGTGCATGCTTGAGGCCGTGGCGTAGGGGTTTGAGGAAGAGGTGTTGTGAGTGCTGAGGGGGTCGATGGTTGGGAGGTCGATGTAGGAGGATGGGTCTGTGAAGTTGCTGTAGGCGGATTGGTGATGGGATGGGCGGGAGGAGTAGGCTGATGAGGGGGTGGATTTGTAGTCTGTTTGGGAGGAGTAGGAAGGGGGGTTTGTGGATGTTGAAAGGGAAGCGCGGGGGTTATATGAGGAGGCTGATTCGGATTGGGAGTAGGCTGGAGAAGGTTGAGTTAGGGAGGATGGATTTCGGTAGCTGGTATCTGGTTGGCTGAATGATGGTGATGGTTGGGTTATGTTGTGGGGTGATGCAGTTCGATAATCTGATTGGGTAGAGAATTGAGGTGATGGCTGTGGCATACTACTTGTTCGATAGGTATTACTCATTTGTGGTGATGGCTGATGACTGCTATATTGCTGTGTTGAAGGATATTGTGAAACATAGCTATTTGTAGTATTCCGAGGGAAATAAGGATTTGTCGCGGTTCTCGAAGCTGTATTTTGCGTCATCTGTTGTTGCTCATCACGTGAACTACTTTGCTGCGATTGTTGCTGTGATTGTTGTTGCGATTGTTGCTGAGTCTGAGCTGGATTCTGTGATGAAGTCATTTGTGGTGTCGATTGTTGGACCGATGATGTTGTTTTCTGATGGCGAATTTGAGGCGTTGCAGAAGGAGTAATACTTCGTCCATTTTGATTCTGAAGATTTTCAAATCGTGCATAATGAGCCTCTAATCCATCCGGAGGAGGTCGAGTTATTGCTGAGAGCATAGGAGCTGCCATACTTTGATTTAAAGTAGCTGGAGAATCTGGAATTGTACTCGGTGCTATGGGAGGTGTTGCATTGCTAACTACCGAAGAAGCTTTCTTGCGAGATGTAGCATCATTCGGCCCAGGAACCTTTGGTTTACGTTGTCTTTTGGCGGGCGGTGGAACAGCAGTTTGTTCTACTCCCCATTGAACATTATCCTTTTGTACAAGAGGACTTTCGGCTAGGCCAGGAAGAGGGGGGCTAATAATCTGAGTAGCGCCAGCGGCTTGTGAAGACTTGCTAGTAGATGCGTTTTGAGTCGCGCTATTAGGAGTACCTTTCGGTTTATTTGGACCTCTTTTCCGTTTGACACCACCAGCATTTGTAGGAGTTCCATTATTAACAGGCGTAACCTGAGTTTCATTGAAATTAACGGTACCTCCCGTAGTGGGGTTTTCGCGTTGAAAAGCTTCGAGAACAGCACGTTCCTCTGGGCTATATTCATCCGTTGGCAGAACAGAAGAAGTTGGAGCTGTACTAGACTCTGCCGGCCAATGTTCCGTCGAATATGTGAGCTGTTGTTGCTGTGGGTGGGGTTGTTGTTGAGATTTATTACTGCTATGAGTTTGAATTGGAAGAATTGGTGAATCCTTTGCAGCAGGCTTCTCAGCAGTCATCTGTGCAATAGCAGGTTGATGATGTACGTTTGTCGTCGATGATGATGACGATTCTGGAACAGCGGCCTCACTAGCGTTTGAAGCACCAGCTTCGCCATCTGCTGAAATCTCCTTCCCTTTATTTCTCGATCCTTTCGGTCTTCCCCTTCTTCGTTTACTTGTAGATGTAGTATCCGGGACTTGATCGTCTGATTTCTGTTGTTTGAGAGGTGTTGCTGGTGATTCAGGCTCGGGTTGTGTCGCTTGATTATAAGTAAGAACGGGTGTTGCAGAAGGTACAGGTGGAGCAGCCATAGGAGCAGCAGTATTAACCAAAGCAACCGATTGAGGTAAACCCCAAGTAGGAGCTTGAACCGCAGGACCAAATCCAAATCCATTTGCAGGCCCAGGAGGTTCAGATGTGCCATTCTCTCTAGACGGAGTACCTTTCAAAGAATCTCTCGGTGGTCTACCACGACCTCTTTTTCCTTTGGCGCCAGATGGAGGATCTTGTAATTTAGGAACAATAGATTCTGAAGGAGTTGGTGAAATATCTGGAAAGATCTCTGCCAGCCACCCTATAAACAATGCCCCAGTTTCTCTTGTATTTGCACTTTCAGGAAAGATACCATCTTCGGGAGGCGGTGCACCAGGTATACCACCAAAATATGCAACCGCCTTACATACTTGATCAACAACAGTAACTGGATTGATACTCCTCAGCAGAGTCAACAATCGCGCCTGTTCGAATTTCGTCTCATCTGGCGTTAGCGGTCTCGCACGTTGTCTATTATCATCTCTCGCACCAAACGGCGACGCGCGATTACCAGTAGCTTCCGAAAGCTTAGCCGCGTCAAGTCCACCTCTCTTCTTCGGAGGCGGGATGAATTTTTCATTCTGAGCAGCTTTCGCACGCGAAGCCGTATTCTCACTTGTTCTTCTGGCCGCCGCATCACGCTCAGCTGCCGCGTCCTTCCCCTGTGCTTCTTTTTTTCCGGCAGGAGAAGCTGCCGCCATGTGCATGACACCAAAATTGCCTTTTTTTGTGTCCGTCTTCCCCTTCAACTTACTTGGCACGGGATTCCGTACCCTGCCGTCTTTGTTTGGACCTAATACGCCGTCGAGTATTGAATTCGATTGTAATTCTACCAGCTCCAACGCGCCAAATCCCTCACCGGGGGATGCTGTTGATTGATCGGTGTGCTGTTGTTGTTGTGGTTGTGGTTGTTGTTGTTGTTGCCCTCCCGTTATTTTCGCCGGTACAACAGTTGGTGTAGAATCTGTATTGTTTTGGCCTGAATTAGGGCGCGATGATTGTGCCATTGAATCCGTCGTTGTAGATGTCTTGATGACGATTGGAAAATTGCTAAATCAATTCGCGTTCGGCGTCTGTAATCTAGGATGAAGGAAGCTCGGTCGCATTCAAACATTACCGGTATCAACAAATTGAGAGCGATTGGATTGATCTTTCCTTATTTAATGACCAAAACTCCGTGATTGAGATGATAGAAGCAAATTTAAAAGTTTACAATTAGAAGAATAAATGAATTTGAACTTTTGAATATAATATTGATTGAGAATATGTAATGGTTGTCGCCATAATATTAATTCCTTCGTTGTACAAAATAGTATGTAAGTTGTAGTAATAGAAGTTATTGGTATTGATATTGGTATTGGTATTGGTATTGGGAGAAGGGAAAATGAATTAGAACTACTAGTAGAGGAATTTTTTACTCAAGCGGGAAAAATGTGAAGGCCGGGCAAGAATATTAAAATAAGCGATTTTGGTGATGATTTTAGTGTATTTTTTACTATTTTTTATATATATAATATAAATTTTTATTTTATAAAAATTAATATTAAAAAATTATTAAAATTATTAATTAAATATTTTTTTTTAAATATTATTTATTAATAAAATATAAATATTTAAAAAATATCGATTCTTAATCTTTTTTAATGATAAATTTAAAATTTTTAAATGCTTGGCTTTTACAATTTTCTCTCTTAAGTATTGAGGTGATGGTAAAAGATTTTAGTTGGAGTGTTTTTTTTTTAGTTGGGAGAGCTGGGCTGGGTAGTTTTGGATAGGATAGGTTAGAGAAGAGAGAGGCTGGCTGGTTTTTTTTTTGTGCATCATCCATCCTTCTCCCCTGCTTCCCTGCTTCCCTTCTTCTTGCTCACTCATTTTTTTCTGGGTAACCACGAGACTGTGGCTAGGACCCTAACACCCAAGAACTACTCCAATCTTCTTATAACTTAGATGAAAATCACTTTTTGGTATGATTTACATGTATATAAAGTATATAAAAGATACATTCACTCAATTCATCCCATATCAATTGATACGATAATGATAGTAAAAAGAGATGAGAACTTGTTTCTAGGTCTTTGATACTTATACTTCGTATAAACCCCAATAATGAACTCAAATCAACGTGTCAATAATTACCCCATAGTTCTAGAGGAATTGAAACGGAAACAATTGTGGAGTAATAGTTCGTCGTTTTATTGTCGGTATATAAAAAGATTTTGATTGTTGTGTATCGAAAGTTAGGTATTGGATCCAAGTCACAGATAGGTGTATCAAGTAATAAATATCCGATGAACTCGACTTCGGCGGTAATTAGTCACAATAGCTACATACCTAGGTAGTATATCAAATATCTCCCAGTTCCTTACCAAATATTCATTCATATATACCACTCATCCATCCATACCTCCATCCATACATCAATCAATCAATAAACCAATCAATCAATCAACCCTACCTACCCCAAAACAACATACATATCTGTCTTCCCATCCAACATCCAAGCCTAAAACACCGTACCGTACCGTACCGTACCACACCAACCCATCCATCCATCCATCCATACCTCCATCCATCCATCCATACCTCCATCCATCCATAAAATCCCATCTATCAACCTTCCTCTCCCCAAAGGTTTCCCCAAAGGTTTCCCCAAAGGTTTCCCCAAAAATTTTCCCCAAGGTCACCCACCTACTTCCATATCCGCCGTACAACAAGCCCAAGCCCAAGCCCAAACTCTATCCAACACCAACACCAACACCAACACCAATAAAATCAACATGCAATTCCCTTCCCCAACTACCCGCCCCGCCGCACAAATCCAAACTCCACTCCACTCCACTCCAAGCACCACAAAGCCAACAACCAAGCAAACCCAACCCACCAGCAAGCTAATACCAACACCATCACCACCCCCATCTACATCCCGCCCCGCCGCCCACCATTCGCAAACTCGCTGTGCGCCAAGAAAAGCTAACATCTAGCTCCTCCTGCTCCTCTAGCTCCTCTAGCTCCTCTAGCTCCTCTAGCTTAGAAAATCAAACAGCTTAGATTAATTAGATTGGCTTACTAATCCACCTACATTTATTACATAACATGCGCTCGCTTCGATGGATTCGTTTATTTGTTTGTACCTAATAAGTAATTGTGTAAGTAAGCATCATGCTTGGGTTTTTTATTTCATTTCATTTCATTTCATTCATTGTTATGATTTTGGGTTGGTCGTATGTACAGTACAGTACGTAGTAGGTAGATTATCAGATCTTGTATTTATTTATTTATTTATCTTGTATATTATCTTTTCTTTACTTTTCTTGATCTTTTTTGTCGTGTCGTCTTCATCCATGAATAACGAGAGGTTATAAGTTGGAGATGGAAAGGTAAATCAAGCCATATGAAAGCTTCCCATCCATCTTTACCCATCCAATCCAATGCCTCCGTCTTCATCATCTAAATTCTTCTCGTAACAGATATACCACCCGCCCATCAAGCCCACTCACAATCCTCCTCTCCTCATTAACCTCCCCCACCTCAACCAACAAAGCCATCCCCAAACCTAAGGTCTAACAGTCCAAAGATCATGCGTCCACCCACTCGCCCTCATCTTCTTACTCCTCCCCGCGCTCGTCCCCTTCCTACTAGTCGTAGAAATAAGCAGCGTCTTCCCCGCCACCGCCATCGCATCCACAAGCTGCGTCATGCGCCCGGTCTTGATAAACGGTTCCAAGAGATCCGAGTCCTCCGCCGCGATAATCGTAGCTAGGTCCATTGATTCCATGAGGAAATCGCGTGTTAGGACTTGACCGGCGGTTTCTAGGATGTTGAACCAGGCGAGGATGGTTTCGGGGAGGTAGGCTGAGCGGAGGTGGGCGAATTCTGGTTCTTCTGTTGATTGAGTTGCGTTAGTGTTGTTTGGAGATGTATGAAGATGGATTGAAATACCTTGTTGGCTTGTAGTTAACCATCCTTTGAACAAAGGCTGGATATCCTTCTTAGCGGGTACAAGTAATTGAGCGACCTCACGTTTGAATTTTCTTTGGGATTCATTATCCGTAAATCTACCACCATGTGTTAGCTTTGGAAACGAATAATCTTCAACACAAATGGGAACTTGCTCAGTAGCCACATGGTAATATGAAGTTAATGTCTCGATGTGATCCAAACTCAAGATCAGAGTCTCAAGTTCTCGGAAACTTTTTGCTTGATCAAGCATATATCGTTTGAGAAGTCTTTTTTGATCTGCTGAACCATCAAGAACCTCAGTGAAGTCCTCATCATGTCCTGATTCGAGGGCATCGAAGTCTAGACTTTCACCTAAAAGTGCTATGGTTTTACTTTTGGCGATATCTCCACTCGAAATCCTTGATGCTAGAGATCTAGCAGCAACGAGATGCATGTTTTCTAATGATGGGTCAGTACATGATCAAACAATTAGAACCAATAACTGACTGAAAAAACGTAAATATAGCATTCGACCAACTTTGAAAGTCTCTGACCACAGTCCATCCACAAGTAGATACCACTCCAAACTTCTGATGAGAAGTAAATCAATTCTATCAACTTCTTCACCATCTTTACCGAGGAAATCACTCCTAACAGATTTGTTTCCATTAGGATTGTCTTCAAGAATAGTGAACTTAGATGCTGGATAATCTGTAGTCTCATCTGGATAATCCGAAAAGAGGTATCTCGATTGGAATTTGACGAATTGCTGCACATCTAAGCCCAACTCCCTCATGAGTCGTATCTGAGTAACACGTTGTTCACTATCAGTAACATCAATAAGGTTGCGACTGAGTGTTCCATATCTCCTATTTCCAGTGAGTTGAGAACAGTATAGAGGAATCAATTCTCCTTTGTTAGCAAGTCGCAAGAAGGTGATATAGGCGACAATAACATTCTCAATGACCGATTCTTTAAGAACACCACCGAAGTCCAGGCCGAGACTTCTGAAGATAATCAACACGTGAGTAAGAACTCGTAAACTGTCATGATCAGCCAGATCAACGTATTTCGTGATATCTTGGTCTTGTGGTAGTTCGTTGCTTCGAGGAATTAGGTTGGAGGGTGAATGCTCATTAGCAAATTTCGATAATGCTAGACCTTGTTGATGAATGAAGTGAGCAAATTGATCCGCAATCAAAACACCTTGAAGCATTTTCATTGGTTGTGAAGTTTCTTGTGCGGTCCTGGGATCAGTCTTTAATTTTTCAACAAGTCGATTTCCTGCCACTGCATTATCTCCATACAATGCAATTGCGTCGAGCATCCCAAAGTTAGATGTTCCAGCCATTAATGCTTTAGGGTGAACAGACTGCATGAATTTGTCGAATTGTGTTCTCAACAAAGCATTGTAATGTGTGAAAACGAAATCATCCCATGATCGACAGACAGGTTCGACGCTCGAGATGTCTCCGGAAAGAATACCATATACTGCTCGTTCGTATTCATCATTGCCTCCCTTTCTCGCGAGCGCATAGCACATACGTCTCCAAAGAGCGCCAGACGCAGGGTTTCCTTCCTCATCACCTTCTAAAGGTTTCTCATCAGGAAAACCAGACATACTAACTGCTCTCCAGATTTCAGTTCGGTCCATACACCACTCTCTAATCTCAGCTGCACTTCTACCCCGACGTAACATCTCATAGCACCCTAACCAAATAGCGCGTTCGAAATATTCATCTTGTGCCTCCAATTTACGACCTTGGCGCGTAACAGAATCCGGATCGAGTTGAGTGACCAAAGGTTCCGTTTGAGTCGTGTTCCATGCGACTTTTTGAATCTCTGATGATGTTGGATCAAGTGGTCGAGGCCAGCTATGTACACGTTTGAGGTTTTTTATCGCCGCCTTGGTATGTAGCCAACCATGAGCAATGATATCACCCCTATCAGCATTTTGTTGTAGATCCTGAACTAGTACATCAATTTCCTCTCCTGAATCTTCTGCTGAATCTTGTAACCATCGAAGCACGGTTCTTCGTTCCAATGCTAATTTGTCGGTTTCCAGAAAGTTTTCCCATACATCCCGTTCGTTTGAATATTGGTGGATTGAGCTTTGTTGATCTCCAGGATTTTGGTCTGAGGTTGACTCCGAAAATCTTAGATGCGCCAATCGCAATAACAAATCCCACGTTTGAGCTTCTTGTTCCCATCGCACAAGGTCCTTCACTGTCGTCTTTGAGTTCGCAATGAATTCATCCTCGGCATCAGAATCTTCCAGTTCCATCTCATCGTTGTCTTGTGTAATTTTGAAGCCTCTCATTTTCCTTCTCCAGCTTAAACCCTCCAATTTTCGACGTTCGGATTCATGTCGATCTCGTAAACGATCTAGAGTTTCAAGAGCAATCTTATGATAAATCTCAATAAGATCGAATGCCAATTCCCGTTTTTCTTCTCCTTCTGTTACTTTCAAGGGGTTATAACCATCCAGGAATTCGGCAAATCTCTCCACCTCATTTCCAACTCGATTCGCGGCATCTTTTAAAGGGTATAAAACATCGTCATTATCAAGAGGGCTTTCGATCATAGCTGGTTTGGAGAAATCTATATTGATCAAATATGATTAGCAAGTGACAGGCAGTAAACATAACAATCAATGAATTGTAACAAACCCGTTTCGTCACCATAACGTGATAACATTTCATCTCCATCATATGAAGAAGGAACTTCAGATGTATCCCGTTCAAAACGTCTATCTCCCTGCTATATAAAATGAGTATTATATTGGCGTACATTCCATTCAAATTCAACTTACCTCTACAAGTTGCCAACTCCCTTCGCGGAAATTCTAGAAGAAATGGAAGATTAGTTTCTAGTATCAAGGGATAAATCAGGTTCATTATATTTACCTGAGACCTTGGTATATCCAAATTCTCAGAATGATTAGCCATTCTAGAGCTTCTTGTCATTGGCGCCATATTTGTTGATAAATTTTGATTGATCCCTAGAAAAAGCGCAAAGCTTCCAAGGTTGTTAATGTTAACAGTCGCAAATTGAAGCTTTGCTTTCAGGAACCAGGCCAGGAACTTTTTAATTTCTACGAGTAACACACCACACTTATAAGTTATTATTATAATTATTATTACACGGGTAAATAGAAATCGCGTTGCTAAATTCTCAAAGTCTCAAAGAAGACTAGTCTAAAATTGACAAATCACGCTAAGAAAATTCCTAC
Source organism: Scleromitrula shiraiana (assembly GCA_028455995.1). NCBI lineage: Eukaryota > Fungi > Ascomycota > Leotiomycetes > Helotiales > Sclerotiniaceae > Scleromitrula > Scleromitrula shiraiana. The sequence continues at coordinate 524,132 of JABELC010000008.1, forward strand.
ACATAAAAGAAATCTTGTCGTTACAACTTGGAAAGTTTTTTTTTTTTCAACATAATGTCTTAACCGCCCTTCTACTTAGAGTCTCGGATCAAACCTTCAATGTTTGATCAGATCCAAAAGGATCTCTTTGCGCGCTCATGATCGGCCATATTAAATTCGACTCTTCCTGTTTCCGTTCTCTGATCTCATCTTTTGAGGATTGAAGGTGGGCAGTAAACTTGGAGCGTTACATATGTTCTTTTGAGGATATAATTTATATTTGTGAAATTCTTTTGCTGGGGGATGGATGTATGTATGTATGCATATGTGATTTGATTCTTGTGTGATTCGATTTGATCTGATCCAAGAGTAAATAATTGGCATCATTCATTCATACATTCAACTTTAACTATTGTACAATGAGATATTCATCTCGTGGTCTTTGTAAACTTTCTGGCCATCTAATAAATCCCAAACTCATCCATATTAATCGGATTACTACACATCCATTGGTAACCGTAACTAACCATATAAGAAACCTCACTTTGATATCTCTTCAGCCCTCTGCTTCATCTTCAGCCTTAACAGATTTGCCTTTGGACAACTGAGACTTTTGGCATTATCACCATTCTTCTCATAGAATGCATTACAACATTCATATAAAGCATCAACTTGAGATCTACATTTCTCTTCATTATAATTGTTCTTTGCTAAACAATCTAACTTGATTGTCAGTTGTACTCAACTTCAATGAGAATGAGATGTAAATAAGAAGAAACAAGAGGTGGCTGGAGTAGCCTGAGTTCGAGTTGCTTGCTTGCTCGACTAACCTTGAATTGCACACTTAAAAGTTCACAAATATCTATCAGCTTCAAGATCGGATTGTAAGAAGCAAAGTTATGAGTTATGAGATGACATACAGCTTTGGAGTGACAAGGAGGAGTTGTATTGGTATCATTATTGGTTGGCTACACTTGTATCGTTAGTATGATATATATATATAAAAAGTAAAGTTCATAGACATCACCATATTTCCCTATTTCCTATTTCCTATTTCTTATTCGACAACGATTCTATCAGATCTATTACTACACCAGGCAGGTATAAGAAGAAAGTGAGTGAATACAAAAAATACGAAATCTCTTTGACTCAAATGTGATAAGTTTTTTGTAATTTTATTATTCTCATCTTTCTATTCAACCTCGTCTATCAAATTCTTTAAAGATCTTTGAAATCTCGTTGCCCCTCCGTTCGCTTCCTACCTATTCCCTATTCTATTGAAGCCAATCCAATTTTAGCGTCATCGGTCTTCTTATTATTTCACTCAACCACCTTCTTTCCCAAACTTACCACTTATACTTACAAACAAACTTTCTACCACTTCCACTTGAACTTCTTTTTTTTTAATTTGTCAACAACTTCAAACTTAAGATCGATTATCTTTGATAAATCCCCAAACCTTCAATCTTGTATGTAATCCTTTCTCCCATCATATAAATATGATCTTCAATAGTGAACTTACAATAGACTAATTTCTTCAAATCTTCAGCCTCGCATTCGAAACAAAACCGAATACATACATAAATACATACATACATACATACAACCAAACGCCCCAATCCATCCACTCATTACTCGTCAAAATGTCCGACAACGAAAGAAGTGCATCTCCAGCAGCCGAGAAGCCAGGAACCCCTCCCCAATCCGAACATCTCAATATCAAAGTCACCGACAACAACAATGAAGTCTTCTTCAAAATCAAGCGATCTACCCAGTTGAAGAAGTTGATGGATGCTTTCTGTGAACGTCAAGGAAAGGCCCCAACTTCGGTTCGTTTCTTGTTTGATGGTAGTCGTGTTCAACCGACGGATAGTCCTGATAAGGTATGTTTATTTCTATGGGTTTCTATAGTTTCTATTCATATTATCATCTTCTGCTTACACTCATACTGCATTGATGCTCCGTCATCGATTCAGTTTGTGTGGAATATCGATTGCGCCACTTTGTCGCATTATCTTTCTTTTCACAATACATTTTGCTAATTCATTTTAATCTTCAGCTCGATATGCAAGATGGTGATACTCTCGAGGTTCATCAAGAGCAAATCGGAGGAAGTTCACTTTAAATAACCCATCTAATTTTTCGCAATTTCGCCACTTTTTTTTGGAACGATTCACATACAATCTACCTACTACCTTTTGATACAAACCACGCACGAAGCAAAAATCCGCAGATATGAACGATGGAGATGAAAGATGATGGTGGGGTAGGATGGATGGAAAGTTAGATGATGGATACAAACAGACAGACAGATAGTAGTAGCTTGGAGATAACTCACTTGAGGCCTTTAAGGATTGGAGAAACCAAAGATCGATCATACACCATATCGGTATTTCAAAGACAAAAAGGCAAGAAAATTTCTAAAATACAAATGGTATGATGGTTCTATTATGATCTGAACATGGCATACTTTTTTTAAACTTTACTTTACTTTACTTCTTCATGTTATCTTTTTAAGGGAGGGCCCGGCCAAGGGGAGGGAAGGGCATAGGAAGGTAAGGGGATGGGGAAAGTTGGAAGGATGGAAATTTCGTTTTTCAACTACTAAAATTAACCGGCTGGCGCATCTTCGTTCAATGGGCGTCAAATAGTAGTCTGCAATTAACTGTTCTTCTTGTTTCCTCCGAAATAACAATAACATAACATAACATAACATAACGCGATATAACGTGAACGGTGCTTTCTATCATATCGATTCTTCTTCTTCTTTTAAATAATGATGACTATTGTTCTATTTTAGATGTTTTGTTTGGGGACTTTGGATTTGGATTTGAGTTTCGATTTGGATTTGGATTTGGATTTGGATTTGCATCCTATTTATTGATCTTGTTATGGAATATTATATAATATCATGCACTCGTAAATTCCCTCCTCCTCCTCAAACTCAAACTCAAACTCAAACTCAAACTCAAGATATGTATATCCAAAATCCCCAAGCCATGTATATATAATACTCATAATACTCAAATTCCTCCTCTTCCCCCCCTCTTCCCCACACACACACACCAAAGCCCATCCATCCATCCATCCATCCATCCATCTACTCACCCCAGACGTCCCTCCTCCTCCTCTCCCCCTCGACCCTAACCCTCTCCTCCTCCTCCCTCTCCTCCCTCCTCCTCCTCTCCTCCCTCTCCCTCGTCACCCTCTCGTACTCCCGCTGTTCCTCCGTCTTCCTCGGCGCGCGAATACCCAGCGCCCCCGCTATCAGCCGTCGTGCTACCGCGTCCGTTTTCTCTTGCCGTTTGCCGCTCGCGCTGCTGGGTGTTGGTGGGGTGGGCGTGGGTCCGGGGTAGCCGAATGGGTGGGTGAAGGATTCGGTTGCGTTGGGATTGCTTTGGGGGTGGGGGTTTGGGGTGTTTTGTGCTGGGTTTGGGTTTGTATTTGTATTTATATTCCGGTTTGTATTCCGAGGTGAGGAAATTAATCCCCCATTATTGATATTTGGCGTCCCGGGGAATGAAACCGACGTGGGTGAAATAGGTGTAGGTGGTGGGACGGCGGGGTAATTGGTTGAGGATGGGGAGAGGGGGGTTGGGGGTTCGATTGGTTCGCCTGTTTCTGTTTCTGTGTCGGAGGAGGCGTCGTCTTCCCAGGAGTCGGCTATGGGAGTGGTCTTTTTGGATTTGGGTTTGGGTTTCGGTTTTGGGCTGGTTGTGGATGTCGAAGTGGATTGGGGGGTTGCGAAGGCGGGGGAGGATTTGGAGGGGGTGGGGTGGATGGTTAGGTTTTGGAGGGTGGTTGCTAGTTCTGTTGATGGAGGGGATTGAGTTAGTGGACTGGTTGGTTGGTTTGTTGCTGAGCAGGTGGAGGTAGAAAGGGAATTGGAGTTGATAGCTTACCTTTTGGAGCGGCGGTCATTGTAGCTTTAGGTATGGATATATGTTATTGACGAGGAAAATGGGAAGTTTTATTTAATTATATGAAATCCTACGAATGAAGAAAAAAACACACAAACTTGAGCAAAAGAAAATGGTAAGTTCAAATAGTGAATAAAGATAAAATGGTGAGATATAAAACATAAAATATAAAAAGTCGTACAACTTGAGCAATGATGACCTTTTTGTTTCTCTGGAATGAAGATGAATGTCGTCTGGTCTATCTATCTATCTATCTATCTATCTATCTGCACAGAACTTATTCATGGGCTAGAACTGACACGGAAATATCCACGGCCCGCCCAATCAATTAATCAATCAATCAATCAATCAATCCATTTATTATTCGGACTAACTTCATTCCCCCTCTCCACATGTGGGGTGAACAAAAAATCCGCATCAACGTATTGCATGACGAATATATATCAATCATCCATCACTCATCCTCGCCATTTAAATTAAAATTCGTTATACTCGTAACATTTGAACTTAAAAAAAAGAAATTCTAGATCTTCAGGTATCAAATGATATTTATAGAAATATAGAAATATAGAAATATGGAGATATGGAGATATGGAGATATTTGAGTGGAAAAATTGGAAATAGGAACACGCCCGGATAGGTAATTGAGAAGCATGAATTCAGGTCCAGAATTTCTATTTAATGTATTGATGTGTATATTTCCCCACACTTTTGGGCTGTGAGTGAGTGAGCGAGCGAGCGGGAGAGAGCGCGCAGGGCAGCGAGCAGCGGGATGCTTCAGTATGTCCGGGGTTTCTACTTTTATTTCCGGATACGGATGGATGGATAGATGGTTGGATAGATGGTTGGTTGGTTGATCCGATTTGTACGCCGAGGATGAGGGGGTGTGTTTGATAATTTGGATTTCAATTTACTTGACCAGCTTGTTATGTTTGATTCTACATACGGGTAATGGTTTCTTAGATATCATCTTTCACAAGTGATATGTACGTATGATCTACAGCTTATTGGATCCCATTCTAGAGATTACCATTTCAAGGTTCTATGTAGGAATGAATATATCATGATTCGTCCCAAAGCTATCAATAAGTTATCGCGGGGTATATTAACAACCACGAAGACGAGAGGGTTTAGTAAGACGACGAGGAGATATGGTTATGAGGATACTATTCAAAATCTGAAGATAGGGAGTCATACTAGGGTTATCTTTCAAGGTTTTACAGGTATGTATTTCCGTTCTTCGGGTTTGGAATTTCGTTGTATGAATGATGAGATGGATGATTTGATCTGATTTGATATAGGTAAACAGGTGAGCGAAAAATATCTTCATTGCGATGATTACTTGATGATGTATTTGATCTGATACATAAATGAATGAATAAGGCGACAATCAATGCAAAAGAATCAATAGAATGGGGAACGAATATAGTTGGTGGTGTCACACCTGGAAAGAATGGAGAACATTTAGGATTACCTGTTTTACCTACTGTACGAGAAGTAAGTTGATTTATCTATAATTTTATCGAAGAATTTAAACAACTAACATCTATATGGGCAATGGATAAATTAAAGCCAGACGCAACTGGAATATATGTAGGAGCTCATCAAGCACCTGGTGCAATAGAGGAAGCTATTGAAGCAGAAATACCACTTATTGTTGCCGTTGCTGAACATATTGAACTTGCTGATATGTTAAGGGTATATTCCTATTATATTGATTTATACATGACATCGACAATGTTAACAGGTATCTAGATTCATTCTATATTGAAAACTCAATCCAAAAGTCGTTTGGTTGGTGCAAATGCTCCTGGTATAATATCTGCAATTGGGAAATGTCGAATTGGTTTTCAACCACTTCCTTGTTTTATGCCAGGTAATATTGGAATTGTTGCTAAATCCGGAACTCTTAGTTATGAGGGTAAGACTTTCATCATCACACAATCCGTGTTTTTCTAACAAAATTAAATAGCCGTTGCATCAACTACAAGAGCTGGACTTGGTCAAAGTTTATGTATTGGAATGGGTGGTGATATTCTGGCCGGCACTGACTTTGTTGATGCTTTGAAAATATATGAACATGATGATGACACTGAAGGTATCATATTGATTGGTGAAATTGGTGGTGAAGCAGAACTTGAGGCTGCCGATTGGATTAGAGAATATAAGAAACGTTCATCAAATCCTAAGTATATTTTCTTGAAATAAGTCCTTGAAACTCACTAACTTTTTTAGACCAATCGCGGCATTAGTTGGTGGTATTCATGCAGTTGATGGTAGAGTTATGGGACATGCTGGAGCTTTTACTTTACCAGGAGAACCAGATGCTTTGGAAAAAATCCATCATCTCGAAAGTGTAGGTGTGACTATGGTTAATCATCCAGCCAAGTTTGGCGAGGCTATGAAGACATTATTACGAAATTCGGGGCGATTATGTAGTACCTCTGTGAAGAGTGGTCCTTCTCAAAAACGTAGTATACATACTATGAGGGGAAAACGGTCTGTGTTATCCTCACGCAAACCAAATTTTTCCCTTGATGAAGATGCTGTGTACGATCTCCTGTCACGGCAAGGTATAAATCTCGGACGAACCGATAAAGAACAATTTTATCTTGCCATTGGTATAGATCGAACTAATCGTTCACTATGTGTTATAACATCTGCAACAAGAAATCAAAGCCAATTATATACACACCACCAGAAGTTTCCCATTGATTATCTATCTGGTCCCAACGAATCTCAACTTAAGGAAATCGAATCTCATCTAGAGAGCATCGGTGCTGTCGGACCAAATGGTCCGAATTTCATTGATCTAATAGTAGCCCTATTCATAATCTTCAAAGAAGTTCATAGCCTACGGATACAAACCACCTTCAGTATTGATCATGGGTTAGGTCTACAAGTCCAACACGCCAATTTCGAACTAAATCCCGCTATGTATCGTCAAACGAATCATCCAAGAGTTTCAGAACCTCTCCACCTTCCCTTCCGGCCCACTTCCTCTCCCATCGACCCCGCCGAAAGAGAAGCCGAGGAAAACGGCATTGTATACATCAAACTTCCCTCCCCAACAGCCAACATCGGAACCCTAGTAAACGGCGCCGGACTTGCCATAAATACAGTCGATGCATTAGCAGATGCGGGAGGGAGTGCGGCGAATTTTCTGGATACCGGTGGTAAAGCTACGAGTGAAACGGTCAAGAAGAGTTTTCAGTTGATATTGAGGGATGAGAGGGTTAGGGTTATTTTTGTGAATATTTTTGGGGGCTTAACTATGGGGGATATGATTGCCAGGGGAATTTTGATGGCTTTTAAGGATTTGCAGATGAGGACTCCGGTTGTGGTTAGGATTAGGGGAACTAATGAGTTGGAGGGTCAAAAGATTGTAAGTTTTCTTTCCTTTTCTATATGGTTTGTTTGGGAGATGGGGGTCTTCTTTTTGCTTTTGATTTTACTACGAATAGTCGTATATGTGCTGTTGTGGTGGTTGAATCTCTCGTATCTTGAACTAACGTGGATGAACAATCTAGATTGCGGAAAGCGGGTTGCCATTATATGCATACGATGATTTTGACGAGGCTGCTAAGAAAGCTATAGAATTAGCAAACGAGGATTAGATATCTAAACGAGTAGTTTCTACTTTAATTAGAGAATAGTACTCAACTTACAACACAGCACGCTCGAATATTGGCGAATCGAGTGGGGATTTTGTTCAGATCCGTCTTAAGCAAGACTTCTATTTTGCTATTGTATTACTATACCTGTACATCAAGGATGCACATGTATACTGCTATTGTCTTCTCTTAATGCGGCTATAGTGAACCAACAAATTACTCAATCATCGACCGAAACTCTCTCATCTCACCGATCACAATCATCTACCATCTAATTTGTTAAGATGTTTAAATCCACGTGTTACGTTGGGAGATTCAACAGAAGCCGGGTAGAGATATCACGCAATGACCATAAATACCCCCGATACCGACACTCTCAACCAAGCCTCATATACACTGTCGTTTGTTGAATTGGCTTTTAATCAAGTCGCCATGTCTATGAGTCTGCATTCTTAGTTTTCTAGATACAATACAACGGCCCTCATTAATCCAGCATTCTTTTCTTTTCTTTTCTTCCCTTTGCGCAGATAAATCCCACTCCCATCCAAACCTTTAATAAACCGACAACAATGATCTATTATCATTGTTTATTTGTATATCTTACTGTCAATATTTAATACAAATTCATATAGACAAATCCCATAAGATTCCTACCTCTTACTCTCTATCAAAGTCCTCACATATAATATTCCAACATCTGCAGATTTACTTCCACATATCTGTTTGACTCAACCACACCAACTGAAAGTTGCCATGAATAAATTTTCTGGCTGGCTGGCTGGCTGGATATATGAAGTACTAAGGAGGTGGTGTTTTTAATTATTGGTGAGGATGCGGTTGAGGAGGGGGTTACGATTCACTCTTACCATGAACATATGTCTGATAGATTGATACCCGTGCACACCACAGTACTTTGCAAGCGCACATGAAAAAGAGAACGAACGTGGAGAATGAACGAAAATAATAAGTGGATCAAGTAATCATAGCATCAGATGTGAGCCACGGGCTGTTCCCGAACTTATTCAGACCTCGCAGATGAACGAAGAGAACACTGCGGCATCTTCGAAAACACTCAAAGATCACTCGCAGAGGTCTGTATCATTATTAGGTCTACTATTATTCTTGGGAGCCGGTTATTTGTGGATGCTATGTTTATCTACCTGATGTCTTGGGTATTTTTGGAATTGTTTTGTGATTGTTGTTGATGAGCGAGTGTTGTTATTAGTCGATCTCTCGGGGTACTATTGTTAGAATATCATAGCGTCACTTCCGATGATTATCCCATTTGAGTTGCGTAGCTACGAACATGCTTTTTGAGAGAGAGAAAGAGAGTGCTGGGATAGATGGGGTTGCGGTGTGATTGGGCGTGTGTGACATTTGTCTGACGCACTGCTTGGAAGACTTTTTTCTTCATGTCTTTATGTCTGCTTTGACTTGGTCTACTCATCTTATAACTATTTATACACCATCTTTCATTCCTAAACCAGAGAATCAGTCAATTTCGGGTGGGAATGTTGAGTATCCCATAACCCCACCTAATTACTCCGAACTTGAAGGTCAAAGCGGGGTAGAATCTTGGATGTTTCATGTGAATAGAACTAGGCACAACGCAGCACCCTCAAAGCTCCAGCTGAAGCGTGATGGGATTATTCAAAGACTTCTATAGACCCTCACATAATGGGAATGAGTTGCCGAGTCAGTTGACTCGGTAGAGACTCTTATAACTCGGAATAACGCACATTTTATCTTTGATGCTTGCGGATGCCGTTAGATGCGTGTGTGGTGGGTTTAAGTAAACCTAGAGTCAAAGTAAACGTGGGGTCAGAGCGAAAGAGGGGGAGAAGAACGAAAAAGGAGGGAAGGGAGGAGAAACTCGATGATTGGGTGGGTACATTTAGCTGTAATATGAACGATAGCATGACCTACCAACCCTTGAAATTCACCTTTCTCCGCCTTTCCCCGCCGTGATTCCTAATACTTACTAGCTGATTCCCAAACTCAATACCTTTACACTTTCATTTGTACAGATAAGAGACTTAGATGGCGACAATAGTCGTATGTCTACAGGTCTAGATGTCTCTCATTCTTCAGGCAATAGGATGATTGAAATCGCTGGAAAGTTATGCTTGAGAAGAGAATGCTGTACATGATGTAGGATGGTGTGAGATGACCATTTGATTTCGACGTTATTATTGGGTTTATGCAGGAAGTGCTGCTCGTGATTAGTTCTTGTTGTCGTTTATTCTACGTAACTGTTACCAATCGACAAGACTTCTCGCCGTCCTTTCTGGCAGTTTGGTTCCTGCCACTTTGATATGCTGAACACAGTGTCTGGCGCAAGTATTAGCAATAGCCATATTCGGGACTGTCTGGGTGAGCATCATCGCGAGAAAATATTCGGCGTTTGATTCGAGGCTGATTCGTTGAAGGTACCCTTTAAATAGGCGGGATAGCTGTTGACCATGGGTCTGACTCATAAAGGATAATCTTTCAACTGAATTCTAAGATCGAAAGTTCGATTCAATAGTGTAAAAAGATAATGTATTATTCTCAGGGAGTCTGGATGAGATATAGGTCTTTGGAATTGGAGTAGAATATTGAGGGGGAGATGGTATTTCTAATAACTTGTTTATAATGAATTACAACCGCAAGATAAAGTCGTCAGTCCACAAGTCTTCCATGTCAGAAATTAATGGATAATCATTCTTTTTCGTTTCGATCAATGTGGATTTTATAGATTTTATAGATTTTATATTTACTGATTAATTGCGGATTAGCATCGAGTAAGACAAAGCTAGAGGGTGGGAAAGCGAGGGGTTGAGAGGAAACTAGAGGTGGGACTTGAGAGTTGGGTGAATGTGGTTGTCATCCGGCGATGAATATGATCTTACAACCTACCACTCTTCAGCTGAATTTCCATCCGAAAAGCAGTTGCCTACAGTTTTAACTTGAACACCCATATTATCCATTTCTCCAATTCCTGGTCTCTTCAATGGAGGTATAAATATACCTAACCTTGTGTATGAAGGGGCAGCAAAGTTAAAATGAAATTTGGAAGAAACTTCTTGATGTCTTTGAACTGCGGTAATCAACTATTCTAGAATTTCGTGCAGTTAGATTAAGATACGTATGATATCGAGGAGAAAAAAAAGGAAATGATTCATTCATTCTCATTTTATCCCGAGTACTACCATTGATTCCACAACCTCAAGTGTTGTCGATTTGCTAATTACAAATACTGTCAAAATCCCAAGATTGTTATCGATATATCCTCCATCCTCTACTTTCCAACGCGAAAAGAATTAGAAGTTGAGGTAGAGATTCATCGGGATAGTATACCGATATAAGTGTATACCATCTCAGCGCGCTCGCTCACCCTATGCTCGGTTCCAATTTTCGGATCTTTCAATAAATACAATGATCAACAGTAGAGTAGCTCTCCTAGATCCTTATATAGCCCCAATACAGTTCTCCATACAACCTACAGTCTATGAGAAGAGGGGAAGGACTAGAAACCTGAAGTGAATTTGACGTATAGTTGCGTTCTCTTGGTCTTGGATGATGCAGAGTCGATGCACCCACAAATATCTCTGACCAAGTAGATTTGTCAATTCCATGGCGTTAAGAGTAACCTTGTGTAATAGCGATTGATTCTCATGGCGCAATGCGCCAGCCTTGCTCAAGGTCTCATGGTTACTTTTAAGTCATTGAAAGGGCTTCTCATCCTTCGATGTTAAACTGTCTTCAAGTTGCCATGCGTAGCTGAGCAACAGAATTCTTTTTGTTATCCCCCGGTAAAAATCAATATTCAACCGTATCGACCAACCAAGAAGGCCGTCCTGGATTAAGGTCGGCGCAATCATGCTGCTCGTCGCAAGTTGAGAGCCATTTTCGCATGTGCGGAATAGACGTCTCTTGAGTATCAACTGATCTCGAATTGTTCGCATTGATTAGTATGTGACGTACTTCCATTTTAAATAATATAATCGAAAAAGCAATTGAAGTATGTGCGAAAAAGAAGTGAAAGGCTTCCTAGTTTTACACAATTCTTCGGAGTGCTGAATGTATAGCAAGGTGCAGTATGTATTGTGTTGATCTCTTATTCGTCATCTCGAAAATATTACGATCGAGAAATAGTACATTCAAAGTAGTTGTTTGTATAACGACTACATTGACTCTTTAATTTCTATGGATTATCATGTATTGAGCCTGCTATTCGTGCAATCTTAGAAAAAGCATATTGATGTAAAATGTAGTTAAGCGAGCTCGCTTTCTTGTTAAGTTACTAGTAGCCGGGTCATCTTTCATTTATTGAAGTTGTAAAATATTATATAATCTTATATTGACTTCGACTCATTGAGTATTATTCAACTGACTCGGCTTGATGTTTCGCCTGAGTAGATCTTAAATTTTAATAAATCTACTCGGTTAAATTGAAAGTGAACTTGAAGCACACGCTAAATTGCCGAATAACCTCAAAATCGACGATTTTGTACAAATCACTTTTTACATCAACATAAATAAATCGATCAATATTGCTTTGATTAAAATATAGTTCAAGTTACTAGTAGTATTATTTAAGTTAATTATTTTAATTAGTAATTATATAATTATAAGTAGTACTTAATTCTTATATTATACTACTATAATTTTTACTAATAGTACCGTGACTACTAGTAGTACTAGTAACTTAAAGTCACGGTGTTTTAAACAACTTGAATATAATATGATACTACTAGTAATAGTATACTAGTACTACTAGTTAACAATTCTAAATTTAAATTATTTATAAAATTAATCTTCAAGTTGAAGAAAATTTCAATATTCAAGTTAATCTCTTTCAAGTTCTACTAGTATTTACTAGTACTCGGTTAAATTAAAATTGAAGCACGCGCAAATTACCGAAAAACCTCAAAATTGTGCTTTAACCCCATTTTATCATCTTTTTAAAAATTAATAACTCAATCAATAATACTTCAAATATTTAAATTTTGATATCAATAAAATTATACAATTATATATTATAATATTAATATTTAACAAATTCTTTTAATAATTTTATAAATGTTTTTACATCTCCTAAAATAAATAATATTATCAAATTTCAACACCAAATTTTTGATATTATATAATAAACTAAAATCGCGATAGTTTTAAATGGAAATTTTTTAAATTAGATTAAAAAGAATGATTATACTATAATATCTATTTTATTGATAGATAATTCTAATATTGAAAATATAATTATATTAAGAATATGTAAAAAATGACCGATAAGAAAAAGAATTAACTATATTAAAGAAATTAAGATTTAAGATTATATATATTTTATCTATTAAAATAATTATCTTTATTATATTCTATTATTCTTTTAAATTGATTTTCTATATTTTTTATTTATTTATTGATTTATTAAATTAGTATTTTAATTTATTCTTTTTTTTAGATTTGAATTATTTTTTTATTTATAGTTAGAAATATCTTTTTTTTTTAATTTGAGCTTTAATATAATTTTATATATATTTTATTATATTTAAATTAAGAGATTAGGGTAGCTAGGCTATTTAAGCGATATTAAATAGATTTATATATTTCTTAATAAATTTATTTATATATGCAAATATATTATTTATTATAATTTTAATTTTATTATTATAGTATTATATTTAAGTTCGACGATTTTCTTTTTGCTATAGTTTTTGAATTTAAGGAGTAAAAAAAAGTATAATAAAGAATTTTGATATATGGAATTAGTCGATATTTTTTTTAGATCGATTATTTTTATATATTATATGATTATATTTGAATACTTTAAACAACGCATTTTTATCCCTTTTTTTATTATTTCTATAAATTATTTAATAAAAAATTAGATCTAGTTAACAAATAGAGATTTTAAAGAGTTTTAAGGGTTAAATCTCACTTTTTTTTTTGTTTTTTTAACTTTAAATTCTTTTTTTAAATCTAATTTAAATAGATTATTATATTTTTGCATTATATTTTCTACTTTTTTTCTTTTTTTTTCTATTTTCTTTTTAAAAGTTTTATATGGTTTAGAAAGCTTTTTTTATTTAAACGTGTTTATAAATTTTGTTTTTTGATATACTTGTTTTGAAATAAATTGAATAATATCAAGATAGAAATATTCGATTAGATTATATTAGTAATGCTTTTTATTATATTTAAAATATTTATTAACTTGATCTATAAATATGTAAAGTTTTATATCGATATTTAAAAAGTAATGCATAAGTTATATGTGTTTTTAATATATAAATAAATTCAATTTAGATTTTTTGATATTAAAAATAAAAGATTTTTTATAATCGTATATAATTTAAAGAAATTTATTGTAAGATATAAATAATTCAAGTTTAAAAATCTATTGATCAACTTTTTTAAAACAAGATTTACAATTATAAATATATATTTTAACAATTTTTTACTTTTGATCATTATCAAATATAATTTTTTGATCTTTCTTTTTAAGGGTTTTTTAAATATTTTTAATATCGAATAAATGTTTATGATGTTTTTTTATTCGATTGTTTATTTTTTATAAGCATTTAATAATCACATTTCTTTTTAAATCTAATATATAAACGATCTTTTTATAAATTACTTTAAAATGTTAAACAATTAAAAACTTATAGATCTTCTTTAATAAAATCTCTATTTGTATAAACTCAAGTTTTTGTAATTTATAAATTCTACTTTTATAATTTTTACAAACCATTTTTTATTAAATATAACTTAGAATTGATAAAGTTATTAAAATCGGCATAAAAGTAAAAAGACATATTTAGGGAATTTTAAGGCGATTCGCTTATTTTGCGCATGCTTCAATTTTAATTTAACCGAGTATTATCATTCGAAATTTAAATATAATTTAAATTCAGAAAAAATATTTTAAAATAAATTAACACGTTTTCAATTCCTCACTCAAATTTCATCCCCCAACCTTTCACAACTCAAAATGCACCACACTTCCCCATCCAAATACCACTAGCAGTATGATTATCATGATACATATATATATCTCCATCCTCATAAATCACTCACATCCTAACACCAAACACGAGTTATCAAAGCTATCGAAGATCCGAGTCCAGATACGGGAGATTAAGACCTACAGAATTATAGGTCTGAGTTACTAGTATGTTGCATCATTGATATATTATACTAGTAAGCTCATACATATGTACTAGTATTCTCGATATAACCTAGAACATTTGCTATAATTTAAAATTTTCCACACTATCACCGATAAGTCTGAATATCATCTAGAAAATCTACTTGTGGAAACGACTCGGAGTAGAAAATGAATGGATAGGATAATTCCGAATATACGATTCGGCGTCTATAATAAAGTATTCTCGGTTCTCCTGTCAAGAGCGTTTAGTATGTATGTAATTCTTCAACGGATATGTCGATGTGTTGCCAGGATACAAAATTATGGGAACTATTTACTAGTATATCCCGGATCCTGATTTCGAGACGGGGAATGTAGGGTCTCTGCTTGGAAATAAAGAGAAGGGGGGGTATAATGTACTTTTCTAGCTCATCGCTTTCTATCGCATTCTATTTTATCTAGAAAGTCATCCCGTTAGAAATTTCAGGAAGTCCTATTAATAAGTGGGTAAGTGATTCACCACTCTATTTCATCATTGCTAGTATTCTTATAGATTTTGTCCGATCAGTCTTAGCGGATCTTGGAAGTAAATATATTTATTGCTTGTGTTTGAGTTTCGACGGGTCTATAAATATGTATTTCCAATTGATTGATTCGGTTCTGTTGTGGAAGACGTTATATCGATGACATAACACAATCATGTTAGGAGGTATCCTATAATAAGACGGGTTTGATGTTATCTGGATGAAATGGGTTTGAGATGAGGATGGAGATGAATACAAAGAGAAAGAAAGGGACAAATGGTTTTAATATCTTTAATAATAGTAGATAATTAAATGACAAGGAAATAAATTCGCGGTTCTTAATTAGATAAGAATGATAATACCCTCGACATTGATAACAGCAGCAAACTGTCAAATACAAAGTATATATTCCAATCTCCATAAAACCGCTACACACGCAATCAGATCTTATCCAGCATTATTCCCATACCGCCACGGAATATCATACCAACAATCTCAGCCCCTGATTCTAGAGAAAAGCAAACAATCGAATTGAAAGAGTTAGAGTATCTATACAAACTTGCATATTTCCAGTTTATATATCTGAGTAAATAGCATCAAAATGAGAGAATTATAGATAGAGTATCTATAAATACCGATCCAGATCCTTATATCTACGAACTTTCAACCCTAGACTATCTATCGAATGTATATAAAAACGCGATACTAAAACCGAAGTCGATAATGAGAGGGAGAGAAATAAATAATGAGAAAGGATGGAGTTTTTTAATCCCTCTCCCTCGCCTTGGCGACTCCTCACTTTTACTTTCACTTTCACTTTCCTCTCCATTCTATCTCTCAAGCTCATACTCGTTTACTTATTATAACCCTTCCCCTAACACAGTATCTTAAAAATTCCATTCCATTCTATTCCATTCTATTCCATTCCATCCCCAAATCCCTCCTCCCTCTCTATCAAATAAACAACCAAACCATTACACTTCACACCACCAACCCCACACCACACATAAACAAACCCCCATTCATAAAACTTAATCTACTCTAACATCCCCAATAATGAATACGCACTCGCTGAATATATCACTCGCATCCATCTCAAGACCCTAACCAATCCAATCTAATCCAATCTCAATTCTCAAATCTTAAAAAATCTTAAAAACAGTATATATCCAACCTACCGCATCCCCATCTCCATCCCTTCGCTACCTTTATTCAGCGTCTAGTGCGTAGCTTGATTGTTATTTATGGGATTGTGTGGGGTGTGTAATGTGTAATGTATAAGAAGATATAATAAGATATAAATTCTAGATTCTAAGTCCAGAGTCCGGAGTAAAGAGTCCAGAGCACAGAATAGATTTAGAATATGAATATGAAGATAAAGATAAAGCTCCACAATATTAAATAACAATAACAAAAACCCCCTTTCTCTCCTCTCCTCTCCTCTCCTTAAATAATCCCATCAAGAGATATTTTCTAAGGATACGATATAATCAACACAATCAACAACCAAATCAAATAATAAATAATCAAATACCCCCTTCTTCATTCATTTATTCATTCTCCCTTCCTCATCTCTTTCCATAACCTAAGTCACTCTAACTTGAAATTTCCCTCGCTCCCAGTCACTGGCACCTCATAACTCATAACTCATACCATCTATTCAAGCAAGCAATCAAGTAAATACAAACAAATACAAACAAATACAAAAACAAGTATAAAAAACAACCAAAGAAACAACTCCGAGTCGGACGTTATGTTTTTTTATTGTTGAGAGGGGAGGAGAAAGGAGACTCGGAGGGAGAAAGGGGAGGGGAGGGGTATTTATATCTATATTTATATATATAGTATCCATGTTCATATATATATTAATGTCTTAATATATATATATATACAACTCGAATCTAGTATAATATAACTTGAAAAATAAAAAAATATAAAATATAAATAAAAATAAAAATAAATAAACTATCTCATAAATCAAAAGTCTACTAGTACCAGGGAGAATGAATAAATAAATGAATAAAGTTACAACTAAATAAAAGAATCAAAAAAATAAATAGAGATATTCATTTATATTCTTATTTTATTTATATTCTTATTTTACTTATTTATTTTATTTTATTTTATTTTATTTTATTTTATTTTATTTTATTTTATTTTATTTTATTTTATTTTATTTTATTTTATTTTATTTTATTTTATTTTATTTATTTTAACATTTCCATTTCCATTTCCATATCCATTTCCATTTCAAGTTCCGAGATTCCAAAATTCAAGTTCTGAAATCTTTTTTATCCCATCCATCCATCCATCTATCCATCATAGACACACCACACCCCCCATTCCCCTTCCCCTCCCAAATCATCATAATCATAATCTATCTTTCTCTCCAAGTCCATACATATAATATGTAATGTAATGTGATATGATATGTAAAGTAATATAAAGTATAAAGTAAGAAACGTCATAAATAAAAACCTACTCTCCTCTACTCTCCTGTCCTGTCCTCTCCTCTCCTCTCCTCTCATTCATCCACTGGCATCTCTAATCCCCATCCCCATCCCCATCCCCATCCCCATCCCCAATCATCAAGCAAACAGAATCAAGCAGACGAAAAGCAAAGAGGAAAAAAAACAAGCACAAGCAAAAGCAAAACACACAAACAAACAAATAAACACATAAATAAACTGTCTATATATACAAATACATCATCTCACTCATCTCATCCCCATCATCCCCATGATAAAAAAAAGATCATCTTGATCTCCCTTGATCTCCCTTCACCTCATCTCATCTCATCTCATCTCATCTTATCGCCATCCCCCATCCATCATCCATCCATCCACAAGCAAATCACAAATCGCAAACCGCAAATCACAAACCGCAAACCGCAAATCACAAATCGCAAACCGCAAGCAAACCGCAAGCAAGCAAGACTAATCAAACAAACAAATCCCCCCCCTTCAAAAAAAAACCAAAAAAAAAAAAAAGAATACATACATACATACATATATAAAAACCACCCAGCCAATCAACCAATCAACCAATAAAACAACCAATAAAACGCCTTCTTAAAACGAGAGTTTAATCCATCTATCCATCCATCCATCCATCCATCCATCCATCCATCCATCCATTCATAACAACAAGCAACAACAAGCAACAGCAAGCAATAGCAAGCAATAGCAAGCAACCGAAAAAAAGTAGAGAAAATAGAGAAAAAAAAAATTCACCCTCTCCGAAATAATTTCCATCCACCCATCCACCCACCCATCCACCCATCCCTTTTTATTTATTTTTATAATCTTCCATCTCGTACTATATGTAATTTCCTTTTAATTTCCTTTTTTAAATTTCCTTTTTCATTGCAAACCGTGAGTAAAATCGTATAATTCTCCTCCTCCTCATTTTATGAATATGAATATGAATATGAATAAAAATAAAAATAAAAATAAAAAAAAATAAACGAAGGAAGGAAGGAAGGAAGGAAGGAAGGAAGGAACCCCACCCTCTCCCTCAAACCGTGCGCAAACACCCCCTCTCCCCCCCCCCCCCCCCAAAAAAAAATAATTAATCGTACAAAATTTATTGTCTTTCGACATACATACATACATACATACATACATACATACATATCATATACTTCTTCAAAACTAGTTCTTTTTTTTTTTTTTAATAATCTAAAAATCATCAAGCATATCATCTAATTCGTCCAATTCGATATTCTCCGGACTTCTCAAATCCCATTCCATATTCCCATTCCCATTCCCATTCCCATCGATTCTGGTCCAAAGATCCGTCGAGTCATTCACACCCGTTGGATAATCCCACGATTTCTTGGCGACGGTCGAACTAGGTTTCATAGCGGGACTGCTACTAATAAAAACTGACGTATTAAGCACATTTAAATTCCTCCCCTCTCCAAACAATCCCTCCGATTCTGGTGCCGAGCCAGCAGATTTGCTTGGACTCCCTTCCATATCAGATGGAATACTCGACATGGAATCACCGCTGAATTTCCTCTTTTGCATACCGCGAGCCGTTTGTGTGAATTCTTTTTCGTCTTTTTCGAGGGGTGGGGATGTGGCGCGGTGGTTGCGGACGGGACGTTCGTGACGACCGGAGAAGGAACCGGTGGGTGTTGGAGGTGTGATTAGATCGTCGTCGTCATATTCGGTGGAGGAGAGATCGACTTCGGGGGATGGGGATAATTCTCTTCTTCTTTCTGCGTCGGCTTCATCTTCTCTTGAGGCGGCGCTTGATAATGAAGGGGAGATGATTGTACGTTGGGGGAATTGTGATGGATCGGGAATGGGTTGGTGGGGATAAGTAGTTAAGTAGAAATATGTTCTTCTTGGATGTACAGTTTCCAATTCTTTTCCAACAGGACAAGGTGATGATGTAGTCCATGATCGTTTTAAATAAGTCGATAATCTGGACGAAATAATTGCAGAAGGATTCGCAGATCTAGAACATTTAGTTAGTATGTTTATTTTTTTTCTTGGTTACTTTACGGAACGGAATAAAATAAAAAAATAAACCATTTTCATCATCACAAACAAACTACTTACTGTTCCACAATTTTAACATTCCTCGACAAAATGGCCGCCAATTCCTTCACTAAATAAGGTCTATTGGAAGATTTTTGTAATTGTACAATAACCGCCTCAACAATTTCATCATTGATACTTTCCATATCAATTTCTCTCGGTTTCACATCCTCATCCTCATCATTATCATCCTCCAACTCAGCAGTTGGTGATGGTGGTGGCGTATGTTCATATTTTAGTGATAAAGATATACGTTTCGACGGAGGAGGAGACATGGAAGAATCCCCATGGGATCTTTTTATTTTTTTCGAAGGATGTTGTTCTGATGTTGGCGTCGCGGTTGAAGGCGGTGAGAGACGTGCGGCCGCTCGTGAAGCATGAGTTACAGGTAAATGTATCCCTAATGATGGTAAAGATAATGATTTTCGACGAGTATTATAAGGCATTTTTGTGATATTTGTTTCGGCAATCATTTAGAAAGATTTGTTTTGAATTGTTGAAATAAAAGTGGATTTATTTAATTGTTGAATAAAATCGCGACGACGACGATGATGGCGAATAAATTTTTATTTTTTTTTGGTTGGGGTAATAATTGTTTCGTTATGTTTGTTTGTTGCCTTAGTGAAAAAGGGCGAAGTCGAGATGGAGATTTATGATGAAAGTTGATCTGATATGATATTTTAGATAGAACCAAGGGACCAAGAGACCAAGGGACCAAGGGATGAAAGGATAGAATCGAAATTTAATTGTTGATTTCAATTTTGTTATTTTTCTGTGACTGAATAACTGAACTGGATAACTGAATAGTTTGTAAAGATAAATCCAACTAGAAACTATGATATGAAGAAAGATAGAAAAGAAACCATGAAGGGGTTCTTTAGAGTTCTTAGAGTTCTTAGAGTTCTTAGAGTTCCTAAAGTTCCAAAAGTTCCTAAAAATCCTAAAAATCCTAAAGTAGAGAGAATTTTGTTATTTTTGTTATTTGTTATTTTTGTTATTCCTGCAATAATATGATCTTCGTAACGATGATTTAGTTTGATAAATATGATTTTTATTGGATAACAGGGAGACTTTCGGAATGTAGCAGATGGCGTGGTGCCGTAATACAAAAAGACAAGAAGACTGGGGATTCTAAGTTTTAAAAAAAAAA
>JABELC010000008.1:550000-552500 GCA_028455995.1 Scleromitrula shiraiana
GAATTAAATATAAAATTTTTAAATATAAATAAATATAATAATTTTTTATAAAGTATACAATATCTTATATCAAATTTTTTTAAATATATAAATATCGAATTATTTTGATATATTTTATATAATCTAAATAATTTATTAATAAAATAAAGTAATTATAATAAAAGATTTATATTATTATCTTTTTATTTAAAAAAATGAATAATTATTTTTTATAATAAATTCTTTTTTTTTATATAAAATAAATTATAAATAAAATTAATCACAAATATTTAAATAGTTTTTAAAACTATATTCACAATTTTTCCAATTAAACTATCTAAATTATATATATAATAATATTTGATTATTTATACACTTTATTAATAATTATATTAATTAAAGTTTCAATATTTAAAATAAATTTTTTAAAATAATTTTTAATTATATTTAAATTAAATAAATTCAAAATATATAAATCTATTTTATTAAGCTATAATAAAATTTGTTAACATTAATTTATATAATCATTGTTTATATCTTTAAAAATTAGTTTTTTTTAAGGGGTTGATTCAATATATTAAATTTAATTATTTTTATATTAGATTAATAATAAATATAGAAATTGAATTTATTTAAAAATTTAGCTTATTAAATTTAATAAATATTAAATTATTTTATAATTATAAAATATTAAAAATTTTTATAATTTAATAAAATATTAAAATTATTTATTTTTTTTAATTTTAATCTCTATTTTTTAAATATCTTTATTATAATTAATAACTTTTTATTATAAATATTATAATTATATTTTTATAAAAAATATTTAAATAAAAAATCGATTATTAAATATTATTTATTATTAAATTGTTTTTATAATAATATATTTTTAAAAGTTTAATTAAAAATATTAATTTCTATAATTATTTTAAAATCTAGATTATAATATTTAAATATCGAAATAAAAATAAATAATATTTTTAATTTTTCAAATATTTTTTAATAAATTAAAGATTAATATTAAAAAAAATTTTTTTATAATAAATTTATTAATAAATTTATTATTCTAAAATATTTTTTAATAAATTACTAATAAAAATTTATAAAGCTAAAAAAGTTTTATAATTTCTTTAATTAAATTAAAGTTTTTTAATTAATAATAATTTTAATTTTATTTAAATCTATAAAAATTTTATTATTAAATATAATTAATCTTAAATATTTTATTTTTATTATATTAAATTTGCATTTATTAATATTAAAATAAAAGTTTGTTTTATAAAGTTTTTTTAAAACTTTTTATATATAATCTTTATAATTATATTTATTCATAAAAAAAATCAAAATATTATCAAAATAAATAAAAATAATAACATTAAAAAAATCAAAAAAAAATTATTAATAAAGACTTAAAAATAAATTAGGATATTATATAAACTAAAAAAAATAATTATATATTCATATAATTTATATTAAATAATAAATACAATTTTTTATTTATTCTTTTTTTTTAAACAAACTTTATTAAAAACTATAAATATATTAAACTTTATAAAAATCTTTGCTTTATTTAATTATTTAAATATATTTTTTATTAAAAAAATCAAAAAACAATTTTTAATTATACTCTTATTAAAGCTATAATAATCGATATATATTTATATACTTCTTTTAAATTTTTTTATTAAAAATATTAATATTATTATAAATAATATAGATTTTTTAATAAATCTTTTCTTTATATTATTATTAATATATTTATAAATAATCTTATATTCTTTAACTATAAAAAAACAATTTTTATTATAGGGAAATTTAAAATTAAATTTTAAATCAATATTAATATTTATAACAATATATTCAAATATAATATTTATTAGTTTTTTAAAAAGAATATTAATAAAATTTTAATATTTTAATAACAATTTAAATAAAATATATATTTTATTATAACTTAATTTATTTTTTATATATTTATCAATATTTTTATTTAAAATTTTATTCAAATCAAAAATTCAAAAATAATTATTTAAAAATTTATATAACTTAAAATCTAATTAAATTTTAATATCTTTATAAAAAATAATATTTTTTAAAACATTTTAATATAGATTTATAATAATAATTCTTTAATCTATATAAGTATTATTTAATAAATAATTTAATATAAATTATTTTGTTTAAATACTTTTTTATTAATAATAAAATAATATTAAAAAAATTAATAAAATATATATTTTAATTAATCTATTAAAAACAATTATTTCCTTAAAAATAAAGATAATAAATAATCTATTTATAATATTTTATAAAAAAATAAAATATTATTATATATTACTAATTAGCTATAATTTTAATAAATCTAAATTATAATAAATAAATTATAAACTTATTTTTATTAAGATTTTCTATAATATTAATTTTAAAAATTGAATTTTTATTTTTATCTTTATTATTTGAATTTTTATTATCTAAAATTTTGTTATTTAAATTTGAATTTTTAAATATATTATTTTTTATT